>JAQFVV010000074.1:5302416-5690766 GCA_028023455.1 Epiperipatus broadwayi
ACAAATAGGTTTATGGTAATTGCATTTATTTTTTTTATTTATTGATTGTAAACTTTGTGTTTCATTTAAATATTACAGTATATATTGACTGTAAAACCTTTTAGTAATCATAATATTGATATATTTGCTATTGATATATGCATATAACTAACTACACTAATATATTCCTATACTAATACACATACACTAAATAAGAGCAAATAAACAGCAATCTTCTAAAATGCTTAATTTAAAATCAGAGAATGAAATTAAATAGTTTGCTGAATTTAATTAAACGAGATGAAGGCTTGTGTAATATTTTTCTGAAAGATTATTTAGAGAACTTTGATCGCCAATAATTCTTCAATTTTTAATACATATATTTATGCATAAACGTACATTTCTGAAAAAAATAATAAATAAAAAAAAGTTAAGACTATTAAAAAAAAAGTCTGAAATAAGTGATCATTCTCTAAAAATTGCAAATTATTAAAAAAACAATGAAAAATAAATTACTGTAAAAGTTAAAAAAGAAGTCAACATATTCACTTAATAACAAATTTGTTTTTGCAGTTTATTCATTATATAGTATATAATATTATGTTTTGATTAAAGAATTAAAATACATTAATATACTATACCAGCTTTCATCCATACCCTGAGAAACAAAAAAAAAAGAGCTAATTTCATTCAGTACAATAAACAATCAACAACCTACTTTGATCATATGCAACAACAAAGTATATTAATATTAAATTTTAAAATATGTTTATTAGGAAAAATATATTGTACCATTTATTTATATACTATATTGGCATTTGGTAAAAGCTAAAAAGATAAAAGCAAATTTAGATTTTTTTTTTTGAGTATAATTTATTTTGTTAAAAAAAAACTTACAATGAAAATTAAATTGTTTTTTCATATTTTTTTTTATGTAATTAGAAATAAAAGTAGAATTGGAGAGAACAAAAGAATTCCAAAAGTAAAAAGATAAGCTAAAAGAAAAATATTTTAGCTAATTAAAGATGGCCGAAAAATTCGCTAAAAATTGAGAACTTTGTAACTGAAAAATGAGTAAAGACTGTACAAGATTATGAATCAAAAACACCATGATAATAGCATGTGCAGAAGTCTGAAAACTGGGCCTCTAGAATAAAAAGGAAGAGACCAGTTTGAAGAACATCTTGTTTCATTTGTTTCTCTAGTTAGTCCTGGATAACAATAATATATGCAGGATCACTCTACACTGAAATAATTCAGCATGTCGGAGTGAACCAGAGCTTCTGTGGACATCGTGCTTGAAGATGTACACCAGAAAAGCCTTCATGACCGACTAGGAGAATGGACCACAAGATCAAATAATAACCCAAGGCTGAGCTCATTCTACCCAAAAAACTATGCATAGTTATCTACTACTTTTCCAATAAATTTACCGGTAAGTTATGCTTCATTATTCCTGATTGTGACAAATTTAACCATTTTACAAACAACTCGTAAAAATAAGCTTATAATAGGATCCCGATATAGACTTTCGTGTTATTGTTCAAGAGACTCTTGTTTACCCCAGAACTTTTTAATTAATTATTTAACTGTTATTTTTTTATTAATGTTTCACATCTGAATTAATGTGTGTTCTCTCCAATTTATTTGATTAATAATTTCCTTTAAACATTTTTAATCTATTAGAATAAAAGTATTTCTAATATCAATTTTCATTTGTATGTTATTCTATAATATTTATTAGTGTTTATTATTAAATTTATTATGAGTTTAGTAAGATTTAAAAATGTAATTTACCTTTGCCAATATGTTTTGAATAAGCTTCAAGAATAATAATCTCAAAAAAGATAATTATAGTTTAAGGTAGAATTACCGACTCTTAAAAAAAATAAAAATAAAAATCTTTCTTTTTTTATTTACAACTTGTGAGACATACTGGCGACAGATTTTAGTGGCTTCTTTTGAATCCTTGTGCCCATATTAAATAATTTAAAAGTTGATTTCATCAATAGCACAATTCGTAACAAGTACTAGGCTGAGTTGATCAGGAAATATAGTTATGTTTTTAGAAATAGAAATACAACTTTCTTCTTTTTGACATAACTTGATCAACTCACACATTTTATAATGCGTATACAGCTCTAGCAAATATGAAAAATGTTATAATATTCATTCAATCAATATTAATTAAATTTTTTATGAACATTATTTTTTCACCAAGGCAAAACACTCCATACAGTAGCACCACTGAATACAAGTCAGAGTAATCAATGAATGCAGGGAGGTTTGTGCATAAAATCTTTATCTAATGCTTACTCATCTAATATCCCCAGATCAAACTAAAACAGGCAAAACTCACTATATATATTGTCACACACAACAAGTTAGAGTAATCAATGGATGCCTGAAGGTGTGTGCATAAATTCCCCATCTAGTGCCCACTCATCCAATATCCCCAGACTAGTTTCTGGCTTGTGGCCTTCATCAGTGAGGAGACTTGGATCTGAAAGCACTGCACCTAGATTTTAGGATCTAATTCAACCCTCCAGCAGCCATCCCTCATCTCCACTTAACTACAAAACTATGAGTCTTAAATTGAAAACACCTTAATATTTCCAATCCAAGCTCACTAGCTTATGTAGTCATATAGGTCTGAACTCAGTTTAGTACCCATACATTTTGGTACCTTTGGTTCTTTAATAACCATAGCTACCACTATCCTATTAGGTAGGATTGGTTTTAAGCCAATAAACATCACATGATCACCATTTCTTATGCTTGCTTATAGCTTATTAAAACAGGCAAAACTCATTATACGTATTGCCACACACAGCAAGCTAAAGTAATCAATGGATTCCAGAAAACTTGTGCATAAAATAGCCATCTAGTACCTATTTATCCAATATTCCCAGACTAGTTTCTGACTTGTGGTCTTTATCAGTGAGGAGCCTTGGATCTGAGAGCACTACACCTAGCATCCAATATTCTCTCACTGATGAAAGCCACAAGCTAGAAACTAGTCTGTGGATATTGGATGAGTAGGCACTAGATAGAGATTTTATGCACAAACCTTCCTGCATTCAAGTTATGGCTTGCACTGAGGGGTGCTACTGTATGGAGAGTTTTGCCTCTTTGAAAAATGGCTTGTGTAAGTATAAAGCATAGTGATCATGTGATGTTTGACAGTTTAACATTATTGTTATTAACTTATTAAATTTTATTTTAAAATTAAGGAATAGTAGTGGTATTCATTCTTTATTCAATTATCAAATTGTCTGAATATATGTACAGTTTATATTTACATGATTATGATAATCTAAAGACCAAAAAACAATTTAAATGCTCCCAATATGTGTTAGGCCATGTTTAATTTATTAAAATATGATAATTATTTAGGAGATAATAAGGATAACCAAGATGGTCCTGAAGATGTAGATACTAGCTAGTATCATTTTTATCATTAGCCCAGATAAATTAGAAAAAGGTATTATTGCTAGGGAAGTAAAACCAGTTTATCTGTATTATGTCATTGAAATCATGCTTTGAATAATTCAACTATGTAAACCTATGATGGTAAGTGATTTTTCTAATGATCTAGTTACTGATATATATTGTGCTGGATAGATAAAACTTAAGATACTAATATTTTAATATTGATGCTTTAGTTTAACAATTTATCATTTACCACATAAATGGAATTCCAATGTGACTCCAGCTGTGTTCAGGATACATTATTTGATATTACTGTATTTGGCATATTTGTTTTTATTCAGTACATAATTACTTCCCAACATTTAGAATGTTTTATGGTTGATCAACTTTATCATCAATATTTATGAACACATTAATTCATTTGGTACTAATATATTACAAGATGTACCTGGCCTTATGAAAGGTCATCATTTTAATATGTTTAATTTGTCCACGTTTCTTTCTTCACATTAAATTCTTCATAATAAAAAAATACATATTATTAAATCAAATATTTGTAATTTTTTTTAATTGTTTGCTTTAACAATTTTTTTTAAAGATTTAATGTAAATATATGTTTTTACAAACATTGCTGAGTATATTCTTCATCTAAACTATATTAGAAAATTAACAGACCTTGAAAGAAAAAAGCTAAATTTAAAATTGTAAATATAACTGTTATATTTGACAGCATTATAGCACAACTATATAATTACTGGAGTGCCCTCTGAATAAAAAATTCAATTTTTTTTCCAATTTTTCACCAGTGTCATGAACAAACACAGTTTTTTTAGCTTTACTAATAGTTAACATGTATTAATACAAAGATGCTGTTTTTGTAATATTTTTTATTAATTATAATATTTGTAACATTTTTTTAATGAGTTGCTTTAACAATTTTTTTTAAATTTAATGTAAATATATGTTTTTTACTAAACATTGCTGGGTGTATTATTCATTTGAACTATATTAAGAGATGACAGATCATGAAAGCACAGAGCACCTTAATTATAAATTACAACTCAGTTTGTGGCTGCTTCTGAAGCTGGCTGGCAACTTTTACCATGAAACATATGAACAATATCCAAGCTAGTCCACTTGGTGCCAGTTGTTCTAGGTACCTACCAGGAGTCACCAAACCACCACACTATCATTTGTGAATTTGACTTCATTATTTCCTCCAGGCTTTCAACCCATTATTTTTGTAATATTTTTTAATTAGTTGCTTTAACATATTTTTGTGATATTTTTTTAATTAGTTGCTTTAACACATTTTTGAAAGATTTAAGGTAAATTAAACAAAAATATTATATAAATAAATGTCTGACTTGAAAAACTATCTGTCCTTACCTGTATATTTTATATATAAATTTGACAGAATAAAATATGAACTTAGTAGGTGTTTTTTAATTGGTTGTGACACTTCAGTCTTACAAACATACATTCACCAATCAGATAACAGAGAAAATAGAGATTTTATATATGACTACTAATGATGATCAAGTGATGATGCACCTATACTGACCATATATGCATATAAAAATCTGCAATATATATTTTGTCAGAGTGCCTAAAGATTTCTAAAATTGGATTTGATGATAATGATCAAATCTTTTTTATCTTTTATAAATATTTATTTGAGGCATCCTAGTTCACCAATCATCAAACTTATTGCAGAGAGCTACATTTAGCACTTGTTCCTGAAGATTTTATTAGAATGTACAGGCTTTGAAATTAATTAGCTACATTCAATGTACCACTTTTATTTACAAATAATCCTACATAAATATGTTACCATCTGTAATCATCATTACTGGGTAATATTTCTGATTTTTTTTACCCCAGATTATGAGTGTTAAACTTAATAGAGAATTAATATGTACATACTGAAAATAGGATTACTGAGAAAATGATACATATCTGTGAAATAAGTTAAAAACATATTAATAATTTAATAATTTTAATTAGTCATTCATTAGACTAAAGATTATCAAATAATGAATAATATTTCTGTAGTGTAATTTTTCATTACACCACTCTCATGCAAGATAGGGACTGGTTCTTATCTACTTTTAACAACTTGTGGAGGGTTGTAATTATAAACATATGATGAAATATATATAAAAAATATATAATTTCCAAGATGCACATTTCACGCTGAACTAGCACTCATCAGTTGGCCCAGATCACAATCTCTTACACATATTTTTATTATTGTTCAGTATATATATATAGCAAATTATTACAGTTTATTTGATGTCTCAAACATGCTACTTTCACAACTTTGGCATAATTTACTCAATGAAAGTATACTAATAATTTTTATTAGTTATTCATTAGTCTACAGATTATCCAATAATGAATAATATTTCTCTAGTATAATTTTTCACTACACCATTCTCATGCAAGATAAGGACTGGTTTCTATACTTTTAAGACCTTGTGGAGGGATGTAATCATAAACATATGATTAAAAATATGTGAAAAAAATATATGATTCCCGAGATGCACATTTTATGCTAATCCAGCACTCGCCAGTTTGCTTAGACCACAATCTCACATATATTATTATCATTGTTCAGTATATATAACAAATTATTATAGTTTATTTGATAAGTGTGGAACATGCTGCCCTCATAACTTTGACATAATTCACTTAAGAAAATTATATTAATAATTTTTATTAGTCATTCATTTGACTAGAGATTATCCAATAATGAATAATATAGATACTCTCGATTTCATAAAAAACAACAACAAATAAGTTGATTAAGAAAAAAAAAACTAGAAAAATTACAGACTAATTAAAAATATACACACATCAAAATAACTGACATTTATGTATTATGATATCTTAAAAATATTCATTAATCAAAAAATATAAATATACATTTAAATAAAAAAAAATTAAAAATAAATTAAAATGCCAATTCTTAATATTTGCAAACAATATTACTATTTTAATATACCTTCTACACATATGTATAAATCATTAAATTCTTGCCATAACTTGGTTCAAAAGAGTTTAATAAGCGTAAACACTAGTGAAGTATTTCCAATGTTAATTTGTACAATGTCTCTGTTGAATAATTTAGCGTGAGTGTTCCCAGCTTTTACTTCATTTGTTGCTCAACTATATGGACAAGACAACAACAGGAGATTTGAAAATAGTTCAGAAGGCAAATAGTTACATTACACAAAGTCTTTTTTGTCTGGGCTTCTTCTTGGTGATTTTTTGATGTTGGAAAGGCTATGTTGTAAGTTCTGACTAGTATATTTTGATGCACTTAGAAATTCATGGCTGTTCTATTTTCTTCAACTAAATTGGACATTTTAGCTGCCTGGAAATATGTCAGTACTCAGAATGACTATAAAAATGACTTGAAACAAACTTAAATGATTTTACAGTTAAAATTGAATTTGTTAAAATTTATACACTGCTTCCAATGTGTACTCTGTGCTTTCCAGAGATATAGTAATTTGCAATTCTTTTTGTTTCTTTTATAACCTTACTAGGACAAATCTTTTTAGAAAACCTATACCTGATTATCTTTATTATTAAATTCTGATTTTAATTTTATCTTTTTTTATCATTTCAATTACATTTAATTACAGTTCTGTTTAAATTTAACCATAATCTAACCTTATCAAAATATTTTTTAATTTTTTTTTGTAAAACGGTTTGCCATAAAATACAATGGGGATCCAAAAGTAATTAGAATTTTGTAATATATATATATATATATATATATATATTATATATATATATATATAAATATATATATATATATATATATATATATATATATATTGTACCCTTACTTCTCGATGTATAATATAATTTGAAATACGACTAGCTCAATTGAATTGTAATGCTTAATTAAAATTTGCATATCTATCTTTAATATACTTTTATATTATCATATTCTAATTAAATTTATTATCAATTATCAAAATCAATATATTTCTATAATATGTACTAATTAAATAAGTATTTATTAAAATCATGAGACTGTGAAGTAAAGTTACAAAGCAATAAGTAGATTTACATTGAGTCAATATCTTCCAAGACACTGTCTCAATGGCATAAGAATACTATTACCTCCTTATTAACTTACTACTACCTCTACAGCATTCTTATGGCTTTTAAATAAAATAAACTATCTTTAATAATAATAAAATAAATAAATCTTAACTTTTAATTTTTAAAATATAATTAAATAATCTCAGGTTCTTCTAATTATCTTAAAGTAATGATAACTCATGTAAATAAGTATGATATGGGATTTTATATCAAACCTAAATACACCTAACTTATTTTAATAATAATAATACTCAATACTAATCTTAGGGTATAACTTAATATTATCTATTTCTGTTATATTCTTAAGTATTAAATAAATAAATAATCATATGTATATCTTTTATTTTCATATAGTATCTTAATTTTAGAATAGATCAAAATCTTACAACTTAATAATCTGTGGCAATAAATAATATTGTACTCTTATATTATGCATTATAATTACTCTATGACCATTGTAATATGATGTAATAATGTCAATCAATTCTCATAAATGATAATCAGGAAAATATTGTATTTATTTCTAAAAATAATATTAATAAATTCACATTGTGCAAATATTATGTTTCTTCAAATTATCTGCTGTCAAATGCTGTGGTGTAAAATAATGAACTCGACACACTTTTAAAACAAATTAAACAAGTTTATTTACATTAACTTCAACTAAAAATTTATTTACAATATTTACAGTTCAAAATTAGAAAACAAAGAAAATAAAATAAGAAAATAATAATACAAAATGTTTACACTGTTATTAACTTATACTCTCAAGAAATAATTTACATTCTTTTAAAATGCTATACTAATAACATTGAAGTATGTTTTTCGAACTTACACTTTAAATACATATCAGTAAGCTTCAATTATTACAAATAAATTTATGTAAATACTGTTTATGTAGCATATGTAAACAATAAAACTTTAATAATTAAATTGCTACATCAATTAAGTATTAATGTTATTCATTCCATAATGTAATAGTATGTGTTCACTTTACTATTAGTATTACTTTAATATCATACATGTATAAACTAATGTATCTTTATAATGTAATAACAAATAACTGATTATAATTTATATTTCATTTAATGCAATTCATGCTACATGTTTTATCAAATATGCATTACATATATGTACTGTTAAATAATAATATTAAAATTATTCATTAATTTCAAATTCATAAAGTATTATATTAGATAAATTCTATGATTCTTTTTTTTATGTGAAATTATTACTTTACTTTATGTGTTATTCTACTCCTTCTTAATAAACTTCTATCTACAAAAAACATCCTCGACAACTTATTTAAAATTTCCGGGAAACAACTTTCAACTCTAAATAAAATATTAACTATCCAAATTATTTATACTTCATCATCTATACTTGGTAAACCTTCAACCTAAATATAGACTTCTCCATAAAACTTAACGTAATTTATCCAATAAACAAAATAAAATACAGACTTTTAACTCTCTTCCTAATTTGCAATAAAAAAAATAATTACTTATAAATAATAAATATAATTTTAATACTATAATATAAAAACAATATCAAAATTTATTAACGAAAGAATCATATAATTATTTCTAAGCTTCTTATGTAATGTTGCATCGTATTTATTTCATAAATTCAAATTATGCATATTTAAATAAAACTGTCACTGCCAATATAATGTGTGTGTATTTTTAAAATAATCATACATTCATTCAAAACAACATAATATTTGGTTGATCTAAAGAAAACATATTAAATACATCAAAATTATTATTATTATACAATTTTTACCATCAATAATGATTTAATGTCCAGTCCATCTTCCAATATTCTTCGGAATTACATCTTCATAAAATAATTCACATTTATACTCACGATCATTCTTTAAAATATTATATGTTGTATTAAATATAAAATAAACTCATGCAATTAATCATTATATTATTTTTAGTTATTATTTAAAGATATGTACCTATCTTATTTTAATAGATTAATAATATTTAAATTTTATGTTAGATAAATAAAACAGAATTCATATTACATAACTCCAGCGATGTTTCCTTTTCACCATAAAGTTCTTTAATCCTAGGCACACATTCACTAGAACACCATTTCCTGTTTCCGGTCCATCACGTGTTTTTTTAAAAGTTTATGAAAATGATAACGTTCTTTTAAAACAAAATAAAAGTTAATTTTTCCATAAGAAATAAAATAAATTAAAATAGTTTATAGGATCCTGTTTTAATTCTTTCTAGAATATTATTCAAAGTTATTATTTTAAATTAGTCTATAGTTTATGAAAATTATCATTTAATTATTTTAAATTAACTGGGACGTCCACATATTACTTGCGCATTTCTTAACAAAACATCCAGGTAAGAATAAGCTTCTTCATCTAAAAACGACCAGCGTTTAAATTATTTCAATATAATAATTTTTATTATATTAAGACTTTTAGCTAATTATATTTTTCAATTTATTTGCCTTTCCAAAATTGTCAACATTCAGTCTTTTAAACATAAAGACTTAACAAGGCAAGTATTTATAAAACTACTTTCATTTTTAATATCTTTACTTAAGATATATTTTTAAATTTATAGCTTGCAAAAATACTTTCTTCATAAAGAAGTATTTTATTCTCTAAAATATCTATTTTAAATAATCAATAGCAATTAGCTTTTAAAATTATATACTGTCCAAAATACTACTTTTCTCCATCTCGTAATTTTCCGAACTAATCCAGCGTTTGTCATATTTCTAAGGTAAAGTTTCCGATATATTTTCACTATATATGATGTTCCCATGACTATTTGCTTGTAAATTGAGCTCAATAGAGACGACCGATAGGGAAAAAATTAAGTTAACACTGCATGTTTATCATTTAAAATTTATATAACTTATTTACAAGACACTCTTATAATTTTGAAAAATGATTTTAAAAGCGTCTATAAAATTTACGTAGCTATTTTTTTAATAACACAATTAACTTTAAAAATCAATCACGAAGTCCTCTCCTAACAATTGAACTGAGCTTTTATACCGGAAGAAACTTCCCATTTGATTGGTAGATTAAACAATCAACTTTGCTGGCTTATTTACATATTTACCAACAACACAAAATTAAAAATAAATAATGACTTATTTAATATTTAATATTTATTACATTATTAAATTTCTAAAATAATCTTTATCGTTCATTTAAATTTATTAAACATTCTTTTAAAATATTCTTACTTACTTGATTTTAATTTTAACTTTTATAAGATTATTTTTAAATAAACTAAGTATTTTTTATACGTCATATTTTTAAAACAATATTTTAAAATCAGATTTAATATTTCACATTGAATATCTTTATTTTTATCTCGTGATAACTCACGTATTATTTATAAATTTTATAACATGATTTTTAAAATAGTTCTGCAACTTTACTAAACAACTTCCAAGCATGTGTGTGTATATTTAACTAACATCTGTTCTTTACAATACAAGAAACGCTTGTCATCGTCTAAAAATAAACTAACAATTGCATTTTTTTTAAAATAAATATTTTTTAAATAAATAAGATATTATAATAGATTTTAAAATAATTATTCGATATTATTAAAATCAAATATTAATCTTCTATTTAAGTACTTATAATAATTAAAATATTTATATTCTTTTATAATATTATTTTATCAACAATAAATATATGCATTTAATTTTACTTGTCTTTTAAACACTTTTAGCTTTAAATACCTATTTATTAAATATATTAATGCAGTATTGATTATGGCCATTTTTTCCCAACTATATATTATAATCATCATCATTTAAAATGTCTCTCTCAATATCAGCACAATTTCACATATCAAATACTCATAGATTGCTTTAATTAAACCTTTTGAAATATTACCATAAGCAAAATTAACATCACATATTCAAATATATCTTAAATTTAAAATTTTTAATAGATTAGCACAAAAATTAGATGGTGACCCATACAAAAGGGCACAATATATATATATATATATATATATATATATATATATATATATATATATATATATATATATATATATATATATATATATATATATTGATTTGTAGGTGTTTCAAATTGAAACACTTTAAAATATATAGTCAATTTAATGCAATGCATTGTTTTAAATCTGTTTGTCACTTTTCAAAGTATTCTGAAAATACTTGGAAAGTGATGTGTTTTAACACCATCATTTTTTCCTCCCACTTTTAAGTCTGAAAAAAAAAGAGACATTTTTCACAATGTGAGATCAAATGAATATGGCTGTTAGATAAATGGGGTCATGCTAAATTTATGTAAAAAGTGTTTCATATTCAAAGCTTTGAGAGATGACTCTTTATCAGGGTGAAGCCTACAATTCTGCCTTTGCCATAAAATGGGATGTTTATGTTTTACCACAACATGTAAATTTTTCAGAACTTGCAAATAAAATGCATGACCATTATGATCTAAATCTGAGAGAAAAATGTAATTTGTGTAAAAAAAATTAGCACTGTTTTGCCTTTGGATTTCACTTGCTACATATTTTAAATACATAAGAAATTTAATATTTCAATTAAACCACTCATAAACTTGTGTTTTTATAAGAACAGCTTTCTTGTGATCTGTTTCAAGCATTACAACTGCTTTTCCTAATGTTTTTGGAAATGAAAACAGAATTTCACATTGCTCTAACTTTTCAGCCTCTATAAAAAAATTGACAAATACATGAAAATCACTTTGCAAAAAAATGTGCTTTGTGGCATCACAATTTTACAAAATGATGACATTTGGCAGATTGATGCAGAAAGGTTTCTGCAAAAAGTATGTTAACAGGTGAAGCATACACTACAACAAGTGCACAAACCAGAGAATGATTCCACTTTGTTTGAGTCCCCCCTTGTATATAATTTTAATTTATAACTTAGAATATTAGAAATAATTTTTTATTATATTCTTTTATTTTATTTTTATATTTTCAATTTTATCTGGACAAGTTTAATAATTCATTGTGAGCTCATTTTATTGAGACAGCTTGTAATAAAAACATAAGTTAGAGCTGACTAATGTCCACAATATTACAATATATATGTATATATTTCATTTCTTATAGTCTTTTCTCAATAAATTTTTATGAATGATAATATTAATAATAAAATAGAAATTTTTATACAATTATGTGAACAATCAATATGATATACACAGGACAGTCAGAGAAATGTGCAGTTGAAAGATTTAAATAATATAATAGAGAAATAAAAAGGAAAGTTACTAAATTTGGAACATATAATCATTATTTAGAAATAGGGTACATAATAAATTATAAAACAATATAAAGAAAATAAATAAAATAAAATTCTTATAACATTACAATACTAGTCAAAAATCTAAACTTTACAAAAATTCTTCCATAACCATGGTTTATTCTATTAGCAAATAGAATTTTTCAAGTGAAATTCAACTAAATATATCACATATATATACCAAACAAAATAGATTTTCCATTATTCATTTCAAAACCCAACTTCCTTTAACATCAAAGGATGTCTTCATGAGATTAATGGCTTCAGCTTCAAAATATTTTAGCATCAAAGTTTCTTTTACTCTTCTTTTCGTTTAAGTGAATTGAAAAGAAGAGTAAAAGAAACTTCGATGATAAAAAATATTTTGAAACCGAAGCCATTAATCTCATGAAGACATCTTTTGATGTTAAAGAAAGTTGAGTTTTGAAGTGAATGATGGGATGACTATTTTGTTTGCTATATATAGGTGATATGTTTAGGTGAATTTCATTTAAAAAGGTTTATTTGTTAATATATAAAACCATGATAGTGGAATTTTTTATAGTAAAGTTTAGTTTTTTTGGCTAGTATTCTCATATTATATGATTTTTTAAAAAAAATTATTTATTATTACTAATATAGCATTAGGCAGCAGTCTAATTTTTAAATATAATAAAGTATAGTAACAATTAAAAAAAATATTATGAGACATTATATATACAAGAAAATATAACTGAATGTATAAATATAGTTAGTGGTTCTATAAAAATGAAAACAATCCACTGGTAGACAATTGTAAATTATTTAATATTGGCATCAGCATGAAATTTGGAAATTCTATCATCAGATTTTCAATGGTATGGATGGCTGAAGAGTTAGAGGTTGAAGTAGATTGAAGCCTGCCCATTAAACCATTAAAGTGTAAGGATTTTCTATCATAATATAAAGTAAGCACTGGTTATATTTTTCTTTCAGAATAAACATAAATTATGCAATATATAAATATTAATTAATTATATACCACACAAATATGTAATCTATTAATATAATATTTTTATTTATACCTTAAGTAGAAGTTTATAGAACCTTGAAGTCTTATTTATATATGAAAAATCTATTAACTTATTGTAGAACATATGTTTCTGTCAATCAAATCTGATGTAATCAGCTGATTGAGAAACTAACTGAGATCATATCAAATATAGCAACTCATTTTTTACTTAAATAGACTTCCTACGCTCAATTTGATATTAAAGCTTGGTATATATATATGGAAAATGGTAATCTGGATCAAGTGATGAGTACTGGTTTAGCACAAAATCTTTTCTGCATGTGTATAGTAATGTGTATCAGTAGTATGAAATAGTGTGGATAGTGAAGGGGATTGAAAGTCTGAGTTCAAATCCCCTATATTTAAAATTGTAATATATATATATATATATATATATATATATATATATATATATAGATATAGATAGAAAGGAAGTATAGAATTTAAATAAGACAATAAGTAATTGTTTATTTGGTTATGAAAAAAATAGTTAAGGAAAAGTAAAAAGATGAATAAGAAAATATATTATTGATGTGTATATATACTGTATTTAAAATATTTTAGAAGGTTTATAAAATAGTTTTTTTATGAATTTATTTGTAGTGTGGACCACTAGAGGATATATATTGCTGTAGAACATTTATTGTCTCATGATATATTTCTTAAATATGGCATCTTCAGAAAGTTATATTTAGAATGAAAATCGATTTGATGTATTAAATTAATTTATATATTAGTAAGATATTTATCATTTTGATTTATAATTATAGTTAATCAATTGTTTAATAATATATATAAACTTTTCTAAGTGGTTAATATTATGTAACACACCAGGTTAACACTCCAACATTGGTTTATTAAGTAAATAACATACTCTCAATCCAAAGTACAAGTTAAAACTTGTTAAAAGAAAAGAAAAGACTATATTATCTCTTTTACCTAAATTCATTTTATATAGGCAAATCTGAAACACTTTGGGAAAAAAACATGAAATTGTTAAATTGATCATTTTACTTCTTTCAAGCAATATTTAAATTTTTTTTTGTTATTTTAATTGACATTTGCAATTTTTTTTAATTTTCAGCTTGTCAATATCAAATCAAATAATGAAATCTGTAAATATAAACTTTCATCTATGGTTAATATTATGCAATATGCTAATTTACAACCACAATACTGGTTTATATATATGTATTTGAAATCATGAAATTAATATAGCACATTTAATTAATTAAGAAAAAAAACTAGTCACTCTAAGGCTATGTATAAATAACACTGTAAATATTGAACAACTGATCAAGAATAGAATAAAAACACTTATTGTTGGAGCTTTTGAGGAATATAAACTTATCTTTGTCAACATTGGTGAAAATTCATAGAGAAATTAATAAATCAGTGAAATAAAATATGGCATTTAATAACTATTAGATTAGTATAAAAGAGAAATCTTATTTCCATCTTTATATAGCTCATTACTAATCTATTAATTATTAAATGTCATATTTCAGTTGGTTTACATATTAAATTCATTCTGAATTTTCACCAATGGTGGCAAAGTTGGTTATATGATGATATTAAAATCTGTTTTGTTCAGCCATGTATTAATTTTTGTTTAAATTGCTAATATTTTGATGAAATAACATTCATCCTTGTAAAGATTAAGGTTGTAATGAAGAACTATTTTATCTCAAGTAATAATGAGACTATGATTGTGTATAATTGTCCATTCAAAATTTTTTGATATGATCTAAAAATATATTTATAATAAATTAGCAAAAATAATTGTACAATATTTAAATTCATAATACAGCATTTCTAATTATATAATTGAAAATAATTTATTATATGATAAAAGTTTTTTAAGTCTATTTCTTATGTATTACTTACTATATTAGTAACAACTACTTTTTATTTAGACTGCATTAAAGTCTAAATAAAAATTTAATCAGTGTCTTGAAAATCTCTGGCAATCGTCTGTTTTTCTTTCAGAATAAACATAAATTATGCAATATATAAATATTAATTAATTATATACCACACAAATATGTAATCTATTAATATAATATTTTTATTTATACCTTAAGTAAAAGTTTATAGAACCTTGAAGTCTTATTTATATATGAAAAATCTATTAACTTATTGTAGAACATATGTTTCTGTCAATCAAATCTGATGTAATCAGCTGATTGAGAAACTAACTGAGATCATATCAAATATAGCAACTCATTTTTTACTTAAATAGACTTCCTACGCTCAATTTGATATTAAAGCTTGGTATATATATATATAAATCTACCTGTAAATATATATATGCCATGAAAAGATTACTTAATATTATGTATACATTTTGTTTATCAGTATTAAAGATGCTCTTTTCTATGAAGCAATATAAAAAGTGATCAATACAAAAACTTAACAGCATGTAAAATTCAATTGACCCTTACCATAATCAATAATCAAATATCTTCTGGTTAAAAACTATTTAATTTCATATTTAGAAAGAAAAAATATCAACAATGAAAATTTCTTTTTTATTAAAAAAAAGTATATCAGCTTGATTAGATTTTTGGTTGTCCATAAACTATATTTTTGTTCATTATTTATAGACTCTAAAACCAGTTCAAAGTTTCAGTCAATAAATGCCCTGTGCAGTTTAGCATAGTGATTGCACAACAAAATCAGGCGATTTCTAATTTGAAACTTAATTTGCTTCCTCAGAATTTGAATATCACGTTGCTTTCCAAACTATTAATTACTTGATTATTTTAAAAAAAGTGTAGTGTATTAATTGTTTATATGTACTGGATGTCATAATAGTATGATCCTTGAAAATCAGACTAACAGGCATACTTAGATCCTATAAGACATTAATGGATTTTTATTCCTCTGTAAAAGCAAACTGCACAGAGTTCTTCACTAAGTAAAGATTTAAGCTTTTATTGAACAATTCTATTATGAGTTTTAGAAAGGCAAATGTTTTAAAAATAAATTATTTAAGAATAATTTTAATTTGTAAATTCATAATTTAAATTTACAAACTTATAAACGGAAATTTTTGAATAGCATTTTTTTCAGAAAATTTCTAAAAATAAAATTAATAATAACATTAAATTCCAATTGAAAAAAGTAATGGCAAGTTTAGTTCTTAAGAAATGCTCATTAAGTGAAACTTCTTAAACACAAAATTTAATTTATTTAAAATGAATTCTGGGTAAAATAAAGAATTCTCAGTGCGGAATAAACATTGTCAAAAGGTACTTTAACTAAAAACAAACAAACAAGAAAGCTGTTGTGGAAAAAGATATAGCTTTTATTTTAGTTAAAAAACGGAAATACCACATTTAAATATAACTTTAAGTAGTTATTGATACAATCTCTCGTTAATAATTTTAATATGAAGTAAAAACGTGTGTTTGTACACGTGTATATGTAAAAGTCTTTACATCTATATGTATATTAAATCGTTAATGGAAATACTGAAATCACTAAAACATCACATGATCACCAACTTCTATGTTTATACAAGCTGGTACTACAGAAGTAAACTCTCCACATAGTAGTGCCATCTACTGCAAATATTAGTAATCAATGAATTCAAGAAGGATTGTTTACTAAATAGGATTTTATGCACAACCCTCTTGCATGTATTGATTACTAAGGCCTGCCTTGGGTGGCACTAATATATGGAGAGTTTATTTCTGTTTTATAATATTGAAATAACAGTTTCAATTTCATGGTCCAGTAGCGACTTGGATATAAGCATTGAAACACACAAAAAAATTAATTTTTGTATGTGTTTATAAATCATAACAATGCTTGCAACATTATATAAATATTATACAATATATTATGTTTCAACATTGATTGAATAGTTAATAATTGAAATTGTTTGATTAATGTTTTTGATTGTGAAACAAATGGACTGCAATCTAATATATTGTCAGAATTATATTCGATCAAATTGTAGCTAGATTTTCTGATACTCATTTGCACTTGTTACTGCACATATGAAGTGAATCTCTCTCTACTTATTGAATAATGTCACTCCAAATAAATTATATGCTTGCATACTTTATTTCAGTGAAATACTGAGCATATATTTTTAGTGTTCACTTCTGATGAGGATAAAGTTTTTTTTGATAAATCTTAGTTTATTCTGTTAAATAATATATAATTATTCATTTATTTAATATAGATACAAGTTGAATGATAATTATTGTCATTCTGAACATATAAAAAAACTTATATTTTCTCAATAATCATTACTCAATTAGAAAAAAAAAATATTATTTTTATTTTGTATATGCAATATCCTCATTTGAAATTTTCACCAGCTGTCACTCATTACCTAGAAAGTTTACAGTAGAGTTTCCGAATACTGATGGTTTTTAAGATACTGTTTTATAGGTTTTCTATTATTTAAAAATAATGACATACACAAATAAAAAAAAAATATTTTTTTTACTTATTTTTATTAGAGTAATAATTAAACACTATAATTTTATTTTTATTATTAATTATCAGTATTTTTGAATTTTTAAAAAATAACATCTTTTAATTAACATATATTATACTTGAATTATAAGCAGTTTTACATATGTATTTTTTTAACAAAGTATTATTTAATTAACACCAATAACAACAACTCCTAAATAGATATGATCATTCCTGTTATTTATATATACACACACTTAATCGATCGAATTATACATAACTCGAAATAATAGACAATTGGTTTGTATTCAACTTAATTTAATATCATAAAATTGATTTTCATTCACAAATGAATCATCATAAGATGCCATTTCTAAAGTTAATCATGTTACAATAAACCTTCTACAGCTTTATATATTCTGCAGTGGTCATCTCTAGAAATGAACCCATGAAAACATAAAAAATATTATTTTTATAAATTTATACATATGTATACATCCATTATATATTTTCTTCTTCATTTTTTCTTATACCTAATATTTATCATCAAATAAACAAACCCTCTTTTATACTCTCAATACATGTTCGTTCATACATATTACAGCTTCTTATCTTCCTAACATTGACACTTTTTTTTCCAATTTTTTCAAACTATTAACTATATTAATATATTGAAACAAGAACACTGTTTCACATGTGTATGTATTCTAGAAACTATTTTACCCTCCCACCTTAAAAAAAACCCACAGCAGATGTATAAAAAAGTCGATCTTATATTTTTTCTAGAAAAATATAGCAAAAAGTTTAGTTTATGACATTACAGGAAAATCATTATTTTCTATAATTGAGAAAAGAAAATAATAAAGATAAATCATTATTGATTTTATAGTTTTAAATTACAATATAACTTAAATATATCACTCATATTTATTTAAAGCTGGCATTTTTTATTATTATTATTACATTTTTAATTTTTGGAACGATGTTTTCGAATAAAGTGTGATAATAGCTGGAGACAGTCTTAATAAATTGGAAAACATGAATTAATCCTCCTGGTTCATTATCTATCCCATGAAAAATTTTTGTCCAATCCTTGGAAAGAGAAAGGCAATCAGACTTAAATGAAAGCGGTGGGACAACTAAAATATGTGGGCTGAGCTGCTTAATCAATCCAAAGAGCAGAATATAAATAGTCAAGTTGGAAATTCAGAGGAAGATTAGATTGATTTTTAAAGTAGATTTGGGAAAGAGACTGTGAAAAGATTTTGAAAGAGATTTTAAAAAGGAGTTTACAAAATAAAAAAAAGTGAAGAGTCAATAGATTAAAATTTTCACCTAAGTGTTGCTTGACTATTTAATTGACAGCTGATCTTAAGAAACCTTGGAATATTATATTTATAGCCACTATTAATAATGGAAAAAATATTATTAATGAAAACATAATGATGGAAGGCTAACGGTAACAGCTTTTTCTCTCCATTCCAAGGTATGGTTCTCCAAGATTTGCCTGGATAAACATCATAGAAAGGAAATAATGCCATTCAGCTGAAATATGATGCCCCTTTTGAAGGAAGTCACATCATGGATATGAAGAAACAAACTGGATAAAATGAAGGTAATGATTTTATAAAAATATTTGATACTATATGCATTTATAAAAACAACACAAAACATCTTTCTTAAACAAAAATTATGAATAAATGTAGTTTTAATGATCCGGATTTATGGAGACTTAACATAATCTACACTACAGGGCGCCACTAGGCATTTGAACCTAGAAAAATTTATAATGTAGGCAGATACATAAGTCAGAAAAAAAATATTTTATATATTTTGATATCCGGTCATTAGCCCATTGTCACTAGCTCATTGGAATAGCAGAGATTTATATTTATAAATTCTTATCTAAGAATATATAAAAGAATAAAATAAGCCACTGCTAGTAATTATACACACAAACATTTATTTACACACATATATAAATAAAATTTAACATTATTATTTTAGTATGTTTACTTTAACATTAAACAGTATTTTTAACTTTTATTTTTAGATTTTAATTACATTTTAATTTTTATACTATTATAAGTTCACACAGATGGATTTATAAAAGTTTGTTTTATAATGTTGAGTATAGATTGGTTACATAGATTACACGGTCAAAAACATTTCAAAATAAACATAAACAATCAAAATACAAAATCACTGATACCGTCAATTGCACAGGGAATACACAAAATCCACTGGTATTCATCATAAGATACTGCAGTGACACCAATAACTTAAAAGACATCCGAATAAATACATTTTAGATACTCACCGTAAGATATCATTATTTACCGAATGTCTATATATTTTGATCAAATATGAAAAACAAAAACATAATTAACCGATAACGAATCCATGCAACTTCCATACCCAACTTAAATTTAATGCATTTTTATTTAGAGTGTCAAGTATGAATAGACTACATAGATTTGCATTTGAAAGAAAATATTCTATCCTTATTTAACCTTAGGCCAAAAGTTCACAGTCAAACTAACGTCAATTTATCTGATATATCAATGCATTCAATGTAATATGAAATACAGCAGCACAAAAGGTTAAGAGAAGAAATTGCCTCTTGTCAGATAGGAATACTACATCTATCTGACAAGAAAAGCAATAAAAAAAACTCCATAGGAAAGGACTGCGGTCATTTTGCCGACTTACGAATCGCATTCCATAGGCCAAAAAGGAAGTGTGTGGCGTATAAAGCAATTCTGCCCGTAGTGAACCTCATACTACATCTACTAATTACACCAATATATCCAATCCATTGACCCAATTCAACTACGAAACAAATAATCTAAGATTACCCTCCCCTAATATAACTTTACAAATCTATATAACCATTCATGCCTGACTTAAGTTTAACATTTATATAATTTAATTTATTGCAAAACAAAAATCATAAATAAAACTTAAAGAACAAAAAAAAAATTAAATGGAAATGATTTTACAAAAAAGAAATACATCAAATAAAATTATAACTAATTAATTAATAATTTAGTTTGGTCAGATAGGAATCTATTTCTATTTTTTTTTAAATATGAAGAAAGTTTATATTTTAAAGTTCTTAATGTTTTCAAATGTACATTAACTATATATTTTTTACTGTTTTGAAAAATGTCCGTAGTCTCTGATTTTTTTGTAATGGAAGGTGTTAATTCCCACGAAGTCATAAGGAGATCGGTGTGCAGTTACCTCTTGGTCTTTTATGGTTGATGGTATTCTTCCGGGCCTTGATGTCCTGTGGTCCACAATATTGGAAAACAATGTTTTATTTTTTTTGAACAACTGAAGGAATTGAAAGTGCGTCTTTCAACCCCTTCTCCTCTAACCCTTTCCAACTTAACATATATCTGTCATCTTGTAATAAGTAACTAATAATTTTCAAACTTTTCCTTTTATATTAATTTTAAGGATTCAATGGACAGTACGTCATCGATGACGATGATCCTTCCATTGAGGTCTGATTTCCCGATGGAGTTCTCTCATTTGCTATTAGTTTCTATTGTTTTCCTATCTGACCATTGCTTATACATTTAAATGCCCAAAGGCTACTTCACTTTGACAAATTAAAATAATCATTTCCATTTTTCAATAACATTAATTAATTTGTTTTCAAACTTAAAGATATATTTTTATCTCCAAATCTTTTTAAGTTTTTGTTTTTAAAATACCTTTTCTATTTTTAATAAAGTTTTATTTTAAAATTTTTTTTCATCTGTGTGATTTTATATATATGAGTTTAGTATAGAATTTTAATTTTCAATTTTTAATTCTTAAAAAGGAAGTTTTATTTGCGAACTTTTATTCTTTTCATGTTTACTAATAAAAAAAACAATATAACGTACATATGTGCCCGTTACAGTAGCTATATGAAAATACGTTTATTATAAATGAAACTAAAATTATAGGTATTTTTAAAAGACAAACAAAACATCTTTATTATAAATAAATAAAAAATTATTAATAAAAATAGCTGCGTAAAAAAAATGTTTTGTTGATAATAAATTGTAAATGCTAGATGTCTTAAATGTCAATAATCAAAGGGTATTTTATTCAATACTTATACGTGTTTAAAGAAATAAAAAAAAAAGCGAATATCTTTCTTGTAATGAATTATGTGAAAATGCATTTCATTAATGATAAATATAAAAAAAATATCTATAATCAAAAGGCATTTTAATAAGGATTGACTTCTCATCTGCAGATATATTTGAATTAAGAAAAACAAAACACGATTACTTGTAATGATTTATATTACCAATATACAAATAAGTATACCTAGAAGAGTCAGAAATATGGAGCTATTGCATATAACTCTAACTGGCTAATAAATAAAATGCTAGGAGTTATCTTCATTATTATATCAGTAAAGGATATCTTCATATAAGAATAATTAAACCACATTACATGTGACTACTATCTAAAATACTACAAATCAAAATTAAGTGGAACTTTGAATTAAATACAATGCTATTAGTTATCTTCATTATTATATCTGTAAAGGATATCTACATACAAGAATAATTAAACCACATTTCATGTGACTACTATCTAAAATACTACAAATCAAATTTAAGTGGAACTCTGAATTAAATACAGTGCTATTAGTTATCTTCATTATTATGTCTGTAAAGGATATCTTCATATATGAATAATTTAAACCACATTACATGTGACTACTATCTAAAATACTACAAATCAAAATTAAGTGGAACTCTGAATTAAATACAATGCTATTAGTTATCTTTATTATTGTGTCTATAAAGGATATATTCATACATGAATAATTTAAACCACATTACATGTGACTACTACCTAAAATAAGACAAATCACAATTATGTGGAACTCTGAATCAAGTGCTATTAGTTGTCTTCATTATTATCTCTGTTGTCTTAAAATATCACACTCCTCTTTATGAAGTAACTAAATGATTAAAGATGCAAACTGTTGAAGAACTTTTGAGAGAAGGACTTTATTATACTCTCAACAGATTACATTCTCTAAGCCATCTAAAATGTTATTGGAAGTAGGCCTAAGAGATACAGGGACTGTTAATGAAATGTTTTGTTTGATGGACATTTATTTAAACCTGTTATTAAATAAAATTATTGTTACTTAAAATTAATTTTAGTTATCCAGTTGTTCAATTCTATTTTTTGTTATTGCATCACTCATCATTCAGTGCACTTGTTCACAAGAATCTCATGCCTCCTGACCTATGTCTGGCATAACTAGACCTAAGTAAGTCAGGTTGTAGTGAGATGGAACTCTAGTGATGCCATTTGGAAAACCAAACATAGAAATGTCTAGATGCTTCCAGCCTCTATGGTGCTACATCCTCTGATGAGCAGGAAATATTGTTGTAGGGGGAGGGTTAACATCTGCATTGGGAAATGCAATTGATAGTCCCTTCCTGCAACATGTTCATCAGGAAAATGTTACAACCGAGGTAATAAAGGGGTTGTATGGTGCTCTGGTTACAATATATACACCCATCATACATTTTCTTATTCATTTTTTTTTACCTTATAACTACTATCTATCAACCAAAAAACAATTCCTATGTATTCTCACATATTACAGCTTCTAATTATCTGACAATGTCCATTTCCCTTCCAATTTTATCAAACAACTGTCCATATTAATGCATTTATCTATGTTTTCTTGTATATATAATGTTTCATAATATTTTCTTGCTTTAAAATTTTTATACTATATTACCTTTATATTTACCTCATAATTTTTTATGTACCCTGTTCTAAATAATGATTATATGGTCCAGACTCAGTATCTTTTCTTTTTATGGCTCTATTATGCTCTTTAGCTCTTTCACTTGCACTTTTCCCTGATTGCTATATATACATATCATTGCATTTATTACATATACCTGGGTCTCATTTTATGCGATAGATAAGTTCCTCAGAAAACATGCACAAAAAAAATTGCACAAAAATAGATGTAACTTACCTTGAAAAAGGGGGGATATGGACTGTGATTTTTGAAAAATCACATAAAAGCAAAGCACCAACATAAAATTACTTTAAAATTCACGCAAAAAAAAATAAATAAGGAAATAAAATATGACTAATAAAAAATTTCAAATTTGAAAAAAATTGATACAAGACAAACTTTTTTAAACCATAATACTTAATTTTATTCAAAACAATATATTTTTATGGATAATTTACAGTACAGTACTGTAATTTACATTTTTTATACAC
The DNA here is from genome assembly GCA_028023455.1 of Epiperipatus broadwayi. Taxonomy (NCBI): domain Eukaryota; kingdom Metazoa; phylum Onychophora; class Udeonychophora; order Euonychophora; family Peripatidae; genus Epiperipatus; species Epiperipatus broadwayi. Next base: position 5,326,991 of record JAQFVV010000074.1, read on the forward strand.
ATTTTAATTATTATCGCTATTTGCCGATAATCAGGTTTGTTTGCAAACTGGTAAAAAATCAGATTCTTCACAAAAGGAAATATAACTAGCACCAACTTCACTCTCATGTTGTGTTAATGGTTTTCTGGTGACAATGTAATTAGTAATTAATCTTTGAAATGATGATTTTATTAATTGCTTATGAAGTTTATGATATCCAGACATACAACTATTTAGCTCTCGTTGGAATTTAAGAGCATGTTCGTGATTAGTGTCATTAATAAGAAAATAATTTGCCAACTGATTAGAAATTAACACACACAATGTTTGAACAAATTTACATTATAATCTTGTAAAATTTAATGTGTCTATACATAAAATGTGGAAATCATGATTTTAATTTCATTATTGCATAAAATCTTACTATTATAAAGCGCTGAAAATATTGAAATTACTAAGATGAAAGTCGAATTCCAATAATGTGCTATTACTTTCAATAAGACATAAGTGCACAAAATTTATTATTTAAAGTAATAGCGCATTATTGGAGTTCGACTTCCGAAGAAACATGAATCGCATAACTTCAAAATCGCATTAAATAAATCCACGTAAAACAAGACCCAGGTGTATAATTATATAACAATCAATACTATCATTCATTTTTGCATTGCATATTTATTTTCTTAAATCTTTACTTTTCTTCCATCCTATATTTATTTCATCATTTAATTTATATTTATTCAATATCTTATATACTTCATCTGAATGGGGAATTGAAATTCACTTCTTAACTTTCTCTATTCTCTTATTCTTTCCTTTTATATAATTTCCATTTCTGTTATTTAAAATTTTCCTAATTAATTTTCCATTATAACCAATTTCAAAATATTTTTTCCCAATTTCTATTTTTTGTATTTTTGTCTTCTTTTTATTTAAACTGAGTCTATCATTTTTAATTTTAAAATCTTTCAAAGCTTCCATTTTTGGAGACCATGACATGTATGATTTAGAATCAATTACCCCTATAATATTTTTATCCTTAACGAACTGCTTCATATATATATATCTTTACATCTTTATTTAAATACAAGTCTAAATATTTTAATCTCTTCTCTTTTTTTCCTATATATTATTATCTAATTAACTCTTTAAAAGCATTCACGATACTCCTACTGTTTCTCATTATAATTATTTCGTCTACATAAATATAATACTGAAAATTTTTTTATTTTTAATATATTTATCAATTATATTTTCATTAATAAAATCAATCATAAGTGATGACATAATGCCACATATTAAACACCCTACATCCTACCCTTTTTCATTCTTCCAAAAATCCATCCTGTATTTAAAATATAATGTTTCATTTATAAATACCAATGCTTTTTCAATAACTTTTATCTAACTAGCTAAAAGCTTATCACTTTCTTTAATTTTAATAGTAACTACTTTAATACTTTCCTTTCTTGGTACACTCTGGTACATTCACTCAATGTCAAATGAAGCAATAATACTATTTTGATTCAATTTCACCAAACTTAATTTATCTACAATCTCCTCCAAATTATTAATGCAATATTTACCAAATCCTATCATATTAGATAGTGGATAAAGGTGTAGAATGTTTATTATTCTATGATTAATTTTAAAAATGTCATTTTGAGAAGGTTCATTTGTGAATGAAAATCGATTTGATGATATTAAATTAAATAGTATACAAACCAGTTGTCTATTATTTCAAGTTATGTATAATTCGATTGATTAAGTATTTATGGGTTTTTGACAACATTATGTTCATATAAGTTACTAAAAATGTCTATAAAAATGATATATATATATATATATATATTAATTCTAATGTGCTCATGGATAAATATTGATTTCATACTATTATTTTCAGATTATATATAGTAAATAAAATAGCTGATGTCTTTCTCAAATTATAAGAAAATAATAGTATGAAATCACACACACACACACACACACACACATATATATATATATATATAAACATTAAAAGGCTAAAAGTAAATTAGTCAATAAAATTACCCCAAATTCACAACTCAACTAGACTGGCCCAAAAAATATAAACTCTAAAACACAACCAATGGTTTCACTGCTACAAGCAGACTTCTCAAGCGTAAAGAACTTCAAAATAACAACATATTTAAACTAAACATTATTTACAATTCCACTTACATCCCATATACCCTTAATATTAAAAGAACTTTTAAATAAGTTAATTACTTCAGAATCATAAATTTTTAATAATAACATTTTTAAATTCTTTTTATTTAATTTCTTTCAAAGAAGATAACCTTAGCCTCATCAAATTAATAGTGTGGCCTGTATCTTTTTCATGGATGTATAAAACAGAACTAAGATATTTATTTCTAATTTTACTTTTATATATTTTTATTCTTTCATTTAAGCTAAAATGATTCTAACTTATATATACCCTCCTTACAAAAACAAGAGATAATATACACTATTCCAGGAATAATTTTTCTATCAAAAATTCCTTTGTGTTATTTATAAATGTAAATATATTATATTTATAAATGTAAATATATAAATGTAAATGTATTATTTAATAAATTTTTCAAAGTAATAACTCTTTTCCAAGAATTTTTATTTATTTTCAAACAAATTACTATTTTTACATACAATTCTATAAGAAGAAATAAAATCATATTTTTCTTTATCCTTCACATTATTACAAATATTATTACTATTAAATAAATTACTTTTAGCAAATTTATAAGAGTAGCCAACAATCAAATAATCTTTATAAATTTCACTTTTTTGAAACAAAGCTACCCAATTAGAATGCATTAAGAAATTATTGTTATAGAAGTAAAAGATGAAATAATTTTAATGGGATAGCTTGGTTTCAAAAATATTTATTTGAAAAATTTATTAAATAATAGAAAGAAAATTTTTGATAGAAAGAATATTCCTGGAGTAGTGTATCTTATCCCTTGTTTTTGTACAAAGGTATTTATAGGTCAGAGTAGTTTCAGCTAAAATGAAAGAATAAAGGCACATATAAATAGAGTTAGAAATAAATATTTTATGTCTGTCTTATATATCCATGTAAAAGATACAGACAACATTATTAGTTTTGATGAAGCTAAGGTTGTCTTCTTTGAGAGAAATGAAATAAAGAGAAGAATTAAAGAATCTTTATTATTAAAAATTTATCATTGTGAAGCAATTAACTTATTTAAAGATTCTTTTTATATTAAGGGTGTATGGGATGTAAGTGGAATTGTGGGTAATGTTTAGTTTAAATATGTTGTTATTTTGAAGTTATTTACATTTGAGAAGTATGCTTGTAGCAGTGAGACCATTGGTTATGTTTTAATTTATATATTTTGGCTAGTCTGGTTGAGTTATGAAATTGGGGTAATTTTAATTTTATATATATATACACCTGGGTTTCTTTTTACGCAGACTTATTTAACATTATTTTGAAGTTACACGATTCGTGTTTCACCGGAAGTCGATTTCTGATTATGTGCTATTACTTTAAATAATAAATTTTGCACACTTACGTCATATTGAAAGTAATAGCACATTATTAGAAATCGACTTTCATCTTAGTAATTTCAATATTTTCAGTGCTTTTAATAGTAAGATTTTATGCAATAATGAAATTAAAATCATGATTTCCACATTTTATGTATACACATATTAAATTTTACAAGATTATAATGTAAATTTGTTCAAACATTGTGCATGTTAATTTTGCATTTTAAATCACATTCTGTTTTTGCTTTTTAAAAAAGAACGTAATCAATTATTATTTTCTTATTAATGACACTAATCATTAACATGCTCTTAAATTCCAATGAGAGCTAAATGGTTGTATGTCTGGATATCGCGAGCTTCATAAACAATTAATAAAATCATCATCTCAAAGATTAATTACTAATTACATTGTCACCAGAAAATCATAATAATTAAAATGTGTATAAAAAATGTAAATTACTGTACTGTAAATTATGCATAAAAATATATTATTTTGAATAAAATAAAATATTATAGTTAAAAAAAGTTTGTCTTGTACCAATTTTTTTCAAATTTGAAATTTTTTATTAGTCATATTTTATTTCCTTATTTTTTTTTTTTGCACGAATTTTAAAGTAATTTTACATTGGTGCTTTCCTTTTACATGAATTTTGAAAAATCACAGATCGCATCCCCTCTTTTTCAATGTAAGTTACGTCTATTTTTGCACGATTTCGTTTGCATGTGTTTTCTCAGAGACCTATCTATCGTGTAAAACGAGACCCAGGTGTATATATATATATAAGCAGAGAGATAAAAAAATACAAAGTTAAAACATTGTTTTGCTTGAGATCAGTCCATTAATCACAAATAATCTATCACATATTGATGTTTTACTTTTTTATGTTTCTAATGTTAATAATTTTTATTAGTCATTCATTAGACTAGAGATTATCAACTTAATGAATAATATTTCTGTAGTGTAATTTTCACTACACTATTATGCAAGGTAGGGACTAGTTTCTATCTGCTATTTAACACCTTGTGGGGGAGGTCTAAGTTTGATAGTTATCAATTAGATTGTAGCAATTGATTATTTATAAATACTGAATAATGATAATGATATGTGTAAGAGCTTGTGATCTGGACCAATTGATAAGTGCTGGTTCAGCATCAAATGTGCATGGTTAAGAAGTCAAATGTTTTAAAGATAATATATGAAAGCCATGAAATGTAATGAATATAGAGTATCTAAGTATGTAGAACACAATCATTAATATAATTTAGTCAAAGGGCATTTTAATGAATCAAAATTATTTTCAATAAATAAATAGGATAAATTTAAACTTAGCTATAATAAACTGTGACTAAATTTGTTTATATTTCTTATATTCTTAATAAGTATTTTTTAAATGTATAACTATAAAAGTTAATATAAATTTCTCCAAAAGACATTATGGCTGAATATGTACTCTACTCAGTCTTCATAATAATTAAATGTTTATTCAAATAACTCTGAGTAAATATAAATTAATCATATGTGTTAGTGAAATTATAATTAATATATGACCCAAATAAAGAAATGATAAATAATATAATCTTATAAAAAAAAGAAGAAAAGCTAAGATGAATTAATAAATAAATTCAAATTTTATTTATATATATATATAATAATAGAATATGAATAGTTATATTTTATTATCTCCACTTTCTTGCAAATAACATTTTAAATAAGCACAATACTTTTACGTGTGAAGGCAACATTCCTATGTACTATGTTTGTGTGCTATATTTGATCTTTTATAAATAATAACAAAAGTTATACTTTATTAAGCCTAAAATTGCTTAGTATTGAATAAAATTTCAAATAAATCAAGAATGTGTTTTCTTGGATTGATGATTAAACCAATTTAAACTTAACTCCCATAAATGTAATTTATTCTAACTAAATCTCAATATATTTTTACAAATATTTTTAAAAAAATATTACAGTACCAATTTTGTGTGATATGCCAATTTTCTTAATTACAAAATATATATACATGAGCACATACTTATTTATCTTGTAAAGAATAAGAGAAATACTTAATCGTTTAAAATATATAGTGTAAAGAATAGCCACAATTGCTAAATATAAAACATTGTTTACATAAGTTTAGGGTAAAAACATTTTAGCACCAAAATTCACTCACTGTTAAAAACATGTTATAAATAAAAAACAGTTATAAAACAATTTTTTTAAATCTATATAACTTTTGTTTTTATTCATCTAAGGTTAATTGTTTCACACAAAATAAATCTGCTATATGCAGTATAATTATATATTATTAAATAAACCCTTATACCTGTTTTTCATACTTACATACCTGGAGAGATGCTGAAGCATACTTTCGTAATAAAATAGTAAAAAGAATACATAAATTTAACATTTAAAAAAAAAAAATACATCAATATTACAGTTCTATTTTAAAATAAAGTTTATAGATGTTCTTAACTGTTTTTTTTCATGGCAGTTCCATATAAACATATGGAAAAGGTAGAGATTGAAGAAAAGATCCATTAGCCAAACATATGGAAAAGGTAGAGATTGAAGAAAGAATTCATTAGCCCTTAAAGGTGGATCTTTTAAAGTTTTTTTGGTCTATTGTTCATAAGCATTAATTACTAATGGTTACAATAATTTGATAAAATCAATTAGAAGTTTCTTGGAAATTTTCAATAAATTCTAAGGCAGTTGCTTTTTAATTATTATTTTTTTAAGAGTAGTTAAGTAGGTTATTTAAAGTATATGATTCAGAAACATTTTTCTATGCCATATGGAAAATTGTCAGAGAAATTGAAAGGTTAGTGAACTTTTAAACAAAGTTACCTTACTTGCCCATGTTTATTAATTGTTTTATAAATATATATGTAGAATATTCATAGAAGTAAACAATTGCAATGGTAAGTAGTAGTAGCAATAAGAAATTAATAATAGTGGCCATTTTCTAAACATTTCATATATCTTTATCACTACTGATTGACATGGGCATTGCCATGGGATTTTTCAAACATATAACTTCATCCACATTCATGTACTGTATATTGTTTAATCTGAAGAGAAGTGCACACACATGAATGCTAACTTTTGAATGTTGACTTTCAGATGCACATTAAAAAATTGAACACAAAGTATTATATTTTAATAAAATAAATAAATTAATTATATTAAAAATGACAACACATTTTTCCATTATTTAAAATATTTATTTGCACACACTCTAAATAAATTACTAAATTGGTATTAAATATTAATATAATCTAAGTTTATTATGTATTCCCTTTCTTATGTTGTTGTAACTATCCATATAAAATATTTTAAAATATTGAAATAGAAAACAAAATATTAATTTCAATAATGCAATTATAAATATTTAAAATCATTTGTCCATGAATAAATAAAATTAATATATTAGATTTCTAAATATAAATATGATTATAGTATCACAATATTAGTAATTTTTATAAATAAATATTAAGACATAGGTTTTACTTACAGTATATCAGGTTAATAATTTTTTTTTAAAATCATGTATATATTCAAAGTCTGTACCAATTCTAGCCATTACAATATATATATATTGTAACCTATTGTGAATGGAGGATAGGGAGAATGAAGGGATATAGAATGATGATGGATGGAGAAAAATGATGATGATGATATCTACTGACATGTCCGATGTATCTATCAGGCCCCAAACCTTGGGAGCCAATTGTAATCTAATGGGAATGGATGAAAGAAGGGTGAAGGGATGTTGAATGATGATGGATGGACAAAAAATGATGATGATGATGGAGATCAGGAAAATAGGAATGGTGGATAGGGAGAAAAAGACAGAGAGGGGGGATGTGATGGTGGATGAAGGAAGGGTGAAGATGGATGTAGAATGATGATAGATGGAGGGAAAATAATGATGATGATGGAGTTCGGAAAAATAGGAATGGCAGATGGGGAGAGGAACACAGAGAGGGGGATATGATGGTGAGGAAAATGATGAAGATGGATAATAATAATAATAATAATAATAATAATAATAATAATAATAATAATAATAATAATAATAATAATAATAATAATAATAATAATAATAATAATAATAATAATAATAATAATAATAATAATAATAATAATAATAAAGAGATTCCTACAGAATGGGCTTTTTCTCAGTGGTGGCTACAATAAAGAAAGGAATACGAATGCTGATAATGATCTCAGGGTTTTAAGTACTTTGGAGACTTCTTCTATAATCACTGGTTGCCAATGTATAAATGATATCCTGGAAGGCTCTAGGAAGCATAAACTTTTCTTACAAGAGGATGCTTCCCAACATATACTTAAAAAAAGCAACAATTACAGAAAGAAGGCATCTCATTTGCTAAATAATGGCAAAAGTAAATATTCTAAATTCAGAATAGCTATAGCCATTTATCCAGGTCATCATTCAAAAATAATAGAAGGAAAAGGGCACATTTTATGTCCTTCCACTATCCCACAGACAACTCAAATTAAATTATCAAGTACACAATTTGCATATCCACATTATGATGGAATGGTCTTTAAAATCCATGCAGTATGAATAACTAGAATGATCTAAACCTAAATTATATCAATTTTAAGTGATGACCTGGATAAATGGCTATAGCTATTTTGAATTTAGAATATTTACTTTTTCCATTATTTAGCAAATGAGATGCCTTCTTTCTGTAATTGTTGCTTTTTTAAGTATATGTTGGGAAGCATTCTCTTGTAAGAAAAGTTTATGCCTCCTAAAGCCTTCCAAGATATCATTCATACATTGGCAACCAGTGATTATAGAAGAAGTCTCCAAAGTACTTAAAACCCTGAGATCATTATCAGCATTCCTATTCCTTTCTTTATTATAACCACCACTGAGCAAAAGCCCATTCTGTAGGAGTCTCTTTATTATTATTATTATTATTATTATTATTATTATTATTATTATTATTATTATTATTATTATTATCCATCTTCATAAATTTCCTTACCATCACATCGCCCTCTCTGTGTTCCTCTCCCCATCCGCCATTCCTATTTTTCTGACCTCCATCATCAGCAGCATTTTCCCCTCCATCCATCATCATTCTACATTCAACTTCACCCTTCCTTCATCCACCATCACACATCCTCTCTGTGTTCCTCTCCCTATCCACCATTCCTATTTTCCTGATCTCCATCATCATCATCATTTTTTCCCATCCATCATCATTCAACATCCCTTCACCCTTCTTTTGTCCATTCCCATTAGGTTACAATTGGATCCCAATGTTTGGGGCCTGATAGATACATTTGACATGTCAGTAGATATCATCATCATCATCATTTTTCCTTATCCATCATCATTCTACATCCCTTCATTCTCCCTATCCTCCATTCACAATAGGTTACAATTGGCACCCAATGTGGGGCACCAGAAAATATACCCTATAACCTACACTCCCAACACTGCTCATATACATTACATGAGCAAAATGCCCAGGCACCAGTCCTATTAATGAATAGAATAATATAACAAAAGATATAATAAAATTATTACTGAGACTCTATATTTAAGTTTATGTTCAGCTCAGCTCAGTGGGAGGCTATAGGCAGTTCATAAGATATATGATAATAAATGAATAAAAGAAGAAATATTATAAAATATTCAATATAATGTAAATTCCTTTGTTAATTAATTGTATGATTAAGAATCATAATGTTTACTTAGTACAGTCTATTAAAAATATACTTTAAACTTAATTTCTTCCTTCATCCAAGTATAACATATATCAGCTTGCTATAATTATACTCTTAACAATTCTATGACTTGGCATATTATAATCTAAACATCTACTTTAATGCCAATCAAGAAATAAACAATAAGATCTCAGGCAGTTTAACAAACACAGTTGAATTAAATAAACTACATTGGCCCATAAGTTATGATTATAAAGTATGATAAAATATAAGAAAACAAATTGACTAAATATTTTACTGTGTTTCAATAATAAGATAATGACAGAGATAGGGTATTTTAATCTCATATCATCATCTCACAAATATACTGACCTGGCAATCTTTCTAATATATTTATGTTTGGATTGAGAAATACAATATTGTCAGACACTAGCAAATTTAATATTATAACTCTAAAATAATATATGTTTTATAATAGATTTATGAAATGTGGAGTTGTAGAAATGGAAATACAAATGTACAAGAATAACTCAAGACACAGTTCTTAAGATTTTAAATAACTAAACAAATCATTTATTATAACAAAATGAGATAAATTTGGTCTAACATAATATTTACAAATGGACTATTTGTTTTACATATATTTAGATTATCAAATAAATTTTTTTTTATTTTTAGCATCAGTTTGGGATTATCCCTCCTATCAAAGCAAATTAATAACAAAGTTCAAATATCCTGACTTCGAACACAGGCTTTGCCTACATGTTTCATCTATATGACAATAAATAAATAAAATGTTATATTATTAGCACAAAAAAATAGATACTTTCGAGAGGATATTACTCTTGATTAACCAAATAAATCAAATTACTTATATTTGGCTTTCAGCAAAGCAAATTTCTCTAATTGACTAATAATCACTTTCAATTACATATACCTTTCATTTATAGCAACAAAATCATGTTTATTCTGATGATTTGATGATTTGTAACATTTATTTAAATAAATACACTGTATTTTAAAATATTTATTTCCCGTTTTAATCTTAATACTTCTATTAAATGAATGTAGTATATTTCAAAAGCATTTATTTCTCATTTTAATTTCAAGAATTCTATACTTTATATACATGATATTATTTATATTACTCGTGTGTGTGCATGTTCAAGCAGCTATAATGTAAAACAATATTTTCTATAAACTCTCCATTCATTAAGAAAATATCATACAATTATTTTATTTCGAACAATGTCATAATTCATCAATAAAATATGACACCAATACCACATCAAGAGTTAATCTAACAATTTATCTAGCCACATATCAATCAACACAAAGCCATACCCACATGATTATATATACTATACGTTATAAGGGGAATCTACACGAGGAGCAGATTACTCCTACCAAACACTTCTACAATAATTCATTACCAAGAATCCAAGGAAAACATCACACAACTTCCCAAACATCATTTAATCATATCTCAACAATAACTCATTTACTTCTAAATATACCATTGGTGGGGATTTAGTTTCTCATCACCAGGGCCCTAAGAACATCACTTCAAAAAAATATCATTAATCATATGCATATAAAATAAACTAGGCTCTACTCATGGAAAATTTTTAACATATACTAAATAAGCAAGATCTTTTATTCCTACAGACATTATAACAGCAAAGATTTCTTTCTATTCTCATAGCTTCTCTAAATATCGAACATTATAAATACACGCTGGCAGATAAATACATACAGATAATATACCAATCCATTCAACTCAGTAGAATATGATAGTGTATGAAATTTATGCATAAATTTATTCACAAACTATACTTTATCAAACAAATATTATAATTGTGCAAAACAAACACACACCTACAAATAAAAAGTATATATAATATTAACTCTAAATTACACACTAAGCAGGTAACATGATAATTAAATATTGCATTAAGGCATAACTTTTAATTTAATAAACTTTTAGGTTACTTTTTAAAATTTAACGGTTCTAATTATTACGAATGAACTTTTTTCATATCTAACAAACTATTTCTATTATAAGTTCATTGATTTAAACAAAGAACAAAATTTTCACTTTGAGATAATAAAGTATACAAAATAAATGTAAAACTTTCTAATAATATATTTTAAAAAAGTATTTCTTTCACCTTCATAAGGAAACAATAAGACCTATTTAAACACAATCAATTTTTACCGGCATACTCCTCATTTAAATACGCTTCAGAAACGTTCTTGATGGTCAACATACCCAAATTATAAATAACATAATAATAAATAAAGCCTATCTACCTATCATATACATTAATTATGACAAGCAATAAAAAAAAATAAAGACACAAAGGTTATTAGTTTATAACTTAAAATGAAAGTCCACTTGCAAAGCTCGGTTCCAGGTTTACGAAACAATATGGGACACATTCCAAACTGAATTTAAACTAAAATGCACTTCTGCAGTATACTTAAAAAATATAAGCATAACTTAAATATGCCCAGCACCTTTCAGTGTTCATAGCATATCTATTTGAGGTACCAAATCATACACAAGCAGTGAATTTCTCCTTTATTATACTGAAAATATAAGACATTCTCCGTGCAGTTCTGGATTAAATATGTGATTATCCTTAGTATTTTTCTGAGTAGCATTTAATAATACTTTAAATTGTCCTTAGTAATTCCATAATTAATAATGCTTTATTTTATATTCCATCCTTATTGAAGAGAACAAAAATTACCCGCATTTCTGTCCTTCTATTCAATTTAAACAGAAGTAGCTTACATTTTATTTCCTTAATTTAAAAATACGTATTAGCTCCAGAAATATCAAATAAATGAATACTGTTATCTCCTTATGATGAACTTAAAAATAGTATAATCTATCAAAATAGACATATCCTTAAGTCTATGTATAATCTTCACAAAGAACACTACACGAAAAATAGTGAGAAATTAAAATATATTCTATAGAACAATTCTGTATGCGTTTTCCATATATATCAAAAAAAATACGTTGCTTAATGATACAACAATAATATTTATGTAAACCATTCTTATTTAAAATGGCAATTAAACGAAATAATGTAGACTGGATGTTATTAACATACATTTTTAAAAGAGTAATAGTTATAAAGGGATTAATTCAGAAATGTTTTAATCGAAGAGAGTAAAATCAAACCGATGTACCTTTTTTTTAAAACCTTAGAATTGCATTTTTAATTAACTTTTTCCATAATAAAGTTCTTAAGCTCCTTTGGAAGTTTTACTCTAAAGTCTTTTCAAAGTGAATTCGACTTCAGCAACTGGCTTTAATTTTTACAATACAGAACCACTGTTTACTGGTTACAATTACATTACAAAGAGCCAATTTTCTACTGGAGATCTTTGTTAAAAACTCTCTTTAGCAAAGTTCATTTGCCTTTTTCAAAGGTTACTCCCATGCATCTTGCTAACTAACTAATTACATATGCAAAAACAAATCTTTTAAAAAAAAATCATTTTCATTTTTAAAACTAAATGAAGACAAGAAAAAAAAATACAAATAATAAAATAAATAGCTTTTACAAACTTGAAAGAAAAATGAATATTAATTAACTATCAAATAAAAATGATTAATAATTTATTCAGTTTATAAAATAATCCATTGATTTAACTATCTATTAATTATTGGAAAGAAATATATATTTGTTAAATTATTTAAGATAATTACCCTTATTTAAATGTTTTTATTGTGAATGTACTATTGTTTGCTGTTATTAAAGATGAAAATGAAATGAAACATAATGCAGAGTCATACATGCATACACATGCACTGCAATCTAAATATTAAACTATCTTAACTAAATATAATTGAAACTGCTATTAACTGTTGACAAAAGGATAAGAATTAATGAATAAAGGATATTTGAAACCATTCAAATAATATTATACTAACACAGGATAACTTTGCATCTTTCTGACAAAAATGTATCAATTCCATTAATAAACAACCCCCCTTCCTTACATTAAATACCTCATTAACCACAATAATACTAATAGATACCTATCAAGTGGTCAGTAAACTGCATAAGCAACCCATACCTAAGCTTTAAACAATCTCCAGCAAAAAATTTTAAAATTCCAAGGCTATTTCATTTTTTTTTTTAGTATAATATAACTATTTATTTAAGATACATTAGTATAATATAACTATTTATTTAAGATACAAAGTATCTTAAACCCTTGTGCCCATTCAGATGGCCACAATATATATATATATATATATATATATTATATATATATATAAAACACCTAAAATTATCATAACTTAATGTAAATATAATCAGGAGTAGGCCACCTCTCACATATTCCTTAAGCTTCTGATGTTTATAAACTTATCTTTGCTATGACTGGTAGAAATTTAGAATGAAATTAATAGACCAATAAGAGTTTATAAATATTAAAAGATTAAGGAATATGTAGTCTATTTTATTTTTAATTCTTACGAACATTTAGAGGGCTATTTATTCAGACTCTGAGAAAAACTGGTTTGTTTTTCTTAAATATCTACACACACATTTATGTATATATGGGTATAGGTATAAAAAGTGTTTGTACATATATATGTGAAACCATAAGAGTAAGAAATCTCTTCTATTAATGATAAAAGATGCATCATATTATAATCATATCTTCAATATTACTTAATATAGCATATAATACATCAAATGTAATATCTCTAAAGTGACAGTTACATAACAAATAACTCTTGAACTGATTTTATTATTTATTTAGTTATTTCAAATATCTGTATACCATCTCCTATGAATGCTAATTTTGTTTTAATGAAAAAATGAATCAATTTTTCATTTGCATCTAAAATAGACTGCAATTCAAACAATGCTAACAATAATAGGGTGGTTTTAAGCCAATAATCATCACAAGACCACCACTTCTTATGCTTGTGTATAACTGTTTTTATAACAGGCAAAACTCACTATACATATTACCACACACAGCAAGCTAGAGTAATTAATGGATGCCAGAAGGCTTGCGCATAAAATCCCCTTCTAGTGTCTACTCATCCAATATCCCCAGACTAGTTTCTGAATTTTGGCCTTCATCTGCAAGGAGCCTTGGATCTGAGAGCACTGCATCTAGATCTTAGGATCTAATGCAACCCTCCAGCAGCCACCTTTTATCTACACTTAATTACAAAACTATGAGTCTTAAACTGAAAACACCTTAATGTTTTCAATCCAAGCCCATTAGCTTATATAGTCATATGGGTCTGAACTCAGTTCAGTACCCATACATTTTGGTGTCTTTGGTTTTTTAATAAACATAGCCACCACTATCCTTTTAGGCAGGATTAGTTTTAAGCAAATAAACATCACATGACCACCACTTCTTATGACTATATAAGCTAATAGGTTTGGATTGAAATCATTAAGGTGTTTTCAGTTTAAGACTCAATAGTATTGTAGTTAAGTGGAGATAAAAGGTGGCTGCTGGAGGGTTGAATTATATCCTAAGATCTAGGTGCAATACTTTCAGATCCAAGGTTTTTTACTGATGAAGGCCACAAGCCAGAAACTAGTCTGGTGATATTGGATGAGTAGGCTCTAGATGGGGATTTTATGCACAAGCCTTCTGGAACCCATTGATTACTCTAGCTTGCTATGTGTGGCAACACATATAGTGCGTTTTGCCTGTTTTAATAGTAGGGTGAACTAAAAACAAGACAAAATTTATTATTTATAACCTTCTTTTATTTGTAGGCTGTTTAAAAGCTTAGATATGTAAAACGTGAATTTATTTTTTTATCTGAACTTATAGTCTTGATATTAGGTAGCTGAACATTTTAACTAAGAAAATTTGCTCTTATAGCTCCAGCCTCAACACTAATCCAGAAACCCAGATTAACTGAGATTCTTTTATAATTGAAACCCTTACTACCTAAGGCTGGTTAACTAGATTGGCTAATTGAAAAAAAATTAAGTTATCATATGATTTAAAAACATTTCCAAATTTTATCCAATTAATCTTTAACCTTGGCAGAGATTGATGTGAGGACTACTGTGCCACAATGTCGATGGATATATTGATACTAACTATACATATATAATGCACTTATTATGAAAATAATTTATAAGGGTAATATATATTTTTTAAAAAAATTTCTTTAAAATTTAAAATATTTAAAAATCTATAATAAATCAAATATTCTTCAACATAAAATAACTAAGTTTAGATATTTTATTTCTTACTAAATAAAATATCCTCAGCTTATTATTTATTCAGACCTTATTTAGTAGCAAAAATATTTTTCTACATTTTAAACATACCAAAGAATCTTTTCATAAGCTGAAAAGTTTTCTTCAAATGGTGATAGAAGGCTATAACTCATTTTAAAATAAAATAATCAAATGTAATTAAAAAGTATATCATATTCAAAGATTGAAAATTTTACTGACATTTTTCTTTTAAAAATTGTTTTATTATACGTATAAAATGAATAGTACAAATTTTAAGTCCAGAAATACAATCGTAATATATTATACACAAAGATATGATGTAATTAATTGGATTTTTATTATTATTTAAATATTTTTTTAAGAATTAAAATACTTATATAACTGTTAACTGTAACAAAAATTGTTTATTAAAATAACTAATAAGGTTGTAATATATGAAGCAAGGATTTAATTAAATAGTTGTACAACAAATATCAAAGAATAAAAATACTTGGCGGGGGGGGGTGAATAACTTTTATATGGAAAGTAATTCTGTGGTCATTCTCTATATATTATCTTCTTATGATTTTTTTTCTTAAAGTTGAATACATAATAAATTATAATTAATAAATCATTATTATAGGATTCATATTAATTAATATAAGATAAAAACATTATAAGAGGATTTTTGTGCATATTAAAGATTCAGTTGATCCATGAAAAGTTAAAATATTTATAAGATTTTACACCAACATCTTGCCCTTTTTACAAAGCTTTATTTAGCTCTCCTATAATAATATTTATTATCTAATTCTCTTGAGATATTTTAAAATATTATTTCGATTTACAAACTAACAATTTTGTATAAATTGTATTCATTGTTGATGTCATTTTGATCTTTATAGAATTTTATGCTGGATTAATAAACACACACACACACAAATTTAACATTAATGATTTCTTTTTTTTTTTTGCTTTTTGAGATTTTTACTAAGCATTTAAGGGTGTGGTATACATATAAATCAGTATTGTCAATAATATAAATTTAACTGACAATTTTACACAAATTTATTAACTTATAATCAACAATATACTTTTGACGGTTGTTGGTGGTAATGGTTGTGGGGTCAGTTTAAATGTATCCTAACAATATATATATATAATGATTTCAACGAGAATGTAAATAATTTTATGGCTTATTAAATATGTAAAATTAAAATATAAACTATTCAAAGAATAAATTAGTCCAAATATTAAGATAATTCATAAGCAAGATACACAAAAAATCATTTTAATGAACTTGTAAATAACACTTTTTGTTATATCAATGCAATCAATCAAGCATTGATACTTGTAAATACAAACATTTTTTATTAGCATGATTATTGTTTTTATACTAATCAAGCCATATTACTGTTTTAAATATTAGTTTAGATTAAATTAAAATGATTTTAATGAGTATATAAATAATTTTATAGATTATAAAATATGTAATGCTAAAAAATTATTTTTGAAACAAGCAGATAAAAGTGATCATATTTATGTGACAAAATAGATTAGCATTGATATAACTAAAAATAAGCATTATTAATAAGTTTGTGCATCTTCCTTGCAAATTATCTTTGTAACATGTTCGGACTTGCTTGATCCATGAATAAGTTAATTTTTTTAGGATTATGTATTGGATAAGCCATACAATTGTATACATTCTCCATAATGATTAATATACAAACAAAAATCACTGCTAATAAAAAGACAGTCTTTTCATGTATAAATGCTTGATTTATTATTATATAACAAACTGAAAGTCTGTTAAAAGTGATCATCCTTTACCCGACAAAATAAATTGACATTGATATGATAAAAGTTGATATTATTTTCAAGTTCTTTAAAATAATTCTTTGGGAATCTTGCATGTGAATTATCTTATTAACATATTCAGATTGTTGGTCCCATGAATATATATAAACATTAAAAGCATAAAGATAAACTAGTCAATAAATAATCAAATTGCCTCAAATTCATAACTCAACCAGACTAGTCAAAAAAAAAAAAAAAAAAAACGACTCTAAACACTACCAATGGTTCTGTTTTAGAGTTTATTTTTTTGATTAGTCTGGTTGAGTTTTGAATATTTCAAGTAATTTTGATTATATATATAATATTTAAATGTATGTATATTGTCTCTATTAAACTTAATGTAATTCAATTATAAGCAAGTCGAATTCAAATTTTCAAGCTCTCTATATCTATCCAATCTATCTTGTACAACTGATACACATGATCACATACATGTGTAAGAGATAAATGATCTCCAATGCACATATTATGTGCTGAACCAGTATTCATCATTTAGTCCAGATCACCATCTCCCACATACACATACAATCAGTGTTCAGTTTATATTAAGATAGCAAATCTTTAAACTTTAATGGACAAGCTTCTGTCTTCTCCACTCTCCAAATTTTCAGCCATCCATTTCATTAAAAATCTGAGGATGGAAAGCTCAAAGCTACTGTTGATGGCATTATTATTGTCATATGCATATTGACTTTAAATCAATCAGGTCCCTCATACATAGGACTTTAATATGTCCATTTAATTATACAGAAGAGGGGTGGGCAGAATGCAGGCTGAATATTTAATATTTAAATATATGTATATTGTCTATACTAAACTTAATGTAATTATAAAGGATTTGAATTCAAACTTTCAAGCTCTCTATATCTATCCAATCTATATTATACAATTGATACACATGACAATACACATTTGTAAAAGATAAATGATATTCAATACACATTTTGTACTGAACCAACACTCATCTGTTGTCCAGATCACCATTTCCCACACACATATATAAACAATGCTTGGTTTATATTAAAACAGCAAATAATAATATTGTCATCAACAAGGGCTTTGATCAGTTAATCCTTGGATTTTCAATGAAATGGATAGTTAAAAAGTTGGAGAGTGGAGAAGATTGAAGCTTGTCCATTAAAGTTTAAATATTTGCTATCTTAATATAAATTGAGCACTGATTGTATATATGTGTGACAGATGGAGATTTGAACCAACTGATAAGTGCTGGTTTAGTGCAAAATATGTGTATTAGAGATCATCTATTTTTACACATACACATGGTCATGTATATCAGTTGTATAAGATTGGATAGATGTAGGGAACTTGAAAGTTTGAGTTCAAATCCCTTATAATACATTAATATTTATATATTCAGCCTATATTCTGACCATCCCTCTTTTGTATAATTAAATGGACATATTAAGATCCTATGTGTGAGCGATTAGATTGAATTAAGGTCAACATGGATGTGACAATAAGGTTGCCATCAACAAGAGCTTTGAGCATTACATCTTTTGATTTTCAAAGAAATGGATCCGTGAAGAGATGGAGAGTGGAGAAGATTGAAGCTTGTCCATTAAAATTTAAAGATTTACTATCTTAATAAAAATTGAGCACTGATTATATATAAGTGTGGTCAATGGTGATCTGCACCAAGTGATGAGAGCTGGTTCAGCATGAAATACATGTATTGGAGATCATTTATCTTTTACACATGTATTTGGTCATGTGTATCAGTTGTATTCGAGGGAGCTTTAATTTGAAAAAGAATATGTAAGTTTAAAAAAATAAGTTGTTAATATATTTCAAATTCACCACAGAATGATATCAATTAGTTATAAAGAATTGTAAAGTAATAAAAAAAGTTATAATATGCCTGCAGTCAGTTTAAACCTAATAAAAAAATGTCAGGACTATATCAAGCCAAATCATTGAAATTTCTTTAATAAATGATTAATAAACATTGTAATCAAAATTAGTGGTATGTAATAAAAAAAATACAGAAATATTCTTTGCTTGTTATAGAAATGTAAATTAATACTGCTATTTAAAAAATAACATTAGGTTATTATAATTTTTAGCAAAATAGAAATATGGATAAAGGCTAACATTTTTAAAAAATAAAACTTAAGAATGAGAAAAAAATGTATTATGAAAAAAAGTTTTTTTTTTTTTTTTTAACAATTATAGAGTGCATTGTGAAATTGATGGATTTGCTAATTCTGTATGAACAATAATTTTTTTTTTTTTTAATTTTATGTTTCAATTATTATTTTTTCTCTACTTTACATTTTTAAAAATAGTAATAATATATGTAATATTTTTTTAATGAATACATTTTGATTAAATTTTTTAATTTTGATAATATGTAAATATAACCATAAATTAGTACACAATTTATTGTTGAGTTTGTCTTTTCACAGATATACATTTTTTTTTCTGTTAATATAAGAACTCTTAAATAGCTTATTACAGGCATATTTGTTCTCTGTTAAATAATTCTTTTTAAATGCTGTTATTTTGATTAGCATAATAATATTATTTTTTAAAATATATATAAATAATCAATCAGAACTATGAATTTACAACACATTCCTCATTAAATAACTCAAACTTTATATTTACTTATACAAAATGTGATATGTTTTTAATAATATGAATAAATTTACATTTATTCATATTTCCCAGATCAAACATATGATTATGTATGATAATACATATATAATTATAGTAAAACATAATCTTAAGAAAGTAAGTTACATAGCTCTTTGGATAACAGAGTAATGAAAAATTCAGCATACTTAGTTTTTTTAAGCCATGAAGAACATTTGCAGTTTTTTTAGACAGTAAGAAAGAAGAAAAACATATTTTTTGATATGGAAACATTAATTTTATCTATTCAGAATGTGATGGTAGAAAATAAAAAAAACATAGAAAGCCTTTTATATTGCCAATATCATAAATATTATCAACAAAAAATGTAATGGCATCCTAATAAGTATTTATTGGAATGTTTAAATTGGATGTTAATTAAAGAACTTTTACATATAATAAAAGTGTTCTGATAAACTCAGTATTGTACTTTTAAAAATACAATTGAGATGACTGGAAACAATAAATAAAAAACTATTCTACCAAGACATGGATTCTTGGAATGATCTGATCAATCCAATCATGACAAATTATCTCAAGCCATTAGAATTGGTTAAATATTTAAAAAATGGACACATGGAATATGAGAACAATGAACAAGCTCACAAAAATATAAATTTATTTTCAAAAATTAAAAGCAAAAGATTATATTATGTAACTCTATGAGGTATAATAGATCAGTTGTGAAGAAAATAATAAAGAAATAGTAAGATTTGTATATTTTGTAGATAAAAATAGACATAATCATATTAAGTATAGTTTTAAATTAAAAAACAAAAATCATTTTGTAACTAATGTTCTAGTAAATGAAAAACTAATATTGGTAAGATTAAAAGAATTACATGATCACCATCTCGTATACTAGCACATAATTGTTTATAAACAAGGCAAAACTCTCTATACAGTAATGCCACCCTGTGCCAACCAGAGTAATCAATGGATGCCAGAAGGCTTGTGCATAAAATCCCTATCTAATGCCTACTCATCCAATATCCCCAGACTAGTTTCTGGCTTGTGACCTTCATCAGTGAGGAGCTTTGGATCTATGAGCACTTCACCTAGATCTTAGGATCTAATACAACCCTCCAGTAAACATCTTTTATCTCTACTTAACTATAAAATTATGTATGGGTGCTTAACTGAGTTCAGACCAATATGACTATATAAGCTATTGAGCTTATATTGAAAATATTTTTGTGTTTTCAATTTTATTCTCATAGTTTTATAGTTAAGTAGAGATAAAAGGTGATTGCTGGAGGGTTGCATTAGATCCTAAGATCTAGGTGCAGTGCTCTCAGATACAAAGCTCCTCACTGATGAAGGTCACAAGCCAGAAATTCATCTGGGGATATTGGATGAGTAGGCATTAAATAGGGGTTTTATGCACAAGCCTTCTGGCATCCATTGATTACTCTGGTTGGCACAGAGGGACACTATTGTATGGAGAGCTTTGCCTTGTTTATTAAAACAATTATCAAGAGATGTGATCATTATTTAGATATCTATGTGACAAATGGTAATCACCACAATGATAAAATAGAAAAGATGTATAAAACATTAAAATGCCATTGGAAAAAAAATTAGTTTGTATAATAACAATATTACAGAATTACTTTATTGTGACAGGATAAAGAAGAAATTATGATATTAAAAATTTTAGATTGAAGATAAAAAAAAATATTTTTTTTGTAAAAATAACTCAAAATAAGTATTGATACATAGAAAGTTTCAGATGCTAAGAATAAATAGACTTTAGTCAGATTATTTTTTAATTTCAAAATAAGTTTATAAACAATATAAAAATACATGCATATATTCCAGAACTGATGTAGTGGTATAACTGATATTAACTTTTAAAAGAATAAAATGAATTCAATAAATTAAAAACAAAATATTGAATAAATTTTTTTTAGAATTTTTGGATCAAAAAGGTAAACAGAAATAATAATAATAAAATTGATAACATAAATTTAAATAAAAGGTGAAAATTCAACAAGAATTAAAAAGTGCTGAGAGAGTCAATTGAAATATTAAAGAGACCTACTGGTTTAAATAGGGCTGATAAAGCACAATGTATTCCAGCTATGTGGAAAACTCATTTCATCTAATATTAACTTAAAATTAATAGGTGAAAAAACTGAAGGAAATAAATATTTTGATAAGCCTCATATTGTGAATGCTGAACTACTTCAAGTTGAATCTCATTTCTCATCTCACACACAATCACATTATTATTTGAGATCTAACGATTTTTCTTTCAAAAGTTAATCTTGATAATGGCAGATGCTAGTTTGTCAAAATATTGGTGTTTAATGGAAAATAATACACAGTAGAGCTCCCAAAATTATAATTTATATATATGATTTTATATTATTATTATTTTTAAGATGTTCACATACATATATTGGACAGACTAATCGTAGAATAAATATTAGAAAGGAAGAACACATTTTGGCAGTCAGAGAAAAATTCAATTCATCAGCTATTTATTCTCACATAAAATTAACTAATCATGATATCAATTTTGATAAAACAAATATTCTAGCAAAAATTGAACAATATGATCAGAGATTGCTAAGAGAAGCTATGAGATTTTTTAAAAAGCCCAAGAGCATAAACAAAAGGTATGAATTAAAGAAGATTAACAACATTTGGACAAAGCTATTGGAGAACAAAATAAAATTTAAAACTTATCAACCAATCGAATTTAAGTATGAGGAGAAACAAAAAGATAAAAACAATTTTAAATCTCACACACATTCATATGATTTGAGAAAGAAAACACTTTAAAAAAGGTACTTGTTATTGTACTAAAACATAAGCTATTTAGCTATTTTACCACATGAAATATTCCAATAATAATAATAATAATATGAAATCATCATTTATCCATGAAAATATTAGAATTAATATATATATAATGTTTTCATGGTTATATGATGTAAATACAATAGTTTTGGGGTTAAACAGTGTGTTAGTTTTGATTAACAATTTCATAAAGAGAACTGGGTTATTTGTATTTATATATTAGATTATTTCCATCATCTAATATGAGTATTGAATGTCTTTAGAAAAATTTAACCTTATTTAAATATTTCAAATACATTCAACTGCTATTGTTAGTAATAACATATCAAACAGATTAATATACACGATTACTAATAGTTGAATGTATTTGCAATATTTAAATAAAGTTAATTTTTTTTAAAGACATTCAATACTCAGATGATGTAAATAGTCCAATATATAAATACAACTAATACACCATCATCACAAACCATCAGGAAAACTGGGTTATTTCATTTGAAATAAAGATATAGATGGGAAGAAAATGTATTTATTGCAAAAAATAAATAGGAATCAGAATAATTGTATACAGTAAATTGATCTTCCTATGAAAAAAAAATATAGGAACAGCTACAGGGCATAGATATTGTCAATTTCCTATTTTATCTAATATCTATTTAGGTAAATAGTTAACTGAATGTTGGTTTGTAAGCATGAAATTAGCATTGAAGGTAGAAGGGATAATTATATCAGATTTCCTAATAATGATATGGCAATATTTATAGATAGTGAGAAAGAACTCAACAAAATGTTTTATTGGAATGATGAAATTTGAGGAAGGTTTTGGACAGCAAATAAAATTAAACAAAAAATAGTTAAGCCCTAAATCAGGTTAGTGCTCTTAAATGTTTAAGATCTTAGATAATTGGTGATGAAATTAATTATAAAAAATTTGAATGAAAATTGCAATATCTAAAAAATATATTGTTTTTTTTTTTTTGGATTATAGTGTTTATATAAAGCAGAATAAGAACAATTAAGAAAAGTGAAAATAAAAAATTGAAAACTTGAGAAATGTAAATTTGAAGTAAAATGGAAATAGTTAGAAATATAGATATGCTGGAAAAGAAAAAATAAAAAAGACAATTTTTTTGGGAAAATTAAGAAGATAATAACAGGGTGGCTATTTAAAATAAAAATAAAAATGGAGAAGAAAGATGTTTAATTTTAAAAGGAGAACTAGTTATACTATTTGAAAGTAAAGCAAAAAAAGAAACAAAAAGTCTTAGAAATTATAATCTTGCTTGATCTGTAAAATCTGCATTTTATCTGAAAACTAATGATGATAAACATGTTAAAATATTTTTAAAATATTAATATTTTATATTTTTTATTAAATTAAATTACACAGTGTTAGGCATTTACGATTATAGTTTTTATAGCATTCACTTTTTTTAATTAACACTTAACCCGATTAACGTAAACAAATGTTGAAAGTAACATGTTTTATGATGTTTTATGTGTAAAGTGGTTTTTGGCTGAATTTTTAAATTTCTTGAAGATAAGGCAATTTTTATATTAATATATTTTCTTCCAATCATAAAAAATATTTATGATATAATTGAAATTTAAAATATTTTATTAAAAGACTGTTAGCTATTAAAATTATTATTTATTACTTTATTTATCAACTCTTACCTGGCTTCCTAAATATTTTAAAATATTCACATGTTATACAAGACGTGTTTAAATTATGTATGTCAAGTTTTGTTTTTTAAAATACGAAGAACTATAATTAAATACCTCTTAATCATTACTGGTTGTAGATTACCACTGCATGCTACTCATTTAACATTCTTTATTTCTGGCGTCTAAATACTTAAATATTTGATTATTTTTAATTATTTACTTTAAAAAATATTTTATGTACAAAATAATAAAAGCTTAGACTTAACATTACTGACTAGAGTGCCATCGAATCATGTTAATAAAAATGAACATATAAGTTATTACTATGGGGAAATAATAGAAAAATATTTTTTTGCAATAAAATGTTTTTGATCAAAACACTTTAGAATAAGATGCAAATAGTTTTTTCTATTTATTTGCTTCTTCTCTCATCTGTTCTTCATTTTTTATGCTAAAAGACCTGCACAGTTTGCACAGTTGGTACAGGTACCAGGATCATTTCTCCTGCTAAGTCTTTTTATGAACTCTGGAGCAGTAAAGCCATATGTGTTTTTTTAATGCTTCAGAGTGAGATACAATATGTTTTTTTCTTTTCTCTCATTTCTTCTTTATTTTCTTATTTTTCCATTTTGTTTTAATTCACTTATGATAGTACAGGATCCAATTGTTATGAGATTCTTATATCATCAGTGAGAATAGGACTTTGTGCAATCATATCTCTACTTTTTAATAACACAAACAACAATTTTGATGATAATTTTTTTCTATATTTTTTTATTCTTTGTTGCTTAAGCAAAAAATTGAATATATTGTTTTCATTGAATTACAAATAAGCTCCAGTCTTTAAAAAACATTTTCAATTTTTTCATATCCTTATTGAGAGACTTTTCTATTTAAGTAAAAGATTTCTTTTGAGAAGCCAAAGCAATAATCTCAGCATATATGAACTTTCTTCATTCTTGGAAGATCATTGATAAATAAATTAAATAAAGTAGGTGAGAAAACAAAAAGCTATGATAGTTCATTGTGTAAAATGTTGTACCAATTACTATGATGGTCATTTGAGATCACATGAATGTTGCTATTAGAGATCATTTTATCAAGAAAATTAATGTTTTTTCTTCATTTATGAACTTCAGAAATAGAATCATAATCTGAAGTTAGATCAATAAACATAGGACTCATTTTAGATTTATTTTGAAAGTATTTTTCCATGTGAGTTGTTACAGATAAAACTTCTTCACAGTAGCTTCTTCCTGATATAAAACCAGATTGATCTATAGAAAGATGACTCTCAGTTAGTAAAAAAGTTATTGTGAATATCATTCTTTCAACAGGTTTGTAAGGAACCCAAAGTAAACCTTTCTGCATTTCATTGATTACTAAGGCTTGTACTGGGTGGCACTACTGTATGGAGAGTTTGCTACTGCTAATAATAATGATATTGGATAAACTTTTTGGAACACTGAGCACTTTGTTTCGATTTAATATTGCTATAATTTGTTTGTATGACACTTTTTAATACTTTATTTATGAATAATGTTACGGAATAATTTTAACAGAATTTTAACAGCCATGCTTTGGCTTTAGGGACATACATTTTTAGAAACTCTGGAATCTGCTCTTAGGAATTTTTCTGGATTAAGACAATCAGTGGAAAGTTCAAGTTCATTAACATTTACATTTCATCAGATTGCTTTTATATAAACATCATGAATGAGATACTTCCAATTCTGCCCTAATGATGTTTTTCTTTATTTTATCAATGTTAGATTTAAAAGCCTGATTTATAAGATTAAAATCTGGTTTGCAGAGATAATAGTTCTTTTGGAAATATTTAATATATACCAAGTGTATATAAAAGTAAGTAGGCATTTCAATTAGATTTTGTAATGGTTTATCATCACTTTTTTTCTGGAATCACCCATTGCTTTTATAAGTTAAATCAGAAACTTTTGCATCTTTGATAAACAAAAATTGGTTATAAAAATAATTTCTAATTTTATTTCAACTCTCTAAG
This sequence comes from Epiperipatus broadwayi, assembly GCA_028023455.1. Lineage (NCBI taxonomy): Eukaryota > Metazoa > Onychophora > Udeonychophora > Euonychophora > Peripatidae > Epiperipatus > Epiperipatus broadwayi. Next base: position 5,353,464 of record JAQFVV010000074.1, read on the forward strand.
TTATTATTAAGTGTTGGTTTAACCTATCAAAATAAAAAGAAATTGGGGAGATACTAATATTTTGTTCACGATATTCAGTATTTGACTTCAGTTAGCTTTTCTTTAGTCCCGTTTTAAAACAAGATAGCTTTCAAGTATAAAAATGCAGATTATAATAGTAATTAGACTTGGTTTGTTAGTTGTGGAAAAATAATCTAATATCAGTTATCCAGTAGGTTTGTCAATATAAAATACAAAGAAGGAGATATGTCTGTTCCTCATTTATCTGAATGGAATGTTTTTCTTGTTTAGCATCATAAAGTGCATATTGTTTAATTTTATTTATTATACAAGTTGGCAATTTACTTAATCCTCATTTACTTTCATAACCTGAATGACTACTATAAAAAATTGAAATCAGGAAGATCTTAAAGTGAAGGGTAGTATCATTTTAAATTAAAAGGTTTGTAAACATTGCACATGGAAAAATTATCTACCTGAATAATCATTGCAATATTATTTAAATTATTTTCAATAGAAATTCTTTGTTTTATAAGTTAATTTAAAACAAAAGTAGTCATACCATCATCTTTAGAATGCATTTTATCATTAATCATTGTAAATCTAAGAATTTTAAGAAAATATGAATGATGAGATTCAAGTGCAATTAAATCAAAATTGTCCTGAACAGTTATTTGTAGAGAATCTTCATTTTTGATTTTGATATACTCTCATTGTTAACTTTGAATTAATTTTATTGTTTCCTAGATGATATGCTATGCAGTGACCTTTTTTTTTCATCTAAAAAGCACAATAAAGTTTTAGACAGTAAAATTTTATGGATGTATTCATATATCAGATAATGTGTAATTTGAAGTTTTGAAGATGTATTGCAGTAGCTTTTGAAATAAAATTAAAAGCATATTTTTAAAGCTTAATGTCATACATTTTGTTCCTAAAATAAATTAAATAAACTTTTTATAACAATGTTAGTTTGAAGGGTATAGATAAACACGTCAAAAATTAAATTAATTATAATGTTTAGTTTTAAAAAAATCTATAAAAAAAAACAAAAACTTCTATATATATGTTTATATATCGAAATTAAATGTATAACTATTTTTGTTTAAGAATATGCTTTAATATATGTTATATAAAAAAGATACTATAAAAAAAATACAACGTGAGAATAGCATAATAGTGTCATGAAAAAAAAAAAAAAAATTTAAATTTGAGGCAAATGTAAAAAAAAAAAAACACTAAACATTGAGGTTTATGGTAATCAAGATAATAAAATTAAATGCAGTAAAGAGAAAAAAATATTTTAAACATTTCAAAGACAATGACGCATTTATAAAATTTAAATATTATCAAATATCTTTTCTTCATTTTCTTTTTTGCAATAATTTTTTTGAAAGCATAATGTGTTTTTATTTTAAATTTATAACAATTTAAAAATCAGAATAAATTTTCTTTAGTATTAAGTAGCTGGATGTTACTGAATATAAAGATCACATTTGTGATATATAAACACATCAATACCTTGATCAAAACATCAAGTGTACATGCACATCAAGTGTACATACATATAAAGTGTACATACACTTTTGTTGAATGCGCATTTTTTGAATTATAGTATTTTTAAATATCCGTGGAAATCTGTTTCCTTATTCTGAAACCCAAAGTTTTCATTATTCTCCTGTGTCATAGCATCAGCCGGAAAGCGAACCCGCTAATCCGAGATAACTGCTTGTAAAGCAGCTGTCGCTGACCTCTCGACTACCAATGCTTGACAATTATTGAGAACTTATTATATGGCGTGGTCAAAACCTGCTTTAATTTTATATTTTTATACTTAATCGAGAGTCAATGTTTGTTGATAGATTTTTCAGATTTGAAATTTTTTAGATTTTATCTTCTCTTTATAAATACCAACTCTTCTAAAATTGTAAATAAACATTAACTTTACAAAAATATAGCTTTAATAGTTGTTAATATACTTCCATTAAATGGTTAGTGTTAATGTATGAGGGCATTAAGTTTGACACATCAATTAAACTGTAAGAATTGGCTATCTATGTATAATGATCAATGATAAAGAAAAGTGTAAGAGATTGTGGTCTGGGCTAATTGATTAAAGCTGATTCAGCACAGAATGTGCAACTTGGGGATCATATATATTTTTTACATGTCTTTGTTTATATGTTTATGATTGCATCTCTCTACAAGGTAAAGTGCCTACCTTGCATAAGAATGGTGGAATGAAAGTTACACTACAGAAATATTATTCATTAAATGGATAATCTATAGTTTTGCTTATATGTAAATACATTCTGTATATTATATAAAATTATTTTATTAATAATAATAAAGCATCGTAATAAATTGGAATTAAATAAAAAATGTCAAAATGTTAATAGTGTATCAGATAAACAAGGCAAAACTCTCCATACAGTAGTGGCCACCCTGTGCCAACCAGAGTAATCAATGGATACCAGAAGGCTTGTGCATAAAATCCCTATCTAATGCCTACTCATCCAATATCCCCAGACTAGTTTCTGGCTTGTGGCTTTCATCAGTGAGGAGCTTTGATCTGAGAGCACAGGGTGGCACTACTCTATGGAGAGTTTTTCTTTGTTTAATAACAATTATGTGCTAGTATAAGAGATGGTGATCATGTGATATTTAGTGTATCAGATGACTAGAATATAAAATAATGTTATCAATCTTTTATGTATAATATATTTGCTAAGATCATTACAAACAATCTACAAATAACATTCAGAAATGTTATAAATAGAACCTGATAGAATGAGATGCCATTTTGCATTAAATTTTTGGATAAAAAAATACATTTTATTTAATGTTTTTATTTGTCCCAAACATTTTAGAACAGTTTTATAAAAATATTTCACGGATTAAAATGAAAACAATTGTAATAAAAGTAAAAATGCATATCTAGATTTTACCTATGTAATTTTTGCAGAAAGGTAAAAATTGTTACAAGGTTTTTAATATAACAATATGACTAAACTATGAAATAATAATAAAAAATATTAAAATAATATTTAATAGCTGTTCAAAGAAAAACAAGTTAGATTATTAATAATAAATTATAGGAAGTTAACATTTTGAAATATTTTAATCAAATTATTAGTAAAGATGAAAATCTTAACAAATGAAGATAATTATAGATTCAAAGTAAATAATTTTATTAGTAAGAGGAAATGTGATCATGAGCCTTAAAATGAAAGTTTTTAATATATGTATCTCACCAATGTTTTTTTTACAGCCAGCTATTTGGATATCTAATAAAAAAGCAAAACAAGAGTACAAATCACACAATAAAAATGTACATATTTATGTTGAAATTAAATAGTAAAGATCAAATTAAAATATGACCATGAGAAAATAAAGCAAGACTTAATATGTTGCTAATTATAACAATACCTATATCAGTGTTTTCCGGAAGGGTTGTGGTGATGGGATTTCAGTTATATATATATATTGAATTATTTCCATCATTTAATATTAAGTATTGAATGTTTTTAGAAATAAATAACTATTTTTAATTTTTTTTTCAATTACATTCAATTGTAAGTAATAGCATAAAGGTTACTATTTAAATAATGTTTAGAGTAGTATTATTTTCCTCTCTTCTTCAGCTATTGCTGGTCTGATCAGTGACAATACAAGTATGGGAATCAAACTTACATCCTTAGATTCTTGAATATTGAATTGTATGGTAACACTCTAACTAACTGAGCATAGTCCAATATATAAATACAACAATAAATATATGATTAAAAACCTAAATTACATACTAAGATACTATAAAAAACGTAGAATGTAACTACTCACAGGATGACTAGATGAGATATAAAAAAGCTTTCTGAAGAAATGCAGAAAAAAAAGCTACAATTAAAAAAAAATACATTAAATTCTATCAGATGTTTATCCTGCAATATATTGATATATACAGGGGTATCCAAAAATAACTGGAATTTTATAATAAAAATGTTTATTTTTAAGTGTTATAAATTTAATCTCTTTCAAATTACTATCCATTTGATGCAATACACTAGTCTAAATGTATTTTTCATTTTTCAAAGTAATCTGAAAATACTTGAAAAGTGGTGCCTTTTAAAGTTTCTGTTATTTTCCCCCACTACTTTTAAGTCCACACACACACACACACACACAAAAAAAAAATCAGACATTTTTTCATTGAGAAATTAAAAAAAAAATCACATGAAGAGAGATCAAGTGATACATGAAATATTTTGTGAAAACTGAGTTGATGCATTTTAAAGTCATGATTGATATAACTTGCCAAGAAATGGATGTAATAATTATTCATATTAATATTTTGCATTTTGTGCATAACTGCAAATAAATAAGTTCACTTAGATGTAAAGTTCTTTTGTCAGGCATTACTGTGGAAGCCAAGAAACAAGAAATAAGGTTTGGAATTATAAGTTCAGATTTCATGAATATGATCCTTAGCCAATTTCAGAAACTAAATAAAAATTTAATAGAATAAAAGGCAGAAAGTAATACAAATTTTGCTGATAGATAATCTGGTTTATGCTGAATTTAATTAAAAAGTGTTTCACACTCAAGGCTTTGAGAGATGTTACTTTGTAGGAGTGGGAATTGCACTATTTTCTTTGTCACAAAACAGGATGATTACATTTTACTGCATCACATAAATGTTTCTGAACTTGCAGATAAAATGCTTGACTGTTATGAATTAAATTTAGAGAAAAATGCCATTTGTGTCGAAAAAAATCAGCATTGTTTTGACTTTGGACTTGACTTATGATGCTTTTTAGGGTTATGGTAAATTTAAATTTTTAATTAATCCACTCACAAATTTGTATTTTTATGAGATCAGCTTTCTTGTAATCTGTTTAAGCATTACAATATTTTTTCCTGTGGTTATTGTAAACGGAAACAGAATTTCACATTATCAAACTTTTCAGCCATTATAAAAAAATGATAAAAATTCAAAATGCACTTTACAAAATAATGTATTACATGGCTTCAGGATTTCACATGGCAATGTCATTTGGAATATTGATGCTGAAGGATTCCTACAAGATGTATGTGACAGCAGAAGTATATACTACAATAGGCATGTAAACCAGAGACAAATTCTGTTTATTTTTAGATCCGTCCTCATATAATTTAAAATGATGCTGATGATAAGTAAATAATTTCACTTATTCTTTATTAGACTTATTGATCTATAATATTTATATTTATATTTTTTTTTAAGTGGAAATAATAATTATTAAGAAATTAATTTGCCCTAACCCACTGTGTTCTATTTTTTATTAGTATTATAATTTTCATATCTTTATCCTTTAATATTTTACATATTATTTCATCACTATCAACTTTAATTCTACTTTCAATATTTGCTTTGTAATATTTGTTTATTATTATAAATGTTCTTAGGACTTTTTATCATCCTTTCTTTACATCTATTATTACAATAAGTGTTCAATGTGTATTGATATATCAACTGTCTTTTTGATGTAAATGGAATTCAAGTTTTATTTTCTTTAAAAATTTTTTTTTTTAAAAAAAATAAACCATTAAAAAATCAGATGAAATTAAAATGTTTGATGTGATAAAATGTGGGATTATTTCCATCATCTATCATTAAATATTGAATGTATAGAAAATTTTAAACTTTTGACAGAATAGTTCAGTTAGATAGAACATTGCCTTAAAATTTAATATTCAAAAATCTAATATGTAAATTCAACTCCTATGCTAATAGTGTTATTGGTCAAGTCAGCAACACCTGAAGAAGAGCGGAGACTAATACTATTCAAAATGTTATGTAATTACTAACATGTATTGTCTCTTGTGTATTATTACTAACATGTTGTTTGTATTTGAATAATCCAACATTTTATTACATCTAATATACTATTATCACTAACCTTCAGGTACAAATTCAAATGTTTATTTGTTTTAAAAAAACAAAACAAAAACATTAGAACAAATATATTATCAAATACTTACTTTTGAAAACATTAATATGGAATCTGCTACTAATAATTGGCTAATGATAAATGAATGGAAAATTATATACAATACACTTATATATTTTTTCTCTTTCTTCTTTGTATATATTGTATTATTGTTATAATACTTTCTAGTTAATTTTATATAGAAGAGATAGATGTCACTATATATGCAATGTAGAAAATTGTAAAATAATTTAACACATGGAAGTATACATTAATACAGGTCCTCCCTTTTCCTTGTACATATCTATTGTTATAATAGGTGATAATTAATTTTATATAAAAGAGATAGATGTCACTATATATGCAATGTAGATTGAAAATTATAAAATAGTTCCAAAACATGGAAGTATACACAATACACGTTTCCCCCCCTTTCCCTTGTCCATATCTATCACTCGTACACATTGAAAAGGGCAAAAATCAATATTTGCCTAAAAGAGCTTTTATGTTTTATTATTATTTTTTCTACGATAAATTAATGTTATTATCTACATATAATTATTGCTATTTTATTATATATTTTATCATATAATTTATTTATTAAATTTAATAGTAAATTCTTTAAAGTAAGTAATGTTTTCAAAATTTGATGTGTATAAAGAACAAGGATAATTGAAAATATTAATCTAAATATTTACTATTTTATTTTTTATTTTATAGCATTAATATTTAAATGGAAGAAAAATAAATAAAAAGTTTTGAACAATACATTTTAAAATCGAGTAATTCTCATTTGTATAATTCCAAATGATTTTTTTTTTTTTTTCAATTTCAATACAAATTATTTTGAATTGCTTCAACTTTAGCGTGAGTTAAATGAGATATGTGTGTTGGATTTGAAATATCTGAGAAATTTAAATTGTTTTAAAATAGAATATTAACAAAAAAAAAAAAAAAACGAATTCTGTCTTACATATATATAAATCTTGATATAATTCCATATTTTTCAAGTAATGGATAATTAATAACCAAATAGAATCACACATGTAGGATAGAATAATTAATTATAATCAATAATGAAAGCAAAAAATTATTATATACTACTGAAGATAACATTCAAATAGTAACACAAGGAAATAGTAATCTACGCATTATATAAATATAATAATGCAAATGACGACTAGGTTTCATATTTGTATTTGAATATATCAAATATTCTTTATTATGATTTACTTATAAATTTTACCGAGATGAACTAAAAATAACTTCAGTAAATACATATACATAATAAAATCTCTTCTTCAGTATAGTTGTTTTAGTTCATTTAAATAAATAAATCAAAAACTTTCCTTACTATGTGGTAATTTTAAGTTCTTTCTGAAAACATTTTTGACTGATTATATTTTTAAGGACTTTTACATAATTTAATTGTCTATGTCTATTGTATTTATAATTTTTTATTTGTTTGCTAAATTTACATTATCAGATCAATAACTTAACACTTTTGTTTTATTGTTTCTTATAAATACATTTTTGCATATATTATATACAAATATGTAATATTTGATATAAATTATATCTTTTCCAATGAATTTAAAACATAATTTACAAGCAGAGTAAATTGAATAGAATAAAATAATTGATATTAACAATTATTAAAATTGTGTTAAATAGTTTTTTTTTTAAAGAATGTTTTGAAATTTAAATCAATTATTATCCATCATTCTCTATTTTTTCTACGGTCATATAAATAAGTTTCTTTCATTAATTATTTATAATCTATTTGTTCAAAAGACTATAAAACAATTACTTATTAAAATTGTTTCCCCCCATATATATATATATTGCATTCATATTTGTGAATACTGATATTCTTTTACATCAAGTAAAACAAGAGATTACATTTGTGTCAGTACGCACATACAATCAATTAAGTAATAAAAATATATTTAATCACCAATCTAAAATCTAATAATATATATCACACATACATATACATATTTTATGAGACTTGGACTTAAATTATCTCAAGATCTTCAAAATATATACAGGAAACATAACCTAGTGAGTAAATGTATATCCAGATATTCAGGTCTTGCAAAAAACTGAAATTTATAAATTGCCTTTAGCCAGCATAAAAAAATACTGGCTTACATATTTTGGAAGTTTAAGCAGATGAAAAAAAAAACAAAACTAAACTATATATTGTATGAAGAGAAAGCCTCAAGTATAGTGTTCAACAAACATCCTATTACACCCACAATCAGAAATTCATGTAATTAAAGAATTTCAATAATAATTAAAATTTTTCTTTTACTATCTGATCATGATTAGCATACAATTATTGATTGGTAATGGGTATATAAATATCATTTTGAAGGTAAAACTATAAAATAAAAGTATAAAAATAATAATACCTATATCAATAATTAAAAAATAAATTTTTTAATATATATTTTATTTATTCAGACATCAACTTTGTCCCAAATGATATATAATATCTATTATTTCTTTTGTAGTAAAAGAAATAAAGTTAATATTATACTATATAATAATTTGTTTTTAAATATTTTTTAATCTTCAATGGCTACATAAAAACAGTTATACAACTATCAATTTTCAAAAACCATAATTTCATATTATTTTTTTAATTGAATAAGTGTGCATCACAATACTTTCCTAAATAAGTTTTTATTCTACAAAAATTAAATTAGTTTGAATTTCCTTTACATAGTCTATGTTTTAAGCCTTTCTGGGGGGGGGGGTTTACCAATGTCTTATCGTATGTGGACTAAATGTAAATAATTTTGTCCCTTTGATTATTGCAATCTATTGTTTTTATATAAATGTTATATTTTTTTTGTAATTCTTAGAATTTAAAATAATAAAACTCAAATTTATTTTACTATAATATCTGATTGTAATTTTTTTAAAAAATGCAATCAATTATCAGGCCTATGAAAATTTTGTGCAGTGTAACTTTGTTTGTGTGGCATTGCTTCATAAAGTTTTCATTCACATACTCTAGTACTCTGAATTGTAGATTATAACTTGATCAAGATATTGGTCAATAGCATTTTTCTTATAAATGTTAAATATTTAAACTGTCAACTCATTCATTTTATATAAAAGCTTTAAGCAATTAAAGAAAATTTAAATACATAGGTTATTTAAAAGCACAAACAAAAGTTCTTACAAATCCATAGTTTGCATGCAGTATATGTCTGAATATATTATGATTTTTTAAGTATAGTTAGAAATTAAAAAAATTGTCTAGCTCAATCTTGGTGTAATGTGTCAGCTAATTATTACAGAATTATATATGCTTTTAGAAATCTAAATATGCAACATTCAAATTAACAGAGTATCAATGGATTATAATTTTTATTAATTATTCATAAATAATCTGAATATCTTATATTTGTGGAACATGAAATTACAAAAAAAACCACAGATTAAATAAGCTCATGGTTTTGCTATTTTTGTGCATTTATTTAACTATAATGAAGTTTTTTTTTTTTTGGCTGCAGAAGGGAGTTTGCTATTAACTGAAAGGAGACACTTTGATTCCTCTTAGAGGCCTTAAAGGAACCGAGCAGGGCAAATTCCTAATGTCCACTCCATACGTTCTTGTTGTTGAAGCTGTTATTACTATGTGTTTATTCATATAGTATACGAACATGGATGGGCTGCTCACCAACATGCATTAGCCAGCGTGGTGAGTTTATTGGCTTTTTACCTCTGAGTTTAAGATCAAGAAACACCATGGTCTGTCTTCTCAATGCCTGATAGGGCAGAATGAATATTTGTGTAAATGATAAATATTTTTCCAATATATATACAATTATGACAGACAAAAATAAAGCATGGCCCTTATTCCCAGGAGGCTGTAAAGTCACCAACCAGGGCAGCGGTTGGTGGCCGAAGGCGGAGGGTGCTAAGAATCCCCTGATTGCGGACCCAGGCTGCCATTTGATGACAACTTTTTATTTAGGTACTTACAACTGCAGATCACTTTCAAGTGAAGGAAGATTGCAAGAATTAGAAGAAGAACTCTTATATTAAATGGGATATTATTGGACTTTGTGAAGTTAGAAGAAAAGGTGAAGAAACAATTGATTTAAAAAGTGGACATATTCTATTATAAAGGCACAGATATTGGAACTACAAGTGGAGTAGGATTCATTATAAATAAAAAGTGGAAGAACAATATTGTGGAGATTGATGGTGTATCAGACAGAGTGGCAAGATTAGTTATACAACTTAATAGCAGATACCAAATGCAGATAATTCAGGTTTATGCCCCAAAAAGTTCTCATAGTGATGAAGTAGTAGAAGATTTTTATATGGATGTACAAAAGACTTTTGATCAGAGTAAACAACATTTTAAAATTGTTATGGGAGACTTTAATGCTAGAATTGGTAAACAAATGAAAGATGAAAGTGCTGTAGGTAATTTTGGTTATGGTAATAGAAATGAGAGAGGACATAGACTTGTGGAGTTTGCAGAAAAAGAAAAACTTTATATTATGAATTCTTTTTTTGAGAAAAATGCTAAAAGAAAATGGACATGGAAGCATCCAAATGAAGGTACAGCAGAATTGGATTATATTTTGACTAACAGGAAATACATATTTCAAGATTGTAATGTTCTTAATAGATTTAACACAGGAAGTGGTCATCGATTAGTAAGATGCAAGATACGTGTTAATGTAAAATTAGAAAGACAAAAATTGTTAAGAAAAACAATATTTATAGTTGATATTCCTAATCTTCATAATCTTCAGAAACATTCTAATGAACTTAAATTAGAACTTACAAATCGGTTTCAAGTATTAGTAGATTTTGAACATGATTCAGATTTGAATGAAATTAATATGAAAATAACTGATACACTTTTAAAAGCTGCAAAAAAGATAGCTGGTAGAAAAAAGCAGCAATTGACCAATAAAATTTCTACTGAGACTAGAGAATTTATGAAGAAAAGAAGAAATATGAAGATATACAAAAATGATGCATTAAAAAGAATTGAATATCTCGAATTTTGTAAAATGGTGCGGAAAAGAGTTGAAAATGATATAAGAAAGTATAACTGTGAACTAGCAAAAAAAGCTGTAGAAGAAAATAAAAGTCTTAAGAATGTAAAACGACATTTTGGTATTGATATGAAATTTATATCTGCAATAAGAAAAAAAGATGGAATTATTATTAAAAAGAGAGATGACATCATGAAATTGGTAGAAAATTTTTATCAAGAAATATATAGTAATAAAGAACAAGTACCTCCTATATCTATTACATCTTTCGAATTGCCCAGAATTTTAAATGAAGAAGTGAGAAATGCAATTAAATGTATGAAGAAAGGAAAGGCTCCAGGTAATGATGGAATTATAATTGATATATTAAAAGAAGCAGGTGAAGAAACAGAAAATTTTTTAGCAAAGTTATATACTAAATGTCTAAATGATCAAGATGTACCGGATGATTGGAAGAATGCAGTAATAATATTAATATTTAAAAAAGGTGATAAAGAAGATATTAGAAATTACAGACCTATCAGCCTTTTATCAGTTTTATATAAAATTTTTACCAAGATAATTACAACTCGTCTACAGAGAACATTGGATTTCCACCAACCAAGAGAACAAGCTGGATTTAAAAGTGGTTTTAGTACAGTAGATCATATTCAGGTATTGAGAGAAGTTATAGAAAGGACAAATGAATATGAGTTGTCATTATGTTTTGGATTTGTAGATTATGAAAAGGCATTTGATTCTATAAACATTTCTTCAGTGATTAAAGTATTGGATCCTCAAGGTATAGATCCAGGATATTGTCATATTTTAAAGAATATTTATAAAAATGCAACAACAACAATTAGATTACATAATGATACTGGGAAAGTCAACATTGAGAAAGGTGTAAGACAAGGTGACTCCATATCTCCAAAACTTTTTACAGCAGTGCTGCAAGAAGTATTTTGTGGATTAAAATGGGAAACTAAAGGAGTGAAAGTAAATGGAGATTATTTAAGTCATTTAGATTCCACAGATGATGTAGTTGTTTTTGCAAATAATGATTCAGAGCTGCAGGAAGTGTTGCAGAAGTTATCAGATGAAAGTAGGAAAGTAGGACTAAAGATAAATGTTAAGAAGACTAAAGTAATGTTTAATCGATTTGCTCAAAATATGAAAATAAAGATTTATTATGATGAATTAAAAGAAGTTAACGGTTACAAATACCTTGGTTAGATTATTAATACAGATAGAAACATAATGGAGGAAATTAATCATAGAATTAAACTTGGTTGGAGTGCTTTTGGTAGAAATAACTTGATACTAAAAGGAAATATACCTATGTGTTTGAAAAGGAAGGTTTTTAACAAATGTGTTTTACCAGTTCTTACTTATGGATCTGAGACTTGGACACTCAATAGAAGAGCAATACAGAGACTTCAGACCACTCAAAGAAGTATGGAGAGATGTATGTTGGAAGTAACAAGAAGAGATCGAAAATGCAATATATGGGTAAGAGAACAAACAGGTGTTACTGACCTCATTGAAAAAATTAAAAGATTGAAGTGGAGTTGGGCTGGACATATTGCTAGAAGAGATGATAATAGATGGACAATTGAAATTTTAAACTGGATTCCAAGAGATTTAAAATACCCAGAAAGAGACCACATGTGAGATGGATGGATGAAATAAGAAAATGTGCAGGGGTGATGTGGAGAAAAGAAGCTAAAGATCGAAGAAGATGAATTAAACTTGAAGAGACCTTCATCCTACAGTGGATTGATAATGGTTAATAATGAATGAAGTTTTAATATATCACCATAATTTTAATTGTGTTGAATTTAATAACTCATTTGTTTAAACGTAACATTTGTTTGTAAAAGCCCAAATACCATGGTTTCATCACAAAAAGGAAACGTTTCAAATTTTTTTGTGGGATTAAATTGTTTTTTTCCATCATCAATAGTCTCAAATAATTACAATGGATTTGAATCCAGTATAATAAAAGTACTAATGATCCTTCATCTAGATAGTTCTTGGAATGAACTGACAAATCAGCAATTTAAAAAAAAATCAATAATTATAAAGCTAAATCAATTGATTGGGTTTAAAGTTGAACAGGTTAATGAAATAAATTGATTAAAAATCAATAATTAAATTAATGCCACATAAATGAAATAATTAATCTACAAATTGTTTTATTTCATAAGACATTACATCATTTATTTATTTTTTATTTTTCATATTTCACAATTAGATAGAATTCATTAACAGTTGATTTTAGGTTGAGTTTAGTAAAATTGTTAACACCTATCTGCATTTAAGAAGCTATAATATATTATTATATGTAAAATATTACTAATTTTAGCTATTGAAAATGCAGCAACTTTTTATATCTGAACTAAGTTATATATAGATATTTTGGGGAAATATAGATGTAAAATTATATTTCAAGAATTTTAGTATCTTAAGAATAAAAAGTCCTAAGATATAATTTATAGACAAATAAGGGTAAAAAATATACAGATCTTTGATATGATAACCATTAGTTTCCTGTGATAAGTAATATGTATTTTACTAAAAATGCATATATGACTTAACAACAAAGGAAACCCAATTGAATATAAAAGTTGTAAAAGAAAGTGTGTGTGTATATATATATATAAAGAATAAATCAAACACACACACACACATATATATATATGTTTGATTTATTCTTTATATTAATAGCCTAACGTATTAATGCATTATACTTTCATCTATTTATTATTTTATAATATGCCAATTTTTTAATTCTATATATATTACAAAACTTGTTTATACATACATACATATATAAATGAATCTTTGCAGTAGTATATGATGTGAATAAATTTTTAAGGTTTATTTTTTTGAATGTTGTTTCTTATTGGATTGAGATTCAATATGAGTATCTAAAAGCAATATGTCATAAATTTGATATTAAATTACTCATATTATTTAAATAGTAGCAGATAAAATTTAATTGAAATCTCAGTATCATAGAAAAGCATGACAATCTTCATAGTTACACGTGTTGTGTATGTGTGCATATATATTCTAACCGAAAAAATTACTCAACCTACATGAAAATCACCCGAGAGCAATCCACACGCGCTTTCCACATTCTTACGTCACAGACTGATACTTTTTTCTTTTACATTCTGCTAAGGTCAGGAAGATACACAAAAATCTTAACTGTTTACTTAAGTCATTGATTGCAAATAATGATGACAAACTGTCAATAATAATGAGACAAACACAATTTATTTAGGTATATACAAAATAGCACACAATGGCGACATTTTACTTAATTGCATTATAAATTAATTAAAGATAACTCAACCTGTCTAAATTTTATTAGCATTATTTTAATTTATGCAAAGATATAGTAAGATAGTTTAAATGTCTTTAAATAATTGAGATTTGATAATTTTTAATTTAGGGTATTATTACCATTGAATGTTTTTTTGAATTGATCCCAATCTACTGCATAGGCATCTAACTGCTCACATCTCTCTCTATTGCTATTCTAAGATTAAACGACCCTGCCAAATGAGGATAATACAGTATTATTAATGAAAAACAATTTAATTAATCGGCTGTGTGCTCAATTTTAGGTTATGATATTAGCATAATTAAAATACTCGAATAATTGTATAATACAGGAAATAATGTGTGTACTACAATAATTGATATATAAGAGCAAATACACGTATAACTATATGCATTCAGTATGAATTAAACTTCTACCACATACTACACTTTAGAGTATTTGATACTGCATATGAATAACTGACAGTTGCAAAGGTATCACTACATGCCAAGTATGAAAATAAAATAGATGCTATACAAAAAAAAATGTTCTTCTACTGCACCTTAGTGTTTAAACAAATAATGAAAGTAATTGACCAGCAGTTGTAAATGTTTTACAATCATTTCACTAATCTGTTATATAGGAAGGAGTTCCAGATGTAACTAACATAACATGAATTGATGGATTGACAGCCATCAATTTTTATATATTAAAAGTAGTTATTCAGTATAAAAACTTTCAAACTATAAAATTATTCAAAGCATAGCAAAAATGAATAAAAGATCAGAAAATTAATATTAAGGCCATAATAAAAATAAATCAAAATTACCAGCTAGAAGTTTTTTATGATTAATATTACAATAACTGATTATTTTTTTCAAACATTTATTTATGATTGATAAAATGATGAACATATGAGAGTTAAAAAATAGACTGAGTTAACAGAAATATAGAGTACTAACTAGTGGTAATATTTAGTCACAAGTGGTAGTTTTCCTTTGCTTGCCATGGTTCTAATATAAAGATAAAAAAGTTAAATGCCATTCTATAATATGATGAAAAGGATATATTTTAAGTATATATTTTTAATACAACCAAAAAATTTGTGATATGGGATGAATATATTTATCTCTATAAAAGATACTTTGTAAGTAATAATATAAATGCATGGCTCATTGTAGAAAACAAATGATATAAGTAAGGTGAACTTTATCAAGCAAGTAGAACTTCATATGAATAACATGCTTAAATTCTGAAATTAATACTTTGACTATACAATAGAACAAATAGAATGATAGTGTGAAGATCTGTATTTTATATTATCAACATGATATGTAATACAAGTGAAATGATAACTTAAATGTTATTCTGGATTATGTTCATAATCACTTAATGTTATATGATTGGTTTGTTTAAGATATTTGAGAATATGCATACAACCATTGGCTAATAAAAAGTATTACATATCAAGAGCCTTCATGTTACATTGATAAGCCCCATGTAAAAAAAGAGTTGAAAGAGATGTGTTGTTTAATTTGGTCATAGCATTTTTACCAAAAATGAAAAGTTGCCTACAGTTGGCATATAACTAGGTCACTAAAATTAATTTGCTGATACAGTGTCACACTTACATAATGGTACAAACAGAATGATTTAGATTTAAAACCTTAGTGAAGTTTGAATCCAATACTTTTTACTGATGAAAGTCAATAACCAGAAACTAATTTTGAGGTTTGTTTGATATTACAATCATGATCACTGGCTATAAAATTACACTAGATACTTCTGGTACAGAGTAATAGGATTAATTACTATTCCTAATAAAGTTGTTAAAATAATCTGAAAAATTCATATAGCATATGTTTATGGAGAATAGATTAAGAGATCAAGCGATCAAGAAGGCATTTAGATCACATGTAAAGAGTAACAGCAGTTCTATAATTTACTCTTCTAACTACACATACAAACTAAAAAGACAAAAGAAAATTATACTGATATTAATAAAAATGTATTAATTTATTGTGATGAGTTTGTTTTATTTATAAATTTTAGTAACCCTGTAAATCAAACAACTTACTCATTATGTAGTGCTGAGAATATATGATAATAATCTTCAGATGCACTTACTATAAAATCTTTTCCAAAGAATGTTATTATATTTCTAGCATCATAGATTTAATAGCTGTTATTGCTTGTAGAATTATAAAATTAGAATAATTTATATTTGCATTATCTAAAACTGATAACTGCTGATACAATGTGATCTAATACCTAAACAAAACCTTAGAGATCAGGTTCAAGCCTGCTCATTTTTTATTTTTTTGATAGATTACATTTATTCAAGATGGCATTATTTGTAAAATTATTAATTTTTTTTAGCAAAATCTGAATTGTAAAGAATTCTTATATTATGTACATTTCAAGATTATTATTTTAAAATGCATATGTAAATTTATTCAAAATAAAGTTTAAAAAAATATTCATGTTAAGTATAATTTGTATAAAAATAATATGTCCTGCATTTTTGTAAATTTAAAGTATTCTCTTAAATAGCCTTTGCTGGTTTTAGTATATCTGCTTGACTCACCAATAACCTGGATTGAGTTTAAGACAATAAATTTTAGAAATGTTTTCAAGCCATAAGCAGATTTAAGATTACTTTTTTATATATGTAGCAAAAGACAAATAAACCAACCATTGCGTTTTGTTTAAAATTTGGATAACTAACTATTATTAATTAGGAAATAAAATCCTAGATAAATCAGGATTGGGCAGATGATTTGCTACATATAAAAAATAATTGTAACATGATATTTGCCATATTGATCAAAAAATATTATACTCCTATAGACACAGCCTATAGTTATTATTTTCAATTTTTTAATATCACAATTTGTTCAGACTGAAGAAAATGATCAATCTGTTTATATTAGATTGAAATATACTTCTTCCTTTTTGTAAAATTAATTTATGACTATATTTATTTTCTGAATTGATGTACTGATTTCACTTCTAAATTTACTGTTGTCTTTTTTTGAATAGATATATCATTTACCATAATATTTATATTATTTACTTATCTCTATTATTTAATAGCTATCACATTATTAGACTAGCTACTATTTTTTCCTTTTATTTATACAAACTGCAATAAAAAGCACAGTCTGTTTACAGTGAAGTTTAATTTTGAAAATGGATGATAAATTGATGAGCTTAATTAAGTAGTTCATTTTCTAAACCTAGTAAAAAGCAATTTTCTACAAATAACATTTGCTTTTGCTTCAGTAAAATAATAATAGTCTAGCTTTTACATTATATCTTCAACTAGAGCAGGTTTTTAATTATTTTATGATTTCCAATATGATAATCTTCAGAAGAAAAAAAATCAAATCTCTACCTAAGCATACTATTTCTTTTTATTGCATTATTTAATATCAGTGTTATCTGTTAAAATATTGTACTGAGATATTTTACTTAGTATACATTTTATAAGTAATAAAGACAACTGGAATACATTATTTTTATTATCATGATCTAAAAATTAAAATTAATCAAAAAATTTTTATGGACAAGAAAGGGAGAGAGGATACTTTCACATGTAAATTGAAATTTAATTTATCATGAAAAAAAATATCCTACTCCTATAATTATACATGCATTTCTAAAAAATGTCAATAAGATAAATTATTTTTATTAATATAAATTAAATCATCCGACTACATTATTAAATTTTCTTATCAAGGCCACATATGTACACTAACTTCATCCCATATTTATTTGTTTCAAAGTAAAGTTTATACGTTCATTTGCATAAAAAACATATTCAATTGTTTAGGATTATCCATTTTTATGGAAGTAAATTAAAATAATAATAACATAAAACAAATTGTTAAAAATAAATTTAGAATTAATTTAAACCTGTAATAAAAGTTAAGATTTAATTAGGTTAATTCTTTAGCAGCATTAAGTTGGAGATCACTATGTATATTCTAGTCTTTCTAAATCATTCACATTAATTACAAAAAGAGGATATGCAACCAAAGATATCTTGTAAAAATGATACAAAGAAATATGTAAAAGATGGATGTAATAGTGAATGTTAAAAATAATAGTAAAAGTAATACATATAGGTTGTAATATTTTCTGATATTTGATAATTTAATTATTAATAATCTGTTCACATTTTTTAAATATATATTGTTGTTATGTATAATCTTTTTATTATGTATTTTTTTGCTTCTGTTTTTTACTTATATTTGCTGAAATTGTTATATATATAATTTCAGTTTGTGACATATTTAGACTTAAATGCAACACTGCTTAAAATAGTCCAAACAATTAACCTAATTACTAAAAATAATTATGCACCTACCCTTCTCCTTGGAGACTTTAATATCTCCTATGAGTCATTCACAAATAAATACTTACCCCTGTTCAACAAAGTATTTTTCAATGAGAGGGGATTCTTCCCAACTGATGTGTACTCTATCTATACAAAAAAGAGTCACATGCTCATTGCTCTAATGTTCTATTCGGCTGAATTGCACTATGGGCTAGAAATCAGACTGCAACTGACAGCTTTTTCAAATCATTTTATGATTATGGCATCCCTAGAGTTGAACAACTTTCCATAAATCAAGGTCAACTGGAGCTCAGAATTAAAATCTAGAACCAATGCCACTGAGGTGTATTTCTTAGAGGCCTACATTCTCTTTCACAAGTTATACCTACACCCAGTTGAGGCCTGGACTACATTCATAGGCATTATCCAATCATTTATTACCCAATACATCTTCAAGCTTAAGGGGAGTCTGAATGTGAAAATTAAGAATTTTGGTGGTATGGATCGCAACATTGACAACTTACTTGAACTGAAAGCTTTATATAGATCAAAACAGTCAGCAGTAGCAGAGATTGTAGCTATAAAAAAGCAAAGAATTTCCTGCCAGCTGAATCCTGCTGGACCCAGGGCAACCTCAGGTGGGTTCTGGGGATGAAAGAAACAGGAGTTTCCTACTTCATTGCTCATCAGTGGTGGCCACATTACTGGTGTGAATATGATTCTACACATAGAGTCACTATCAAAACCTACTCTTAGGCCACCAGACTAACCCTGAGAGTCAGATCATGAAATCACACTGCAGGACATCAAGAGTAGGTTGCAGGGTCTACCTGATAGTATTCATCCTGGGATTCATGCTATCCTGAAGTTTGTGTTCACTCACTTAAACTTTTTACTGCAAGAATTATATTAAACATGATAGACTACCTCTCCACTGAAAGGAGAGTAATCCCTAACCTATATCCAATCACCATGGTCCCATTTATTACAAAGAACTGGGGCCCTACCTCTCTGAGCAGCATCAGGCTGATATCTTTGACACCAATTATGTTCAAGGTTATGGAGTGTATAGTAAAAGAAAAAATTCAGGATGCCATCCTACAGGATATATCGGCCTCTCAATTTTCAAGGAAGGGATTATCTATGCTGACTGCAATCAGTGAGGTGAAAATACTGTTTGATCACATTCAATCTAACCAGAAATCCAGGCCTGTAGCAGTTCAACTGGATGTGTCCAATGCTTTTGATACTATAGATATCAACATTCTTCTGCTTTGCTGTTTCAGTTGGACATATCGCAGCAGATAATTCAAATATTGGACAATCTCCTGAATAATAGGCACATCCACATTTTCATAAATGGACATTACTCAGACAGATTTGCTCCTTCAAGATCTATACCACAAGGATCACCATTGAGTTGTCTATTATTCATAAAGTACATTGACCCTCTGATTAAAAAGCTAGACAGTCTTCCAGGAATATATATGCCTCAGCTTAAGAAAAACATCAAGGTTTTCACATACATGGATGACATACTTGTGATCCTCCCCTCCCATAAACATCTGAAGACATTCCAACATTACCAATTATACTCAACATTACAAGCTATCGATCAATCCTCACAAGTCATTATCCTGGTGCATCAACACCGAGAGGAAAATACTATCCGATTTTTTAGCAGAACCTCAGAGTTTTCTGAGGGTCCCTATCTTCAAGTCACAAACTGCTATGTCTGTCTGCCTCCAAAAATCCATCATAAAAATGCTACCAAGGTGGTTCAATCGCTGCCAAGGACATACCTGTCCCTACAAGAAAAGATTGCTCTGATTAATATGAAGATCATAGTGAGCATAAATTACTACTTGCCAATAATGACAGTTACCAAATCATTCAGCTTACAAATTCAGAGGCTCTGTGGCAAACTTTTATGGAGAGGATGGGATACTGCAATTAGCATCTGCAGACTTCAGTTTCACAGGAAACAGAATGGCATGGGTCTCCATTCATTACAGGCAATTAATTTTTAAAAAGGTCATTCACTTTTAGTAAACCTTGGTAAAAAAATTCTCTCTATCAGCTATCATAGAGATTGTAATACCTACTAACAGCCCCCTAGTAAAGGCACATGGTTTGACACTATTATTAAGCAACAATTTCTACACATCAGGCACTCAGTGGCAGGGTTTAATAATAAAATTAGTATCTGGCAGGCACATTGTCTGCTAAATTCTGAAAATACAGCTATGTATGCTCACCTAGGGTGTAGCAATCACAGAATTATCACAATATTTAAATCTCTGCTGCTGGAGTCCAAACTTTTGGCTTATCTGTTCAAGGTTAATATGGGCTCCATGTCAACTAATACATTTTTACACTTCAAGTGGTTTCTAAATAAAATAGAACCAATCTATCATGCCTGCTCTAATCATCTGAGAAATATATGTCCAGGCTATAACAGTATTAGACATGCCATCTCTCTACACTGCATTATAGCAGTGGATAAAATCCTGGATATCAGAGGTTGTCTCTCCTCTGGAGACTTTATGGTTATCAGGTTATCTACCTTCCTGACATATGCCTTTTGGTACACAAGATGCAGAAAAAAGTTTACACAACCAGCACTGGACCCCAATGCCATATTTTTTGATAAGCTTAAAGTTCTTCACAACAAGGAAAAGATATTATCCTCTATATTCTTATTTACAAATACATGGAAACTGCTAGTATGGCCCATGGACTCTACATGAATATTGGACCTGATATATCGACATTATAGTGTCTATTGTAAATGAAATAGTCTGCAATGCAACATTCCAGATCCTGCTAGAGAGGCAATAATTCCACATCACATGGATACCAGTTACAATATGTCAGCATTATAGAGCCAACCTCAAAAGGGGGTGGACAATACCAACAAAATGAAATACTACTTACTCATATATCAACCTGTTAGTGCAGTTAATGGCTCTGCCATACATCTACCAGACCTAGGACACTCTCATTATCAAGTCAGCTTTGATGGAAAAAGCCAATACCAGCAATGGATTTGAGCCAACCTTATCAAAGTGTATTATAATATTCATCTGTACAAATTTTGTTATGCCAATAAATATATTTTTAAAATAAAATAAATCATTTTCAGAGTACTTCTAAATGTAAATAGGTCAAAATGTTGGAAGTATATAAAAATAAAAACCCTCAATGAATGTAAATAAATAATAATAATAATAATAATTAGACAACCATCATTCAGAAAATTATATATGTTCAAGCACAAAATATGGAAAGTTAAGCTAAGCATTGATTAAAAAATCTTACCCCCCCCCCCGCATTTTAAGCAGGTGGAAAAAACAAAGTAAAAAATAAATTATTGATTAAATAATTATATACATATATCAGAGTCTATTAATTATATTGACTACATAGAATACATGTTCGAATGCTAATACATTAATACATACTTTTAAATATTGATTATTTGTACTTTCTTTTCAATTATATATATATATTTAATTTTAAACGACATATTAATATAATATTAACTAATTCAATAATATCAATGAAGAATCTAATCATCAGATTTTGTAATGACTATACATGAATGTTAATATATTCTTCATATTATAGATGTATTTAATAACCTACATTCCATCACACATTTTTGAAACATATGAACAAAGACATCTTAAAAGACACATAATGTCCATGATGTGCATTTTGATTCAGGTCACAATGTTCTACATTTAACCTTATTTGTTTAGTATTTATCAATAATAAATCATTACATTTTGATTTACAAGTGTCAAACTTACTTCACCCACACTTTTGATAATAAATGATTAATGATAATCATTAATACATTAATTTAGAGTGGATCACTTCAAAAAAAATCTTCATATTATCAAATAAATAGAGACTGGTTTTGAAAGATTTAAAAAAAAGTTACATGTGCATTCATAAATTATTACATAACTTTTTAATTCAAGGTTTGCCACTAATATCTAACTGTCAGTTCTCTAATTAATAAAACAAATGCATATTAATTAAGCTTTTTATATTTTACTCTTAACTTCAAATACTTCTATCTCTTCTTTTTTAAAGCAGTATATCATCTTTTTTGTCTTTTATATATATATATATATATATATATATATATATATATATATATATATATATATATATATATATATAATATAAGAAACCACAATGTGCATATATATAACATTCAATGTATACTGTAGATATCATTTTCAAAAATTATTAATCAACTAAAAATGAAAATCTCATCAAGTTTAATCCTGTTTCTCTAATCTCTAGCATATTTCTTCACATCATACTAGCAAACCTTCTTATTTCATCTGAGTATCTTACATATGGTTTTTTTCTCTCTCTCTTTATGTATATATTATATTTAATGTTTTCATGATTATATGATGTAAATAAAGTAATTTTTGGGTTAAACTTTATATTATTTTTGCTTACATCCCAATAATTTGATAAAATCGCATCCACTATCATCTTGAGAAGTTAATCTTGACAATGGTGGGTGCTATTTTATTGACACATTGGGAAATAAGCAAAAACAACACATAGTTTAAAACAAAAGCTAATTTATCTATCCATATATAATACAAGAAATCACAATGTGGATATATTTAACATTTAATGTATACTGTGTACATCATTTTTAAAATTATTAATCCACTGTAATATAAAAGTCACTTCAAGTTTAATCCTATTTCTCTAATTCCTAGCATCTTTTTTTACAGCACACAGGAAAACTTTCTTATTTTATCTAAGCATCTTATGCATGGTTTCATTCTAAGTTTTTTACAATCTCTTGAGATCCAATGTAAAATTTCAAGTATTCATCTATTATCATCTCTTCTTGCAAAATGCATAGACTAGCTTTATTTCAATCTTTTGTTTTTATAGATATCAGAGATAATTATTTGCTTTCTTACCCATATATTTAATTTTTAATTTATTCATGCTACTCCTAACATACATTTCTCCACACTTCATTCTAAAGTTCCTGTATTACTTATCTGTTAAATGTCTAAATCTCAGTTCCATAAGTAAGAACTGAGAAACTATATTTATTAAAAACCTTCCTTTTCAAATGCACAGTTAAAATTTTTATTATTATTAAGTTGTTTCTAGAAAAACATCATCCAAGTTTAATTCTATGATTAATTTTATTCATTAGATGTCTATCTATCTGTATTAATAATCTGGGAAATATATTTGTTGTTAATTTCTTAAAATTCATTATTATCAATCTTCATTTTCTTCTTTTGACAAAATTCATTGAATATTATTATTTTTTTTTTTAGCATTTATCTTTAATTCTATTTTCTTGTTTTCATCTGATAACTCTTGCAAAATTTCCCAAAACTTTAATGCATTATTTACAAATTAAACAAATCTGAAAAATTTAGATGACTTAAACAATCTCTATTTACTTTTATTCACTTTGATTTTTTTTTTATTTCAGAAAATATTTCTTGTTAAAACTGTTGAAAGAACTTTTGAAGTTATGGTCTCATCCTTTTCAATATTAATTTTCTTAGAATCACCATATAATATGATGACTTCTGTTGCATTTTGATAACTATTTTCAGAATATGACAATATCATCTATTATCTTGACATTTTATAGAATCAAATGCCTTTTCATAATCTACAAATCCAAAATATAATAATAACTTATATTCATTGTATTTTTCTATAACTTCTCTCAATACATGAAAATTATTCACTAAGTTAAAATCACTTTAATGTATCTTACTCTTTTGGTTATTTAGAATCCCAAGATTTCTATAGAGAAATTATAATTATTTAGGTAAATATTTAGTATAGAACTAATAACAGACTGATAGGTTTATAATTTTTAATATCTTCTTAACCAACTTTTTTTAAACTTAAATATTACTACTGCATTCTTCCAATTATATGGTATATTTTAATCATTTAGATATTTGGAATATAGTTTTTTCAACAATTTTTTTATTTCTTCATCTGTTTTTTTAAAATATCAATAATAATTCCATCATTTCATGGATATTTTTTCTTCTTTACTGATTAAATTGTATGTCTCACATCTTCATTTAAAATACTTGGAAATTCAGAAGATGCAATAACTGTAGGAAATACTTTGTTTTCTTGTTCTTAATTACTGTATAATTCTCTATAGAACTTTTCACACATTTCATGATATTATTTTTCTTTTTAGAATAATTTCTTCATTTCTTGGTAATACTGAAATAACTTTTATTCCATACTAATATGTTGTTTTACACTTTTGAGACTTTTATTTTTATATAGCTTTTCTCATCAATTCACAATTATATTCTCTTATATTATTATGAACTTTTTTTCATGTCATTTTATAAAAGTCTAGGTACATATGTTTTCCTGAAGGCTTGTGATAAAGGTGTTTTAGTTGCATTTTTATATTGGACTATTTCTATCATTTAATATGAGTATAGAATGTTTTTAGAAAAATTTGACTTTATTTAAATATTCCAAATACATTCAACTATTAGTTAATAGCACATCAAACAGGTTAGTATATGCACAACATTTCAAGAGGTATTATTCTCCCCTCTTCTTCAGGTGGTCTGGCCTGACTACTGACAGCACTAGACAATATTCAAACCTGAATCCTTAGATTCTTCAGTATTGAATTTTAAGGTAATGCTCTAACTAATTGAGCCATCCTACCAAGTGCAACAATTAGTAGAAATTTCATACCCTTATCTATTAGGTTTTTCCTGATTTCTCCACTTTTTCCTAAGAGCAAAGTTGACTAGTGGTTGCCATACATTACGAATAATCACACTAAGTTGGCTTATGGGATTTTTTGCCATTGTCATGTGAGAAACTTCTTTAAATTTTCTTCTTTGTACTTTTTCTTCTCTATCCAATATTTTTGTATTTTCCCAATTGAACCTATATCCATTGGCACGTATATGGTCTGCTACTTTAGACACATCTGTTTTCCCTCTTCTAATCATAACTTTAGGTTCTTTATAGAACTTTTCAATGGGACAACTGGTCTTACCAATATATGTTCTTCCACCTTCACATGGTATTTCATAGATGCACTTTTGTCTTTTCAGCATTTCAAGCTTAAGCTTTATAGATGTTAGAATTCCTCATAATGTGGTTAGCTCTGGAAAACTGTTCTGACATTATACTGATTGCAGATTTTCCCTTAATTTCTATGCTATTTTTGGAATGTACAGGTACACTACAGTACCAATAATTGTTTTTTTTCTTGATGGTTTTTTTTGTTGTCTATTTAACATTTTTTAATAATGGCTGATGGATAACCATTTTTCATAAGAGTTCATTCTATATAGATCTTTTAAAGTCATTGGTTTCTAAACAAACTTCTTTTGCTCTGTTCCATAGTGATATTATAACTCCATGTTTTGTGTTTCTGGTGTGATTGGATGTATAAGCTAGGTGGATGATACATTTGTTGTATGACCACACATTCTTGAAACACATCAACAATATATCCTTTCAATTAAATTCAAAATAGAATCAGAACAAGAACAAAAATTGGCATTCTTAGATATTCTTGTGACAAGAATCCCTCATGGCAAAATCAAAACTACAATCAAAACTACAGTTTACTAAAAACCTACACATACAGGAAAATACCTAGCCTATACATCCAATCACACCAGAAACACAAAACAAGGAGTTATACTATCACTATTGAACAGAGCAAAAAAAGTTTGTTCAGAAACAAGTAACTTGGAAAAAGAAAAGATCTATATAGAATAAACTTTTATGAAAAATGGTTATCCATCAGCTGAGAAAACATTAAATAGATAATAAAAAGAAACATCAAGTTAAAAAACAATTATTGGTACTGTAGTGTACCCATACATTCAAAAAATAGCAGACAAATTAAAGAAAATCTGCAATCAGTATAACATCAGAACAGCTTTCCAGAGGCATAGCACACTATGAGGAATTCTAACATCTACAAAGCCTAAGCTTTAAATACTGAAAAGAAAAAACTGCATCTATGAAATACCATATGAATGTGGAAAAGCATAAATTGGAAGACCAGTCATCACATTGAAAAGTGTTTGCAAAAACACAAACTGATGATGAGAAAAAAGAAAACAGGTATGTCTAAAGTAGCAGACTATGTATGCGCCAATATACATATATCCAATTGGGAAATACAAAAATATTAGATAGAGAAGAAAAGGTACAAAGAAGAAAATTTAAAAAATCTGCTCACATGACAATGGCAAAAAAAATCCCACAAGCCAATCTAGTGTGACTATACATATTGCATGAAAAACACTAATCAACTTTGCTCTTAGAAAAAAGTGAAAAAAATAAGGCCGAACCTCATAGATAAGTGTATGAAGTTTCTACTGATTGTTGTCTTTGGCAGGATGGCTCAGTTGGTTAAAGCATTACCTTAAACTTTAATACTCAAGATAATCCCATGTTAGTACTGTCACTAATCAGGCCAGCAACATCTGAAGAACAGAGGAGAATAATACCTCTCAAAATATTTTGCATATACTAATCTGTTCGATATGCTATTACTAACAGTTGAAGATATTTGGAATATTTAAATGAAATTAAATTTTACTAAAGACATTCAGTACTCATATTAGATGATGGAAATCATCCAATATAAAAATTCTAGGTTTATATCTTTTTTAATGGACTATTTTTAAAAAATCATATCTCTTTTCTTCATGCATTATCTTATTTCACTAGAAGATCTACTGGTAAATTGCTGCTTTTTTGTATCAACTGTCTTTCTTACAATTCTTAACAGAATATTAGTTATCACTTATTGAGTTCACTCAAGCTTGAATCACTTTAAAGAGTGTTAATATTTTAAAATGATATACAAGTTTAAATTTAATGGAGTGCTTTTAAAAGTTATGAATATCAACCTTTATTACCATCTTTCTTAATAATTTTCATTTTTCTAGTTTTGCAGTAACACCTATCTTACATCACACTAATCTATGACCACTTTCTGTGATAAAGTTTTTAAGAACATTACAATCTTGAAATCAATATTTTTTGTTGCTGTACCTTCATTTAGAGGATTTTGTGCCCATTTTTATTAACATTTTCTTTTTTTATGAACTGTGTCCTCTCTTAATTCTGTCATCATAACCATATCTATTCACAATGATTTTATCTTTCAGTCATTTACTAATTCTAATATTAACATCTTCAATGAAAATTTTAAATGTTATTTGATCTGAACAAACATTTTATATAACTATATCAAAATTCTATACTTTTTCTTCACAATAAGATTTTGTTAGGGTATAATTAAATCTGATTTATCTGCATTGTTATCTTCCACCATTGACTTAAATAACTAATCTTGCAACTCTTCTTGATATACTGCCAATTTCAAAAATATTATTTTTCTACTTTTTATTTATAATGAATTTTGTTCCAATTGTATTTCCAATAATTGGGTTTTTGTAGTAAAATATATTCTCTTTTTAAATAATTATCTCTTTACTTTTTTTTCTAAGTTCACAAAGTTCAATAATATTCCATTTTCTATTAGACAGTTCTTTCAATTTATACAAACTATTTGAAAGTCATGTAATATTGTAAGTATCTAAATAAAAGATTGTCATCAAATGATAATCCAGATCTGCAAACAGGAGATTATTAACATCTTCTGTTTTAGCTGCCAAACACTATCTGAAGCAATCTTTACAGCCTTCTGAATTAAAGGCCATAATTTTCTTTGTCATGATAATGAATATCTAAAAGACCAAAAATCATTCACATGTACAATCAACTTGTTTTAAACGATTTTAAACTTCTTCAACCAATATATCTGTCCAGAACTGTCAGATAAGCAATAGTAAACAACATTTTTATCATACAAATATTAAAGAAAATATTAATAATATGCAAAATAAGACTTTTACATGAGCATACACAATTGTATCTCAAAGGAAACAAGTATCTTTATAACTTTTGAAATCACTAATAAAATATTTTGAATTTAAAATCTGTTAGATGTGGTATACTTTAAATCATACAACATTTAACAACATATTATCACCTCTGTGTTAAATTCCATATAAGAAGTATAATTATATATAATAATATTAAATAATTCTTTAAAAGTCTTATTTTATTTGTCATTAATGTATCATTGATTAGAGAGTTGTATATGACTGATAACCACTTAAGAAACAAAATTCACTTGACAAGTTTGATTTACAGTTTTTCAATAATATTATATACTTTCATTTTAAAAATCCAACGAATGTCATACTTTTAAAATTAATCTACATCTCCATGATTCCTGTATTATATATACTTATTATAAATGTGTAAATGAATTATTATTGATAACTGAGTTTATTTTACAAATTTTATTAGATCTGCTGTTTTTATTACCATTTTAAAAGATTTAAAATTCAAACTTTTATAAACGCCATTAATTTTTTAATTTAATTTCTTTCCGGAAACTAGTTACATATTTTACAACATACTAAAAAACCGTTAGAGGTAATTTGAACACAGACTTTCAAGCTCATTTTAGTAATCCTCCAATTATATTCAGCATTAAATGCATCTTGGGGGGGCATTTGTATTTTATTGTATCTTTATTTGTATGAAGAATAAAAAAAAGAGGAAGTATGGAGATTATTAAAATAGCTTAGGTATATATACTATACTTATATTTAAAAATTAAAAAAGAATTATGAGTAAAGATGTGATTTGTATATTATTTTTATTCATTACGTCAAATCACTTGTCTAAGTAATCAAGATTTGGTAATATCTGATTGTGCATGAAATTTATCCATATAGTATTACTCTTACATAATGAAATGTGAAAAAGCTTTATTACAGAAAATAGAATTTTCAAAGCATTTGAAATGAAAATAAGTGTTAAATATGGATATTTATAATTTTAATTTTGTTTTTCATTTTTAACTTGATGATCAGTTTATAAAAAGTTTATAAGCAGCTTTGTGAAGAAATATCACTAAACAATATAAAAGGTTTGACTGTGGTATTTTTAAATTTAAACTAATTATAAATAAGACTAAAAAGGTCTCTTTTTTTATCTTTTAGATTATTCTTGTCAATTAAAAAAAAGTTCTCTAAAGAACATTCTTAATATTTTGAATTGAATCTATTACGATTTTGGTTTAATAATTAATACTCAGAAACTCTCCTATTTAACATCTAATAATGTAATAAAAATCTTCATTGATATTTTGATTGAATGTTGTGAGTTCACAGTATAGTCTGTTCAAATATCTTGGCAATCTTGGATGTAGGAGTGCAATACAGATTTCAATGTGATGTTCTTGCATTTATTAAGTTAAAAAAGAAAAGTCTTATTAGACTTCTTAAAATATTTTATAAGTGTTATGTTGTAGTATGATTAAAATTAAGAAAAATACGTTTGAAACTGTGTGTACTCCAGAAGTTAAAAGTGTTAAATAATTACACGTGAAAGTAACGAGTTGATTTAATAAAAATGAAAATTATAAATTACAAATGGTTTTTCATGTATATATTTTATAAAAAGCAAGGTGTAAAACAAGATGGAAGATCCGAATAAATAATTAATTAAACGAAGGATTAAAAATGTAAAGAACAATTTAATTAATTAGTTCAGAAATAATCCCAGAATACTTTTGTGATTAAAATTGATAAGGAATAAACAATAGAACTAAAAGTAGATATAATCTAGCAGAAAAAAGACAAGTCAGTGTCAGTCTTGATTTTCTGAGAGACTTAAGTGTAGCGCGAATTCAGAACAGGACCAACGATGGGAGGAGAACCAGATATTTGGGTCTGAAGGTACCAAAGACCAACCTAGGGTAGTTATACAGACTATACCTGTCTTATTATTATTTTTGTAAGCCTTACAGGCATTAGTAGAACTAATGATAATTCTGTTATTAAATGATTGTTAATTTTGATATTAATAAAATCTTGTATCTGCTAAGTGGGATATCTTAATTTTATGCAAGAGAGTAATAGTTACTCGAATTAGGTGTATTTGGTTGTTTCTTGTATACGACATTAAATCAGGTACATCACAATAAGGAATGAATATGACAATTGTGAAAGAAGCAGAAACTATTTACATTACCAAGATTATTTGAAAGATATTTAAAAGAAAGTTTAATATTGACTCCTTTCACTAAGAGAATATAAATAAGGATAGAACTTGTGGAAAAATGACAAGAAGGCAAGATGTTGAAGTGTTAGAAAAAAAAAATTGCTTCAAAATAAGTTAAAGAACAACATTACAATATTTTAAATAAATAGACTAAAAATAAGAATGTAATATATATGAATATATTTAGTGATTCATGGATTAGCTTCTATAATCAATTTAAATATGACACCTTTAACTATTTGTGGTAGTTATTTTTCTCTCTTTTCTCTTTTAAAATTATAATGTTTATAATCAAGTATATGTCACTGCCAGTAATATTTATAATAAACTATATAATAAATCAAAACATAATATCATGTATTGAAAATTAGAAGTATAGAAATATGCCAGTTATTATATTCAATAATATGTTAAATGATTTGAAATTGTTTTTGTTTATTATCATTGTGTGATTTATGGTCTATTTAAAATCTTAAATGCAGATGAAAAATGTTTCAGTTTTTTTAACTAAATCCAATTAGCATTGATAGTAATGATATGACTAGATTTTTTTAATATCAGTTAGTGAATAAATTTATATATACATAACTTTCAAAGCTAAACAAACTGTAAAATCTACAATTTGTTGTCAAGAAAATTTCTATAGCGATTGCCTTGACAACAGATTGAAGATTCTTTGGGTTATTAAGCTTTGGCAGTCATCATATGACTTATATTTAGAAACTGTTTAGCTTTTGGTAATTTATGATTGTAACAATCCAAGTTTTCCACCAGATGAAGGGGAACACACCTCACTATGATTAACCTATGATCTTCTGGTAGGATACTGTGAATGATGTGATGAAGTACTTAAGCTATGATCATATCTACCTCCAATGGGCTAGCTCTAAGCTTACATGTTAAATTTAGATACAATTTGGGCTAGTTTATCCATACCTCACCCCTCTTTTGGATTCCATTATGTTTCAGTATTCAAACTCAAGGAGAAATGTTTCTTTGGCTCTCTTTAGGGGTGAATTTACACTAGATAGCAACTACCACATCTCTATACAGGTTCCAATTGAGTTAAAAATCTATCCAAACATATTACTGTATTATTATATATGAATAAAATGTGTGACCATATATGTCTGGTTATAAGTAGGTGAATGAATATATAAAAGATTTTGATAAACTAGAGACCAATTTAATTTAAAACAAATTAACATTTATTTAAGTAACAACAAAAATTCAAAACTTTTTAACATGATAAAAATATATAGTTGGGTGTGTCATGAATGTATTTCTACCATATCAATGATTAATATATTCACTATTCCAATTCTTACCCATGGTAGAAATACATAATAAGATACTAATTATTTACACAGCAAAATACTGAAAAAAAATATTAAATTGACCAGAAAGCTGATTAGCTAATATAATAATATACAAGTTTATCAATAGTAGCCTCATCATCCAATTCTATTTATTGATATTCTTTTTTGGGATCCCCTACCTATGTACAATACTCTAAAATTGATAGGAAAGAGCATCTACACAGGAAGATCAGTCATTTATACTGAAACAATAAAGGTAAACAATTGTTAGTTATCAATAAAACAAAAAACTCTCCTGTAGTAGTGTATGTGCTTAGTGGTGATAATTAAATGTCAAGTCACTACAGAGGGAAAGCTGACCTAAACTTTAACAAAAATATTTTGTGTAACTAAATAATTTCCCATTCCCCTCATCATTTTATTACTTTCAATCATAGTGAACTCTTCCAAGTATAGACATGTTTAAGCTTCCAAGTATGGAGATAAAATAAAATTAGAATTTTTACAGATGTAAAATACAATATATACAATAAATCAAAATTTTCATTAGTTCATTTTAGCTAATGTCCATGAGTTTGGCAATAAGGACTTTTATGGATGCAGTCAATCTCTTTTTGAATCAATCCCCCCATGGTAAGTCATTCATCATTACATATAATTCCTTGGCAATGCAGTTGCTTTTCTTCTGGATCCATTTAGACATTTACTGTAGAATATTTGACATTTCTTTAGACACTATATAGGCAAGTTGATAAATCATCATGTTTCTATAGATGCTTCTATAGTATGCCTGTAGCACTCCAGTCCTATGGCAATGTTAATTTAGCCAGAGTACATTTCATAGCAGTTCATAACTGATTTATTTATTAATTTACTATTTGACATTTAATGGCTCATATAAAAAAGTTACTTAATCATTTATATATATATATGCTGATGATGTTTTATTTCTTTTTTTCTCTGTGTTCGGATAATAGTGCAATTTTTATTTTTAAATATCAATTTAAAATTAATTCAGTTCTTTTGTCAAACCATATGAATTTATGAAACTTTTCTCTGTTTATATGTCAGTTATACTTTCTTATAATTTTGCACTATGAAAATTATATGGATAATCTGGGATGTTCAAACAAGTTCTCCATTTTCTCTTGAATTCAAGCATTTGATTTTTACAAGTTGGCTTTGTACAGTTACTGTGTCATTTCAAAAGATGACAGAAATGAACTTAGTTTGCTTTTATATTCCACTTAGTTTCCACTATTTAGTATACTAGCATTTCCATTTCCTTTTCTATTGCTGTAGGTGTCTATTGTTGACATATTATATTTATTGTAAGTAAAAAATAAAATTATGTAATAGAATACTACTTTTATTTTTCATACTTGGTTGCATAGAGATTAGCTTGACATCAGATCATCACTATATATACTAAGTGTTTATTCATGACATATTACACATTGACAAATAACTTATTGTTGGTATATACATATAGGAAGGATTTCTTTAACTGGGTTTTTATTTCTCATTAAACAAGGAAAATTTGATTATTGTGACATTTGTTTAATTTGGTACTTAATAAAACAAGTATTTGTCATGTATCTATATATATGTATGTT
The DNA here is from genome assembly GCA_028023455.1 of Epiperipatus broadwayi. Lineage (NCBI taxonomy): Eukaryota > Metazoa > Onychophora > Udeonychophora > Euonychophora > Peripatidae > Epiperipatus > Epiperipatus broadwayi. The sequence continues at coordinate 5,387,239 of JAQFVV010000074.1, forward strand.
TTTAAAAAAGAATGATATTGCATATTCAAATGCCTGTTAGCTAAGTTCATAAAATAAATGGGTTTGATTAGGGTGGTGTGAATGAATGAAGGCTGGTCTCAATAGAATTGTAATCTATCCTTATAACTCTCCTATCCTAACAGGGTTAACATTTTATGATATAATTAAAATTTTAACACTTAAATAATGTATGTATTGATTTAACACTGGATTGTCTGTTTTTATTATTAAAGAAAAGTTATAAAGCCTACTCATTTTATCTGCTGATATTTCCATTACTATATTTAAGTTCTTTTATGGTTTCCCAATGTCATTAACTACCTTTCAGTAAAGTGAGATTTATATATGGGTCTTTTTTTTTCTTGTGTTGATTATACAGTTGAACTCAACCAATAATGTGTCTCCATTATAGATGGCACATACTTAAACTCAGTAGCCTTCATCCTGCTCCCTTTTGAGCCTTACTGGATGGACTAAACAAAATATTGGAGTGTCTATCATTCTGTATGGATTAACTTCTATGTCTTGGTATGCTCTAAAGTATCCCAGTAATTGCTTTTGTGCTTCTGTGGGTATACTATCATCACAAATTAATGAACCTATTTTTTATGTCATCTCTCTTTCCTTTCTAGTTTCACATAAAATTTATGCCTATCTTTTAACTTGCATATAAGCTAAGTATGTTAATTATGTGGTCATTTTGACTAACTGAAATATGGCTTCAAAATGCAAGCATTGTATGTACCCCTAACTTATCCTTTTACATCTATCCAAACATGTTTGGACCTGATTGTTTCAGCATAGTGAATGGTTCTTCATATGGGTAATAAAATTTTCTGATATTTATTTTTTTCTGCTTACTTAGATGAGAATGTTTTCACAAAAACTTTATATCCTACCTTAAAATTGTGTGTACTTTTTCTTTTGTTCATTTGCTTAGCCTTATTCATGAGCTGTTTATGCACTTTTTGTGTATTACTTTCCATTCCACTTTGAGTATGTTTGACCATGGGTTAGTTTGGTTCATATTCCTCTGTGTCATTTTGGTTTTTTGGGGTGAAGAACATAACCTCAGGTACCTCTCTAATTTGGTTTCTGTTGGATTTTGGGTATGTAATTGCTGCATCCTGATTTTATGGATTTTCCTAGATAATTAAGGGGACTTGCCCCAGTTTTACAATTTTGTTAGGTGGCAAGGTATACGGAGGATTTTACTATAGTGACTTTTCCTTCCAATGGCTGGTTTCACTATTGTTTTTCTTCTTTTTATAAAATATGGTGTTGGCAATCACTTCTTCCTTTCTTTTTTCAAGTGCTCTGGTAGATATATTAGTATTGTTCATGTCTATGCTATTTAATATTTCAGCCAACTGCTTAATGTTTTTAGCACTCATACACAAAAGTGACTGTTCTATTTTGAGTGGTAAGTTTCTCTTTATGATCTTAATGATTTCACTCTCACTCAGCTGGTATGTATTCACTGTCTTCAATTTCATAATCTGGCAGCAAACAAATTTTGTTAATGTCTCCCCTGATGTCAGATGGTATTTCTCTCAGAACAAATGGTACAGCAGACCTTCTTGCTTGTCTCTATTCCAAATTTTTTATTAATAATGCTTGATAGTCATTGAAGATGGAGGGGGCCTGGAATAATAATTCATAAAATATCAATGCATTTCCTTGGAAGTAGCCATAAGTGAAGATCACCTCTTCACTTTCTGACAAATTGCAGTTTACAAAAAATAAAGGTTGATAACTCTAAGGTGTTTTATGGGGCTTCATTAGGAGATCCCTTAAATACCTTGAGTCTCATAAACCAATTGATTGTACTGATGTGGGTTGTGTGACCATGCATCTTGCTCATGTCCCTGGAGTTTATTTGTGGGTCATCAGGATTAATCTGAGAAATACTTGGAATTATTTTTCCAAATTAAACTTGAGAGGATAATCTTCCTTCTCAGGCATTATTTGAAATGAGAGAGTAGACTCCACACAGGGATCCCTTATCCCTTGAGGATTCTTGAGGGCAAACTCGATAGTTTCTCACACCATTCCATTCATTGCTATTATTCTGGATCACTCTCAGTCTGCCATACTCCAATGTCTGGTGTCCATTGGCACAGCTGAGCTTTGATTACTTTGAACATCTGGTTGATGGCTTCATCCATCTGGCCAACTTGATCACATCTCAGTTGCATTTTCACCAATTTCTCCTGAGCCATTTTGTCCAAGATTGTGTTAGTTTATACTGATGCTATTTTGTCCTAAAGATATTTGATATTATGATCCAGGGTCTAGTGTTTTGTTATGCATCTCTGTATTGATATTCTGTTATACCCAGAGTTGGTCCATCTTCAAGTATATGTCCAAGAACTCCCTTTGGACCTCAACTTGCATCTTCTCTTAGCCTGTGCAAACCTCATCTCTAAAAGTCACCTGGCTTCTATATAATTCTTCACACTTAATATTCAACAGACTAATGATACTAGAACTGAACTTCTCAAATTGCTGTTGGAATTTTAAATCTTTCTCATCTAACTCATTCTTCACCTCACCCAATGCTTGTTTCATTTCAGAGTTGTCTCTTTGAACACTGCTTAGGTTTCTGGACAACTGGTCCATATAAGTGGACAGCCTAGTTTCTATATTTTTTTATTTATATTTTTAAGTCAGCATAAACATCATTCATGTTTGCTTTTAAATTTTCATTTATAATGATCATCCTATTACTCCTTTCTTTTTTCAATTCTTTCTTCATACTATTCATATTGTGGTTTAAGCTGTTTATGTTACTGTTCATTTTTTCTTCCATGCTGTTTATTCCTTGCTTTATGCTATTTCTCTATTCTTTCATATTACTTAGGCTGCTCATCTTATTATTCAGGCCACTCATTTCTTCCTTCATACTGTTTCTAAACATCTGGAGCATTTATTCCATGGTTTTGTCACTTCTTGTAGCCAGTGCTTTGCTTTCAGGCACTTGGGCTATTTCATTATCGAGTGCTCCTTAAATTTAAGGTAATACTTGATTTGAAACATGTGTCTGTGGAGTGTGATCAAACTTGGTCACAAATCCCTCAGGTATTTGGACTTATGAAGACCTTTCCCCACTACTAATAGTAACATCCTCTACTTCACTATCACAACTACTTTTTGGTTTCATATTTATGCTTAATAAATGCTTTCCACTACTTTCTGGTTAACATCAAATTTTTCTATAATAGTTAAGTATAAAGTTATTTCTTCCTTTATAGATACAAATAAATACATCATAGAACTTTCTGCTACTATTTGCCATTCAGTGCTTATGTTTAATTTCTCTATATTGGTTTTTGCTTGTGCATATGTTGTTTGTTTTTTATGCCTACTTTTTAACCTGTCCCTTTATTTGCCTAACTCATCTATTTTAAATTTAGATTAGTAGTTAATTATTTATTTATGGTCTCTGTTTATCATTTCATGCCCATCAGTTAATTTATATTCAATGTTTCATGGAGGTTTTTCTTTTTCTTGAATGGGTGCTTGGAAATGGTTAAATTCATGATTCTTATCCTTTTATGGTTGGGTATATTAATTGGTTTGCTACTCAGGTAAATACATCAGGGTTGTATACTATAAAAAATTTGGCAAAAAGAATGTTAAAAAAATATATATATTTTAAATTTACCAATTTTAATGTCTGAATCTCTTTAAAAACTTCTGTTTCATGCCCCTAAAATTTAGCCACCAGAATGTAATGATCCAGGTTTTCCATTAAATGAGGGGGAACACATCTCACTACAACTGGATCTAGGATCTTCTGGTATGATGCTGTGAATGATAAAATGAAGTACTTAATCTATGATCATATCTACCTCCAATGGAATAGTTTTAAGTCTAGACATTAAATTTAGATACAATTTGGGCTAGATCATCCATACCTCACCTGTCTTTAAGATTCCATTATGCTCCGTATTCAAACTCAGGGAGAAATTTGTCTTTGGCTCTCTTCAGGGGTGAATTTACACTAGATAGCAACTACTACACCTCTATACAGATTCCAATTGAATTAAAGATCCATACAAAATATTACTGTGCTATTATATAAGAATAAAATATGTGCATATATATATATATATATATATATATAAGATTTTTATAAACTAGAGGCCATTTTAATTTAAATCAAATTAATGTTTATTTGAATAAAACAAAAATTCAAAACTTTTTAACATGAAAAAAATATATAATTGTGTGTCAAGAATATATTTCTACCATATCATTGATTAATATATTCAATATTCCAATTCTTACCCATGTTAGAAGTACATAACAAGGCACTAATTATTTACAAGGCAAAATAATAAAAAAATTATTAAATTGACCATGAAGCTAATTAACTAATTTATATTAGACAAGTATATCCATAGTAGCCTCATCATCCAATTCCATTTATTGATGTTCTGTCTTCTTTGGGACCTACTACCTATGTACATTTTCCTAAAATTTGATAGAGAAGAGCATTCTCACAAGAAGATTAGTCATTTATACCAAAAAATAAAGGTAAATGATTGTTAATTAACAATAAAAATAATAACAATCTCTGTCCCTGTAATAGTGTATGTTCTTAATATGGTATACCATAAAAATCTTACCTCATTCCATATCATAGTTGTGATGATTAAATGTCAAGTCATTATGGAGAAAAAACTGACCTAAACTTTATTTAATATAAAAAAATTTTTTGTTTTATTTTTCCCCTTTCATTTTTTTACTTTCAATCATAGTCTTCCAAGTTATAGACACATTTAAGCTTCCAAGTATTATAAAGATATAAAAAACAATATATATATATATGTACCGGTCAAAATAGTATGCTCGCTTAACAAAATTCAAATCCTAAGCAAAAGTACCTCGAATCCAATCATGCTCGAGATACACAGGTCTGGAGCAATCCTGAATTCTAATCTATCTGCCCATTCTTCGAATCTCTGACCCAACGAACAACCATTCTGATGACACAGTAAAATTATTTTAAATCTGTGCCCAGAAGCAAAGTGGTAGAGCATAAGATCAGACTGATGATGATCGAGGTCAGAGTAGTCCCAGTCATTACAGTTATTATAGTTATTTATTAATGCTAAGTTATTAGTCAAAGAAAATAATTCTAAATACTCATTAGAAAATAATTCAAAACAAACCAGGATTCACATGAAATTATATATTTAATAAACTATTGAAAATGCATATATATGTTACAAAATGTTTCACGCTTGTGATGACTTGTCTATTTACAAAACTTGGGATTTGTTTTTATAAATCGCATTTACAATAATTATTTAAGCAATTATTTAACGAATATCATTTTATGGATTGTGTTATAGCTTGTGCGGAGTTAATATACCAATTTAATAATATTTTACTAAATGGACGTTGTGGATGCCAAAAAATGAATATAAAAGGTTGTGACATGTTTAGTAATAAATAATTTATTTGATAAACAGGCAATATATCCAATTATAATCATTTATTTATCTTATGAAAACCCTTTGGTGTACTTTTATTGGCATGGTTTGGAAGAAACGTCTTTTATAAATAAGAAACAAACCATGCACTACATTAATGAGAATAATTAATAAAAATTTGTTTACGTCTATGGGAATTGATTAAGATTGTCAAGGAAAGCAGTCTCAAAATAAACATAATAATTAATTGACATGTAGCGCATTTCAAGAATGAATCATTATTTTTTCACCACCTAATAAAAGTCAAGCAGGAATAAATCTATTAATTAAAACACTAATAATGCTGGCATACTATTAGAGAAATACAAATCTTATGGTACTTTGGATTCTTCATCATTTTAAGACATTTTATACTGAAAAAGGGGTGATACGTTTGCCCTTTTTGACAATACGATATCGATGGAGAGGTTTGGTTTGAGGCCCAGACAGCTATATGGAACTTCTGCAGCACAATCAAAACCTTATAAACCTCGTGTTCCACAGGAAGAAGCGTCCCTGATTACGAATGATTTTGAGAACTAACCCAATATAGAAATCAAAGTGTGGAAGTACCATAAAAGAAAAGAAAGGTCAGCCAGCAGCATTATACAGGCACAGGAAACTTAATATACTTTCTTTATTTGAAAGCCTGTAAATGGTTTGACTTCTGAGCAATAATATACTTAAATAAAGAATCATTCTGAAAATAACTCTTTAACTACGATGTCAAATTAACAAAAAATTTTATATTTAATTTCGATTCCCATATACGTATTAACTGATGGAATTAGCCTTACGGGTGACAATAAGAAAAGGTGAAATAATTATATTAACGTTCATGAACTTTTAATTCAATTAAAAAAGTAAAATAGGCACCCACAATAAAATATTTTAGGAAAAAAATGTGAATAACAGAAGTAAATATAAAACCAACCTAGCGAGCGATTTCAATTTTAAATAAACAAAACTTTATCGATAGATTTTAAATGAAGCTCCCATTTCTTTCCAAATTAAACAATTATTCCCTCCCCTTTTTAAAACTTGCTAGTTTGGTTGTTGGCATATTAAAAAAAATTAATTATAGATATATATTATATATATATTAAACAAAACAAATTAAATATTAATGGAACCGCACAAAGTTATATAACACAAATTAAGTGTGAAAGGTAAGTTAAAATTGCTACAGAGAGAGAGAGAGAGAGAGAGTTTAAGAGAATTAATAAAACTCATAAATGAATATATGAATGAAAATATGAAGGTTGAATTACATATCACAAAAGGATTACTTATTACACCAGGTGAGGTCACCTACGAACAGCAGGCAATCAGCTTGGCAATTATACAGCCATCCTGCATGGGCCAGTCAAACAGATGGAAACTTTGATGGCATTAGGATAGACAGTTTTCTGAGAAAAACCAAGAAAGGTACTTCTTTTCTACTCACAGTTCATAGCACCGTACCTCAGTTGACTTCTTAAAATTTTTTAAGGTCCTAAAATGCTTCGAAACTAAACTGACTGAAAAAAACAACCAAACTCAACTGATTCTTATTTCATGGTCTAAAAAGTTACATTTTTTTCCCACCAAGAATGCAATCTCGGTTGCCCACAGCTATTTCTGTAATCTCTTAAAAAAGACATTTAATTAGTAAAATATTTTTAAAACAGATAAGGCTCGAAATAACATTTGATAGATTTTTAAAGATTTGAAAACAAACTAACAAAAGAATTTTAACATTTATAATTTTAATTAACGAAAATCTGATTATCGATAAGGATAATTTCAGTATTTTGAGCCTTCCCCATTTTATGTTGTTTCTACATTCCAACGCTTGAAATACACACATATATAAAAAGATTTACAATTGTATAAAGACAACATTTAATTTTTCAGCAATAAATATTAATAAAATGATTGCTCCATTCATATATATATATATATATATATATATATATATATGCATCATGCACACTACTGTTTTACTTTACTAAACATAATTAAATTTTTACTAATTTCTCTAATCATTATGCATAGTGTGTGGGTGAATGGCATATATTTACAATGAGGTCCGAATTGCATGCCCCACAGGAGGTTAGTGTACATGGTGAAGCATGAAGCTTGATGATGATTAGATATTGACTGCTTCAATATATATATATATATATATAAAATCAAAATGTTCTTTAATTCAACTTGGCCAATGTCCATGAGTTTGGCAGTAATGTCTGGATACAGTCTATCTCTCTTTGGATCAATCCCATGTGGTAAGCCATTCATCACTAATTATCCCTCAGCAACATGCTTGAAATGATGTTTCCATTTTCTGAGTTGCTTTCCTTCTCGATCTATTTTGATACTTCATGTAGGACATTTGATGATTCTTTGGGCATGATATAAGCAAGTAGATTAAATCAACATACTTCTATGGCAGGTCTGTAGCACTTCCAGTCCTGTGGCAATGATAATTTAGCCAGAATACATTTTGCAGCAGTTTATAACAGATTTACTTTTTCTTAATTTACTATTTGGCATTAAATGGCTCATATAAGAAAAAAAGTTACTTCACCATACATACACACACAAACACACATACATTATATATATATGCTGGCAATGTTTTATTTTTTTCTAATAATAGCACAGTTTTTATTTTTAAAAGCAATTTAAAATTAGTTTAGTTCTCTTGTCAAACTGCACAAATTTATCAAACTTTTTCTCTGTTTAAATGTTAGTTATAGTTTCTTATAATTTTGCATTATGAAAATTATATGGATAATTTGGGATGTTTGAACAAGTCATTCATCTTCTCTTGGATTCAAACATTCAAATTTTTACAAGTCAGCTTTGTAGAGTTATTGTATCATTTAAGAAATAACAAAAGATGTCAGAAATAAACTGGGTTTGCTTTTATACCTTGCTTAGTTTCTGGTGTTTAGTATACTAGCATTCCCATTTCTTTTTTCATTGTTCTAGGTGTCTACTATATCCTGCTTAGTTTATTATGTTTAGTATACTATCATTTCCATTTTCTTTTTCATTGCATTAGATGTTTATTGTTGTGCATATTATATTGATTGTAAGTAAAAAAATAAAATTATATAATAGAATTCATTTATTTTCCATACTTAGTTGCCTAGAAATTGGCTTGACCTCAGGTCAACACTATGTTTACTAAGTCTTTATTCAGGACATGCTACACATTGACAAATAACTCAATGTTTTTTTATATAGAAAGGATTTCTTTAACTGGGTTTTTTATTTGTCATTAGACAATGGAAATTAGTTTATTGTGACATTTGTTTAATTTTGTATTTAATGAAATAAGTATTTGTCACATATCTATATATGTGTGTATATTTTCAAAAAAGAATGATATTGCATATTCAACCATCTATTAGATAAGTTCATATTTTAAATGGATTTGATTGGGTGGTGTGGTTGAATAAAGGCTGGTCTCAATAGGATACTATCCTTACATTAAAATATAATAGAATGAAATTGCCATTATTATTAATGACATAAAGATACTATGCTTCAGAATAATGTAATAAATTATACTTTCATTTCTTAGCATCATAATCATAACTATCAAAAAAAGCAAGAATACAAACAACAAACCAAACCCCTTTGATCTGTTTTTTCTTTTTATCACTTTTTTCTTCACAAATCAACTTACCAATAGCCGGATCAAATGTATATCAAAATTACCCTAAATTCACATCTCAATTAGTCTAGTCCCCCAAATAAACTCCAAAACACAACCAATGGTTTCACATGTAAAGAACTAAAAGTTAACAATTTTGTACTAAATATTACACTTAAGAAGTCTGCTTAGCAGTGAAAACATTAGTTGTGTTTTAGAGTTGATTTTCTTTGGCTAGTCTAATTTAGTTGTGAATTTGGGATAATTTTGATTATTTTATTGATTAGTTTAGCTTTAGGATTTTAATATATATATATATATTTACCCTGGGCAGTAAGCTCAATTAGTTTTTCAAAATGCCTTGTAAATCAAAATTTTGTTATAAAAAATAAGCAATTATAATAAATTTCTGTGGAAAAAATATTAATTTATTACCTTAAATTCACAATATATAAAAATTCAATTAAAAAAATAAAACTTAAATTCAAAAAATTATTATTTAAAAAAGTGCTAATCTGTGAGTAAATATATCATATAAAAACATTTTAGTAGCTATCTATTTAAAAAAAATTATAATTTTTTTGTTGACAATCTGCCTTTTTGTTTCTTATGCAGTAAGAGAATATTTGTTTGAATCACAACTTGGTGAATTAAAATATATAGAAAAATTAACTACAAAATTCATTTTACATTTTTATTTTTGGTACACTCTGAGTTCTATTACCAATATTTTTTATTTTTGTAATGTCTAATCAATAAAACTTTCATTTATTTTGCAATGCTGTTGTTGTTGTTGTTGTTGTTGTTGTTATTATTATTATTATTATTATTATTATTATTATTATTATTATTATTATTATTATTATTATTATTATTATTATTATTATTATTATTATTATTATTATTATTATTTTTTTTTTTTTTATTATTATTATTATTATTATTATTATTTTATTATTATTATTATATTATTATTTTATTATTATTATTATTATTATTATTATTATTATTATTATTATTATTATTATTATTATTATTATTATATTATTATTATTATTATTATATATTATTATTATTGTTATTATTATTATTATTATTATTATTATTATTATTATTATTATTATTATTATTATTATTATTATTATTATTATTATTATTATTATTATTATTATTACATTTCAATAAAGGCTTTATTGATCTCAATGGTTTACATAAGTTTACATCTAGAAAATTTGAAATTTAACATACAATGAATAATATTAGGGTAAACACATATAAATGAATTTAGTGGTTATACTTTGCGGATAATGGACTATAATAATATAAAAATTAAAAAAGCAAGAATAATCAGAGTTCTAAAGTTTGAGGAGCTTATTTAGTTTTGTCCGCATGTCACTTTGAATGTTAGGTGTATGATAGTTTTCTTTGCAGCATTCACAGCATTGATGGTTGTCTTAACAATGACCATGTTGCTGCATATAAGTGGGGGTTGGTTATTATTTTATCTCTATTTCGAATGTGTAGCAGTTTGTTGCTAAATGTAGCTGGGTGTCATCTGGTGTTATTGCCAATTAAGAAAGTACATCAGGTGCACCAATATGCATATAGAACAAATGTGGCTGCCCTAATGCTAGGTATTGATCTTCCCTGAAAAGCAGCTATTATGTGATTAATGATTGTACCCGGTTTTCTGTAGGTGTTACACATCATCTGTCATGTTTGGTTAAGTGCTACACATTGATAAATAAAGTGGTCCAGTGTCTCTTTTGCTCGATGGCAGAGTCCACAGAAGGGGTCAATAGATATATACATTCTTTTATGATAAAGAAAGTGGGCTGTTGGCAAGGCAACAAGATTGATTTTCATGATAAAATCAAAGTATTTGGGCTCTAGACCCCATTTTTTATATTATTTGAGTAGTCTCTTGTTGTTAATTCCTAGCATAGGTTGTATAACATTAGTATCTGCTTATCTGTTTATTAAACCATAAATATCCCAGTATGAATACTTATGCAAATACTGTTCTGGAATCTTGTCTGTGGTTTTGCATTGGTATATACTGTTGGTGAAAAAGGAACCTTTTGGAGGTGGTCTATCTGTTGGAGTAACTTCTAGCAAGTGGTTAATGTTGGGGTATTTGGCAAGTATTGTGATTATTGAGTTCCTTAACTTCTGTATATGAAAAGCATTGATGTTGTGCAAGCCAAGTCCATTTTTTATTAGAGGTTGGCTAAGTTTTTTTGTGGAAATTGCCACTGTTTTTTTGGCCCAAAGTAGTTTATTATATATGGTTATAATTTTTGAAATGAACCCTTTTGAGAATAAAATAACCGGTACATAGTAAGTTATTTTGGTTGTGATAAGCTGGTTAATTAACTGTATTTTGGAATATAGTGAAAGATATGCCTTGGACAAGGAGTTTATAATTTTTGTGGCTTCTTTTTTAAGTTTATTTTGGATATGGCATCTCATTCCTGTAATTCCCATATGAAATGGGAATCCAAGGAAAGAGTTTGGTTTTGATTTGTAAATTGATTTTACCAGTGTATAGTGACCAGGCTGTGGTTTTTGCTGGATTAAATGTTAATTCATATTTTTGTGAATATTCTTGTAATATCTTTTGGAGTTGCGGTATTTGTTTTTTTGATGTTAGGAATATGGTAACATCATCTATATAGGCGATGCATGTAGTGCGCTGTGTTGTGTCTGGTATCTCGATCCCAGTAAATGCATTTTGTATGTATTTAATAAGGGGATTGATGTAAAATATAAACAATAGTAAACTAAGAGGGGATCCTTGGGGATATAGATTTGGTGGGTGTGAAAGATGGTGTTTCTTCCATTTAAAGTTATATGGGTCTCTCTGTTCAGAAGCAGGTTAGCAATTATATATAGATGTGTTCTAGGAATTTCTGTGTCTTTTAGCATTTTTAAAAGTGTGTATATATTGAGTGAGTCAAATGCAGCTTCTATGTCAAGCTGCACAACAACAGGTCCGTATTTTTTTCGCTGTTTTACTGTTGCTAGAATAGCTTTGAAGAATAAAGCTGCTTCTGTTGTTGAAGAGTTTTTTTTTGCATATTGTGCTTCAGAGATAAGTGGCATTATATACGGTTCAATTTAATCTTTAATAATTTTCTCCATAATTTTGATCGGCAGAGGTCCCATAGATATTGGTCTGAGGTCTGTAATAGGTGGAATAATTGCTTTCTTTTTATTACAGGTACTATGGCTATTGGATAGACACCCTCCATGGGTTGACTTTGTTGCGCTAGATGGTTTGTTAACTGACACAAATATTCTGTTGTGAATTTACTTAGATGCTTTAATACAAACAATGGAACTCCAGGACTACCTGGATGGCAAGCGTTTCGAATAGTATTTAGTTTTGTTGTGAATAGATCTTTTGTGAATGGGGTTTTTGTCTCTGGTGGGCCAAACAGATTATGTGGTATTTTATATGGTTGTTTTTCTTGTAATTTCTCTTTAAAATATTCAAAAATTGGCATAATCATATTGTGTCCTGCATATGTTCCACTATTTGTATATAGTGCCATTGGCACTTTTACATCTGGTTGGTTCCCCAATGCTCATCTTATATAATCTCTTGTCCAAGTGTGTGGCCTGGTTAGGCAAGGTGCATACCTTGCTTTTCTTTATCTTCAGATAGCTTTTGAGTTCTTCACATGCTTTATTGTACGCATGTGTAAGCTTGAATATATACTGCTGGGTGCATTAAGCATCACATGATCACATTTCCTATACTAGCACATTAATTGTTGATAAACAGAGCAAAACTCTCCATACAGTATTGCCACCTGTGCTAAACAGAGTAATCAATGGAAGGCCACAAGCCAGAAACTAGTCTGGGGATATTGGATGAGTAGGCATTAGATAGGGATTTTATGCACAAGCCTTCTGGCATCCATTGATTACTCTGTTTAGCACAGGTGGCAATACTGTATGGAGAGTTTTGCTCTGCTGGGTGCAGTGTGATGGGTTAATCATGATTATTCTCTGGTGTAACTGATCTGCCAGAGACAAAAGTCTTGATGGTGGAGGTTGTTTTTTTGTTATATGGTTGATGTTAAAGGACAACATTCCCATAAATGCTAGATATTTCTGGACTGGGTTCAAAGTCATATCTTTGATTTTGTTTAGAATTATGTAGGTCTCAGAGAACAGAAATTCAGGGGTTGTTTCTGGGAGTAAAACTCTTATTGTTCTTGTAAGTGGAAAGGGTGATATTTGAATTTGGGCACAGTCAATTGTGACTATTTGAGCTGAGTGATCGGAAAAAGTTGAGGGAGTTAGTTTTATTTCAGTAAGGTGGTGAAGCATTGGAGAATAAAAGCACAGATCAATAAGTGAAGAGAAGTGATTATTGTGAAAAGAGATGGCATCATCTGGAAAAAAACCTTGGCCACTCATTAGTGGTATGTTTATTCTGTGAAGCCAACGTTGGGTAAATTCCTGATATTTTAAATTAAAATCTCCAATTAAGATGGTTGGGTTTGAAGTTGTAGCTAACCTTGAATTAATGTTTGCAATTATGGTATCTATTTTTTTATCCTGTAAAGGCATGTATACAAAAACCAGATTTATTGTTATGCTTTTTTGGTTGAAGGTTGCAATTAATAAGTTCATGTCAATGTGAATTATTTTGAACGTTGTGAATGGGCAATTTCTAGCAATTATGAGTCCAGTGCCAGCTGAGGGAGAGGAAGAGTCTCTGGAGCATGCACAGAAACCTTCCGTATTTAAATGTTTGGCTGGGTCAGTTTGTGATCCAGCATAAAGTTTTGTGTCAAGTATATCAAGCAAGTGTGGTTGTATATCCTTGATCCAATGTTTTAACTTATTAATTTTTGAGGTTGAGTTCAAACCCCTGACATTGATTGCCACAATTTTTATTTTTATTATACGTTTTTTGGTTGAGATTTAAATATTAGGGTTGATCTGGTGTTTCTTCCCATTCATTCTCATATTCCATTTCCAGATCTTCATCTGTTTCCACTGTAGTTGTATTGTTGTGATCAGAAAGGCTAAGGTTGGATTCTGTTTTGATTTTTTTGGGCTCTCTATTTTTCTTTGGTGGGCGACCTGGTCTTCTTCTTTGTTCTGTGTCAGCTTTGGTGATTTGAGGCATATTTGGGGTGCTAGCTTCCATAATTTCCATTGTTGTATTATTTTTAATATTGGGTGTTTGGTGTGTTATATATATATATTTTCTTGATCACTATTACTGTGTGAGTTTATTTGTTCTTTTATTATCTCTTTTTCATCAGTATCTTTGGTAGGCTGACTTAGATTCTGCGCTATTTTTTCCATTGGAGCCTCTTGAGGTTGTTGACTTTCTGTTTTTTTATCAGTGGGGGTTTGCAATTCTATTGGTTGATTTTGTTGATAAATCCAGAATTTCAGGTGCTGGCAATGTGTGTGCAGTTTTTTTATTATTTAATTGCTGTTGATCTGTGGTTTTTTTATTAATTTTTTCTTGTTTATTAGTTGTTTTTGTTATCTGTTCTGTACTGTTTGATTCCAGTTGGTGAGCTTCTGTTGGTTGATCTTCAGAGCTCGGTTGGTTTTTCTGGTTGATTTTGGTGTTGCAATCGATTGCTAAGTGTCCGGTTTCACTGCACGCAAAACATCTCGGCCTTAATCCTTTTATGTGAATAGTCAGTATTGCATTCTGGTCAATTATATCCTCCGGGTTTACATTGTCATTCAACTTTATTTTGAAATGAAAGTTGTTGCTGAAAACATGTATGGGGGTGTCGGATAAGTAGATTTGTTTTATATAAATAGTTTTGCCAAATGACTGTATTAATTTTTGAAAATCCTGAATGGTATATCCGAAGTAAGTGTTTTTAATTATTCTGTTACAATAGTTTTGCAAGCTTTGATCGACTATTATTAGTGCGTAGCTTCCCAAAGTTTTTACTTTAGTTTGAAATCTTGCACGCTGATGTTCATCGAAAAACTAAATTGCAATGTATCGCGAGTTTGGATGCTCTTCAATACTAGAGACTGTATCCCACAATGCTGTTGCTGTCAGCTCCTTGTAAAGAAGCTCTCTGGGGAATTTATAGAGTGTTAAATTCCTATCAGTGACAGCTAACACTAATGATCTCGGTGAAAAAAATTTTTTGAAAGTTGCGAATAATTTTTTGGGGATGGTGCTGTTGAAATTAACATTTATTTCTTGCAGTTCATCTTGATTCCATATCGTTGGGGAGGGCTCTTCATTATTGTTTTCTATGAGGTTTAAATTATTTATGTCAGCTTGATTTACCTTCCTAAATCTTGCTGTCTGTGTTAATGCTGGACTTTTTTCGATGCTGTGAAGCTGCTGGTTTATTTTTGTTACATTTGCGTATGTTTTTGCGACAGTCGCAGTTTTCACTTTTAATGCCGTTTGTTTGAGCGCAATTTACGTCATTTGCTTCTTGACGTGACGCCATGCTTGTTTATGATGTTAGAATTTATTTTTTGTTATGAACGACCGTATTACTTACTTTTTGCTAGAAAACAACTGTTCAGTAATCAGCCATTGCTGTCTTTATCTATCACAGATATATATCACAGTTTTTAAATGTGAAAACAATTAGAATATGGGAAAAAAAGATTATTAATAAGACCTTCGTTCTTGATGACTTAGGCATACACACGCATTATTATTATTATTATTATTATTATTATTATTATTATTATTATTATTTTATGCAACAATTTGCAACTTTATTTATTTTCTATATATATAGTCAACAATAAATGAAAGATTATATAAAGAAATGTAAAGTTGATTACTATTAGTTTAAAAATGTAAAATATTAAATCTTTTCTTTTTTGCCAATTTGTGTTTATGATCAAAGCCACCATTATTTTTTATATGCCACTATCAAATAAGAAGATTATTAATTGAAAATTGACCAAATAAATAATATTTTAAACTTATATTTAATAACTTTTGTTTATATAAAGTGTATTATCAACTGTATAATATACAAATTATTATTATTATTTTCTCAAAGCAATTTTATTAAGTCACTAAATTATGATCCACCTGTGCAGGGACCACATTCTGTCACCTGCAGCAGTGGGCCATAGAGGCTACAATGTTACATTGATATTCTGAAACTGGGTGGTGGCTCAAAGCAACAGAACCACCTTATACAATAGATTAGGTATTACAGGTATATAAAAAATGCATTCCAAGTACAAACATCAAGAAAAAACACAAAAAGAGGAAAAAAGGATATGAATTATCACAGATCAAATGTTAGTCAATCAAGGGGATGCTACATCCATTTGAGGAGAGTTCATGTGGGAAAACCAGCTCTCAGCCCACCTGGAAAGTCTCCAAGCAGCTCCCCCAGACCCATCCATGACCCATCAGACAGAACTCAGTTTAGTGAAAACCCAGACCCACTCCTTGGACAAGGTTAAGCCACTTTGGCTCCTGCTGTAAGTGGGTTATAATTAATCTGGGTGTGACATAGGTTCAGCATGTCTGGAACACCAACCAAATCAGAGAGGGCCACAAGAACATTGCCAGATCTCTCTAGACCTGGGTGTGGTGATGATTACTGATTGATCCTGCTGAAACAAATCCTCCATGGCCATCATCTCTATCCTTGAGACCGAGAATTCAGGCAAAACCAATGATTAGATTCATGGTCCCATTAGGTCCTCAGGTATGATTCTGCTTTACTGATCCTATTGAGTTCTTCTAATCCAAGTTAAGTTCTAATTTTGATTGCTTAATTAGGGTTCCAATTATAAAATCTAACGTTTTGTATTTAGTAGTTATTTATATTAGCTTTTGCTTGATTAATGGTGGCCATTTGCAGAGAATAAAACGATTGGAAAACTGAGTTATTTTGGCTTAAGACTGATTTAAAGTTTCTTGAAAAGGTGCAAAAGGTTAAAACAAGTGGTCACTTATGTTTTATCATTTATCTTCTTACCAACTCCTGTCTTGAATATGTGAATCCTCCCATCCTTGTGGAGCCAGTAGGCAGTGAAATGCTCCTGCTCACAACAGGAAGTGGATTCCTCTGTTATAAAGTTTTGATTACATATTTGTGTTATGAAAATTAGGATTTTTGTTATTATTTCCTCTTTTGAATTATTAGACTACATTTTAAATATGTTTTCTTGATTCTAATCTAGTTTTAATGATTTTAGTGGTTACTTATATTAGCTTTTGCTTGATTAATGGTGGCCATTTGCATAGAATAAAACGATTGGTGAATTGAGTTATTTTGGCTTAAAACTGATTTAAAGTTTCTTGAAAAGGTGAAAACAAGTGGTCACTTATGTTTTATCATTTAACTTCTCACCAACTCCTGTCTTGAATATGTGAATCCTTCCATCCTTGTGGAGTCAATAAGTAGTAAAATGCTACCACTCACAACAGGAAGTGGACTTACAAATTAATTTTATTCTCAAAATAAATTACAATTACAATGCCCATATTTTACAATTATGATAATCATATTTTTTGCTTCATGCAAAATAATATTCATAAGAGTTTTAATGTATAAAACTGATTGAGTGAATATATTTAAGTTAATATATACATTTTAAAAGTTAATATTAATACAATTTGGTTGTTATATGTGATTTACTGTAAAAAAATGAAACTGACATTTTTTTTCCTAGTTGATGATAAAAAAATTTTTTTTGATATGTCATTATTGAAATCACTGATTGTCTTGCAAGGATTCTGAATGAAAATTAAATAAAATACTTTAATCATATTTTATTTGCATAATCAAAATATAAATAATATTGTATATTATATAATAACTAAACTCCATACTGTACATTTTTTGCATGAAATGTCATCATTTTATCTTCATATGACATGGATTTAATGAACTGTTTTATAACATCATCAATCTTACAAAATGACTATTTTAAAGAAATGCTGATTGTTTTTTAAAAAAATTAAAACAAATTATTTTAAAAGATCATTGTACTGAACAATCAATTTAAATTAAAATAATTGTAAATATTGGTGGTGATCATTGGAAAATTGTCACATGAAGAGGTCCATTGCTAAGTGGGCCCAATAAAGATTATATCAAATACATATATGTATTATCATTGAATGTTTGATTTATGCTTACTTAAATACTAATAGAAATAATAGTAATAGTTATAATAATAAAATTTCATTCAGAATGAATAGTACCAGATGAAAAGATTATGAAGTTGTATGTCATAGGAAGAACCAAATGGAAATAAAAAATTAGCTAAATAAATATAAAATCTGTATCACATTACATAATATATAAAATAATAATGAGATGATAAGTTAAAAACACAAGTTATATTTTTTAATAATTATAATAAAAAAAACATAAGATGCACAGATAATAAAGAATGTGAAGCATTATTTAGATGAAAGACAAATTTAATAAAAATATTCAGATTTAATTTGAAAATATATACTAAAACTTGAAAAATTTTAAAACTTCACATTTACGTTTAATTATTTGAGCATAAAAATATTGATTGCAGTGTTTCTATAAAATGGCAATATTGATTATAATTCTGAATGTAAGACAGGTGCTTAGGGCAGATTTTCAACAGAAAATCTTATGAAGTCAACAAAAATATCAGCCAGAATAGTTTAAGCCTCCAGATATTATTATATCTGAAGTGGAACAAATCTTATTTTGAATTTTAAAGTTTTCACAAATATAAAAAAAAAAAGCAGACAAATAAAAGAGCAGATTAAAATATTTGTGAAGTTTTGGCGTACTATTTATGACAGTCATATGTACATACATATAAATGCACACATATGGAAACATCAATAGGATATAAAAAAGTTGAAGCATTGTTTATGCTAATTACATATACATACACATAGCACACATACAGAAAAATCTTTCAACAGTCTATAATAAAAAGTTGAAGTAGATCGTGTGTTGCTTCTTACAAAATTAAAAAATGGTGATAATCATCAGTTTTTAGACATTCGGTAATTTGGAGGAAAAATGAAAAACATGAATTGAAAAAATGAAAATGAAAATATTAATATACAAGTTGAAGAATTTTTTATTGAAAGCCCAATGTTTCACTTTGAGAAACAAAAGTTAATTCATCTATAAAGATAGATAATAATTAATTATGAATATAGGATATATGAATATGAGACATTAAAATATATTTATCTAATAAAAACTATTTTTTTAAAATATATTACATTGAACGTAACCCAGAGCAAGAAAATACAAGATTACACTTTCTATTGCATGTTGATAGTTTGGGTAAATTCAGTCTAATCTGGATCAAACATATTTTTATTACAATCCAAATGTTTTACACATTGTTTTTACTGAATGCATATTTTGGCCACAAAAACACCTTTGTTCATAAAGTAAAAAAGTTTAAAATCTTGCTTGAAAAATTTACTATAAATGGAAAAAACTCCTTCTAAAATTGACATATTGTTTGGGAATTGTAAACTAAAAAGTACCATATTATCATTATAACACACATTTTTTATTTAAAAAAAAAAAAGCAGATACAAATAAAAAGCAAAGCCAACTTATTTTAGGAATGAATTAAAAAAAAGTCCATGAAGTTTTAAAATGATTGGAGTTAGTTGTTCGCATGGAAAATTAATTCAAAGATGATATTTTACAATTCTACTAATAAAATTTAAAAGGATAAAATCATATTTTCCCAAACCATTGCATAAATCATAATTAATTATTTCTTCCAAAAATAAGTAATATGAAAAGCAAACTTAACTTCATATATTATGTAACAAATTTATCTTCTTAAACGTATGTTAATATTTATATATAATTTGCTAATAAAGTTTATTTTATTATATATATATATATATATATATATATATAATAAAATAGAAGAAAGTATTATATATATATATATATATATATATATATATAATACTTTCTTCCAAAAAACAACAACAAATAAGTAGATTTAAATCATCTTTGGAGTAGACTCTAAAAGTCAATAACGTTTACAAATAATCTTAGTGTGAAATACAGAATTTTTTTGGAATTAGGTACATTTCATTGGTAAAGTCACAAAATTAAATAATTTAAAATGTTTTCTAAAATTTGTATTATAACAGAGGCAAAACTCTCCATACAGTAGGGTCATCAATTCAAGCCTGAGTAATCAATGGATGCAAAAAGGTTTGTTTATAAAAACTCTACCTAGTGCTTAATCATCCAATATCCCCAGACTAGTTTCTAGCTTGCATTGGGTGACAATACTGTATGAAAAGTTTTTCTCATTTTAACAGCTTGTATACACATAGAAAATAGTGATCAGGTGATGTTTAGTGGTTTAATTTGTATTATACTTAGGAATGAGAGGATTTTATCAAATTGATTTATATGCTTGATTTATAGGGCCATAAATGGATCAATCTTCACTTTATTTTTTAGATGAAGCCTATTGACAAAAAAAGAATAAAACAGAACTCAACATGTCTTTAATGCTAAAAATTAGTGATTAGACATATTAGAAAAAAGGATTAACATAAAAAGAGAGGGAGAAAGAAAGGGAAAGAGATGTGATGAATATTTGAATAGAAGAGCAAGTGATATGTAAAATTTGTCCTGAAGGAGATCTGATAAATAATTAAGTAAGCACTTGTTACAGCAGGTTTTCTTGCTCCACTCAACATATTTTTTTGACATCTTTCCACCTATGCTTTATTGTTTAAATAAAATATATTTAATAGGTACGGAAATTAATTGTTTGATAGTTTTATGATAAATGTAAAACAGTGAACCTCCTGTATTTGCTATATTTGGTTTCAAGATTAGCATAAATTAGCTAACACTTTATTAATAATATATTCTTGTACTATTCTGTATGTGAAAAACCTTTTTAATATATATTTATATATGTTTATCAATTTTTCCATTATATATTTAATTTATTATCCATTTCTATGACTATCATTGTAAAATGATAAACCACTTAAAAATCTTAGACAGTTAAGGGAAAAGATGTATACTTTTCCCGTTCATTTGTAATTATTCTCTGTGATACTGGATGGCATAGTAGGCTTGTGTTTAATGAATAATGAGTTTGCTATTTATTGTAATAAATTTGCCTCTTTAATGATGTGCAGTGGCTTTACTTGATATCTATATTGTCTCATGTCCTTCAACCCAGTAAATTAATATCTTGACAGCATATGTGCATATACAATTAAAGCTTAAAAAAAAGGAACAAACATACAGATAAGAATTACTTATATAAACAAATTATTTAAAATTAAATAAAAAGCTCTCTCTGTCTTAGATATATTATTTAATACCTTTTTTTTGATTCTGATAAAAGTGCAAATTTTTAATATAAAAAATATTTTTGTCTAAATATGTATTTACTTTAATGGCTATGCAATTATAAAATTGTTTTCAATATATTTATAGTTAGAAGAGATTAAGAAAATTTTTTTGAAGTTTATTCGCTTTTGACATATGCCAGTTAACAACCCTGATATTACAATTATAATCTTGTTTTTATTAATTATAAAAAACATACTATGTTTTTCTGCATATCAAATTACAACATTATTAATAAAATGTTATAAATAGTAAGGATATAATAAAATAAAAGAAAGTCTCTAGTAGTATTCATGCTGATTGACATTGAGAATTCTAGAAAATTATGTATGGGACTCTATGGTAACTTAGAGCCAGTACAAGT
This sequence comes from Epiperipatus broadwayi, assembly GCA_028023455.1. Taxonomy (NCBI): domain Eukaryota; kingdom Metazoa; phylum Onychophora; class Udeonychophora; order Euonychophora; family Peripatidae; genus Epiperipatus; species Epiperipatus broadwayi. Next base: position 5,409,088 of record JAQFVV010000074.1, read on the forward strand.
GCAATATATATTACTTGAACTACATGAAATTCAAAGGTTGTAAAAGTTAAGAGTGCATTAAATCCTAAATAATTTATTTGTCTGTTCTTGTTGACCATATCATTTTTATAAATAGTTCACACACACACGCACACACACACACACACACATATATATATATAAGCATTAAAAGAGAATCTAACCTTGAGATTCCATATTAAGTATTGTTGAAAGACTTCATTAAATATGCATGATTATCTAACATAAACTCATTTTACATACATTTAAAACCATAAAAAAACTGTTGGTGAAAAAGCCATAAATATATATCTACAAATATTATGTCTCTTTCTTATGTTTGAATGTAAATCAACTTGCTTATTTATTTTATTGATCTCAGCTTTAAACAAACTTTAGACCCCTTCTATCTTTTGACTAGAAAGTTTCTATATTAGAATGAAAAGAACAGTTTTTAAAAAATTCTTGTTTTAAAGCTATGATAATATTAGGGTATTTTCATTGAATAATGGAATCAATTGTATTTAGATATGATGTATATTTGATTTTGGAAAATAATCTGTCAATTGTAAAATTTCAGAAAACTTACTTTATAAAAAATTAAGCTTATGTCTTCATTTTCAAAGAAAAAGTTAATTCCAGTAACACATAAAGATCAGTTAGAGCAGATTTCAAATAACTTTTTTTTTTTAAAAATCAGTGATAAATTAAAAGCAATTACATTGGAAAGAGAAATTTTTTGTTCAATAAAATCTTTATTTGATACTGACAAAAAGTGTAAAGCAAGGACAACTTAACTGTTTGGGTGGAAACCAATCTGGCTAATTTGAGGGCTGAATTTGGCTTATCTTAATCTTTATTTTAAACTATTACTATTAATTTTTTTCACTAACTCTAATGTAACAAATGGTAATACAATTATATCATTTTATCATATTTATATCTATAAACATAACACACAGCCGTAGCTTTCAAATAAATTTCTCTTAAAAATAATGAAGCAATAATTCAATTTTTATTTATTAGTATTACATCATACATTAGAATCAATAATTCCCTTTTCACTATTTCTATCATGATTATAAAAAAGTAACCCCAGCCACTTTTGTAACTTTTATACTTTTTTAATAAAAAAACCCACAGTTTTTATAAAGAAACATTTAAGGTAACTTCAAATATACAGGAATCAACTTTTGATTTTTGTCAAAAAAGTTTTAATACTTTTCTGTTTAGATATATACACTAATGTGAACATAAAAAAAATCTTTTTTAAAAAATAAATTATGTCTGTGTTAGCTAGTGCACTATAATATGTAACATTACTCATATTTTAAAAAATAAATATATATTTTTTAAAATAATAATAATAACTATTATTAAATTTAACTTTTTTGGACAATTCTGCATTAAATAATGATTTTGATTTTTTTTTTTTAATTTTTCTTAAATGTTCTAATTATCTAAGTCGCATATAAAAGCAACAATTTGATATATATATATATGTAACCATAATTCTGACCTAAATCAGGAGTGGGGTGGGGGAAGATAATACAGGGACCAAAATTTATTGTTGTAACCGGCATCCCTGTGCATACTCCATTGGTTCTGTTTATATATTTCAAATTTTACTTTTAAATAATTACATAATAAAATTTATTTTAAGTGTAGGATTGCGTTACATAATAAAACAAATAATCAGAACATAAAATTATTTGGATCAAATACATAAAAAATCCAGTGCTGTTCATTATAATAATAGAGTGGTATGTTCAAGATTTAAAGGTTCCATAATGATTCTTAGCTGAATAGATTTTAAAAAAAATCATTTTATCATTTGTATTTATATACTGGACGATTTCTATCATCTAATATTAACTATTGAATGTCATCAAAAAAAATTAACTTTAGTTAAATCTTTCAATTACATTCATCTGTTAGTAATATCCCACAGATTAATTCATTTAGTTAGGATGCTACTTTAAAATTCAATATTCAAGAATCTAAGGATTCAGGTTTAAATCACATACTAGTACTGTTACTGGCCAGGCCCAGCAACACATGAAGAAGAGAAGAGAAAAATACATTTTAAAACATTGTGCATAGACTAAACTGTATCTATTACTAACAGTTGAATGTAATTGGAAGCTTTAAATAAAGTTAAATTTTTCTAGACATTTAATATTAATATTAGATGATGGAAATAGTCAAATATATAAATACAACTAAAATACCATTGTTACAAACCTTCGGGGAAAATATTTTAATCATTTAAATGGATATATCACATGATCTTTTGTGCAATTAACCCATACAATTATCATTAATAAACTCAAAATATTTTTATTGTAAATATAAAATTAAATTGCAAAAACAATTTTTGCTACAAAAAATCCAATAATACATATATTGCTTAAGAATAAAAGAATTTTTATAATTATGTTTCAGTTCAAAGAAAAAAAAATATAAAAATGATTTTGGCCATGCATTTTAATAATGTAAATAGCACATTAAAGTTATGAAAAATAACTATATTATTAAAATATAAAGATGTATAAATCAGGAGATGGTGATGATCAACTATTTACACTTAACTGCAGTATTCTATTATCTATCTATTTCACTTGCCTTCAGCCATAAAACTTACCTATATTAATTAAACAATGACAATTTTACTTTCCAAACGCATAATTTGATCAGAAAAGAAACATTCATATTTTTATGGATTTTGATCTATTTCAATTTATTTACTAAGTGATTATTACAATCAGCTTATTATGCATTCATTACATCAATTTAGCATTTTATGAATTGCTGATACCATAAATTACTTCCAATTATGTTGTTTGCAATTTTATTGTAAATACAAAATAAACAATTATATTAATCTAAGATGTGATAAAAAAATTCAAAGGTAATAATAAAAAAAAAAAATTAATTGGCCAGTATTATTATTTAAAACATTTTAATAAAAGAAATTGTATAGTAGAAGTTAACCAACTTAGTTGACTGCCATAGCTATATTTTACAATACAAATATAAATTGAATATAAATATTTTTCATGTACTTGAAAATTTATCAAATAAGCTTACAGTTTTTTTAGGTAGTCAGACCATATTCAATTCTTTTCACCATTCCTAGTCAATAAATAATATTTAGATATTTCTAGAAAAGAGAACTAAAATTAGTGAAGGTCAGGTACTGTGGTTTATTTATAAATATTTATATATTGATTCTAAAAAAAGTGCACTAACTGTTGCAACATTTATTTTTGATGAAAATATTATCCACTTGTTAAAGCTAAGTTCATAATTTGCTTTTATTCTTTTCAATGTGCATGCAGATTTTTTTAAGTGTGATTTTGAAGTTATGTGATTCATGTTTCTTCTTAATATCTTTTTATGCAGATTTTCTTTTATGCGATAAAGAAGTTTATATTTCACTATATTTATTAGATATTAAGAAATTTAAATTATTAATAACTTATTTTGACTTGAAATGCTTTTTTTTTTCAAAAATATACCATTATATTAGCAGATAACATGAATATGGCCTGAAGCTATTTAAGAATGCTTAGCTTCTATGTAAATAACCTACTTATACTTATGAGTAAATAATAATAATAGATTTATACTTACGAGTATAAAAATATCACAATAAATATTGAAAAATTTAAAACTTTTAAAACATATTTTGCTAGATATAATAGAGATAAATATTCTTTTAGATTTTTAAAAATAATCAGAAATAATGAAGATTTTGTTGATTTTGTAAACTAAAAATAATCTTTTTAATGATAATGTATAATCTTTTTGTTTTGATTGCAATCTCATTTTTTTAAAATAGTAACAAGATGTGAACATTTAAAATATTTCAGTAGTAAACAAAATTATCTATCAAATAAAAACATATTTATTATTTTCTGATGAGTATTAATCATTTAATTATAGATTTTACATTGATGTCTGAGACAAAGAAAAACATCAGAAAATGCTGAAATCTGAAAGAGTTTGCTGCAATGAACAACCTCTTAAATTCCAATGAGAACCAAATAGTTATATGTCTGGATATCACTAGTTTTATAAACAATTAGTAAAATCATTGACTCAAAATTTGATCATCGATTACATTGTCAACAAAAAACCATTAACACAGCACAAGACTGAAGGTGGTGCTAGTAGTACTTTCTCTTGTGATGAATCTGATATTTTACCAGTTCACAAACGAACCACATATTGTCAAATAGTGATAATGATTAAAATATGTATGAAAAAATGTAAAATTAAATACTGTAGTTCATAAAAAAAGTAAAAAAAGTTTGTCTTGTATCAATTTTTCTCAAATATTTGACATTTTTTATTAGTCATACTTTATTTCCTTATTTTTTTTTATGTGAATTTTAAGGTAATTTTTTCTTGTTACTTTGCTTTTATGTGATTTTTGAAAATTACAGAATGTAGCCCCCATTTTTCAAGGTAAGATAAGTCTATTTTTATGTGATTTTTTTAAATGTAGGTTTTCTGCAGAACCTATCTACCGCATAAAATGATATCCAGATGTATGTTAAAATAATATAATTTAAAATTAGGTAAATATTTATCCTCAATAGATTTTTTTGTCCAAATATTAATACTTATATGTTAAACAGACTCTAAATATGTCTTTGCAAGATAAAAGACTTCTCCAACAGATTCCTTATAAAATTAGTAAAAGAAAAGCATTATTCAACAGGTTTATCATAACAGCTGGGGATCACATTTTGAACATTTTTTTCTTTTAGATTTTTCTGATAAATTTTGATAATTATTTAGGTTAAATTATGAATTGCTTTTTTTTTTAAATAAAATCTAAAAATATAAGCCTTACTAAAATATGAAAAAAAAGTTTTTAGATTTGCTTGATTCAGATTTAAATCTCAGAAAGAGGCATGCAAATAAATATGCTACCATTATATCACAACATACACACACACAATAATATTATTTAAAGAAATCATATGGTATATGAGTATTATATCTGCCAAGTCATGCCCGTAATCTAGGCTTAATTCCAAGCAAGTAAAACCTGAAAAGTATTTCAAATTCTAAATTAAACTCTCCCAGAATGCTGCTCACAACCGTCTTCCTAATTATTCAAAATTGTTAGTAAATAAGAATTCAGTTATTTTAATTAGAAAGAAAAAAATAGGACAGAGTATTAAATAAACTCTCATCATTGATTATTTGCAAGTCTGATAATTAATGTTATTTCCTCGACTGTTTTCTTTATAATGACTCTTTAGAAAAACCTTTGCCTTGTAGTGGTCTATTTACAAACTGTTTTAGCAATAAGATTTAAATTATTTTGTGCACAATACAATAATTTGTTATTTATTTATGTAAGGTATATATTTACATATATTAATAAAAATTTAAGCATCCAGACGTGAAATAAAAATTAACATACATTTTGTAACAATATATAATTTATTTTATAGAACAAGAATATTTCAATTTTAAATTCACATCTTAAAGTAATTTCTATTTCGATTGCTTTTAAAGAATTTCTCTGCTTTAATAAAATAACAAAATCTCAAGGCAAATCATTTAAGAATATATCTGTTTATGAAATAAAAATTGTATTGTTGAAAAATAATGTAGCACAGATCATTAGCTCAAAGCTGAAAGAATATTTGCCAAACATCACATTTATGACTGAAGGCTTGAATAATAAATACTTAAGTGCAGAGGAAAAGTGTTAGTAAAACACCACAGTAAAACATACACAAAGTGTGATTTGTTTCTTGATAAAAACGATGAATTTCTTAGAGCAATAATTTAAACAGCGAGCAATGCATCTCATTTTTCTTGAAAATAAGTCTGATAACGTGATGTTTAAAATATTTTTAGTAACACTTAATAATATCACTATTATTATTTTTGTTTACAAAATTTTATGAAATAAAATATACAAAGTTCAACAGAAAATAGTAAGGAACCCATTAAACGTAGAACTTATTTCTTAAAAAGAAAAAAAGTGAATTTGTGTGCGCATGTGTACATAAAGAAATAATTCGGAAACAATCTTGTATATTATCTATATGCAATCATTATTTCTCAGATGATGCTATATTGCAACAAAAATTAATATAGATTTTCTTGTAAACATTTACAAACACGTATATCAATGGGTAGAAAAAACTTTATATATAGTAGTTAGTGCATCTAATACTATTCATATGATCTGGAGTTCAGATCTAGATATAACTTATATTTTTAAGCAAAATTAGGACTTTTTTTTTTTAAAAAAAAACTACTATTATCAAATTAGATAATAATTTAATTATTGATTATTAAATATATATTTAGCTAATATTAATTAAAAATAAAACAACAAGAACAGTCATAATTATTCCCAGTTGACTTACTTTCTAAGCAATGGATTCTTGTTCACAGTACTTCTATGGTGAAATTGGAGAAGTTAGCAATGGATGATTTTTATTTTAAAATGTTTTAATTTTCCAATTATCTATCTATCTATCTATCTATCTATCTATCTATCTATCTATCTATCCATCCATCCATCCATCCATCCATCCATCCATCCATCCATCCATCCATCCATCCATCCATCCATCCATCCATCCATCCATCCATCCATCCATCCATCCATCCATCCATCCATCCATCCATCCATCCATCCATCCATCCATCCATCTATCTATCTATCTATCTATCTATCTATCTATCTATCTATCTATCTATCTATCTATCTATCTATCTATCTATCTATCTATCTATCTATCTATCTATCTATCTATCTATCTATCTATCTATCTATCTATCTATCTATCTATCTATCTATCTACTGTGATTACCGTGAAGCAACTCGCAATGTTAGGAGAAATTTTAGTTTAAATAAATACAAAAATAGCCAGCTTTTTAAAATAGAAATTAATATTGAATAAAACTTTTGATATTATACCAATAATATCTTAAAAATTAAATAAAAGATTCACCAAAATAAATAAATACTTAATTATATTATAAAAAAGTATGCATACTTAAAAAAACGTGTTTGGAAATCAAAATACCCCCCCCCCCATAGTATTGAATAATTTATACTACTCTCTTATTTGTATTATGCATACCACTTTAATTCTGTAAGAAAAAGGAATATAAAAATAGCTTTCAGAATGAAATATTTTAAGATGGTTGTCAATTACAAATGTACTGTAAGTTAAACAACTTTTGGAAGCTATGTTTATGAGGTTTATTTAAACTTGAAAAATCCAGCCTTTTTACTGTGAATGGAAACGCGGGGTAGTTTTACGAATGTACACAGCTTTAGTTTATAAAGGGATTTTGATCAGTTGAATAATGTAAGAACTAAATATATATATATATAAATAAAAATATCTAATGGGAATAATAGTAATTTACAGTCTACATTTATTCTAAAAATTTATTTAACCAAACTGTAAAATAAAAATGTAAAAATATTTTCACATATATATTTTAAATTTGTCTAAAGTTTAATACAATAATAAATCTCTTGCAAAATATTAATTAAAAATAATTTATTAAATACAAAACAATAACTAATTAAGATTTGAAAAACAATTCAAAAATCTATGTAAGTGGACAAATTAATTTCTGAGTTATCAAAAACCATTTTTTGATAAACATGCAAGGCAGAATTTTAAAATACCTCATATAAGGCAGTTTGAGAAGTTAAGTAACGACAAATTAGTTTATATTAGAGGAGATCAGAGTAAATAAGAGTAGATATCAATTACTTTATAAACCATTGGACAAAAATTTTTAACTTTCAGTCAGCGAGACAGAAAATTTGGATGGTTAAAGAAGGATATTAATTATGTTTGTAAACTAGACCAAAATGTAAACCTGAATATCAAAGAAAAAAAATCAATGTATCTATTAGTTGGAAAGTACAAATTAACATAAACTCTGCTATTACAACAAAATATAATTATTCTTGTAATTACCTTAGGATATCTGGCTAAAAGTCAATATACATGCATCCACTATTTGTCTATCATCTATAAGCACCTAAGAAAAAAGTGACATGTCTAAACCTAAATCAGAATTTATTTTGTAACATTTCATCTACAATGTCAAAGAATATGTTTTCCAGAATCAGAAATAATTTGCCTTAGTATCTGAAGTCCTAAACCTACTAAAAAAATATGCAAATCATGTTACATGTCAATCTCTTATGTTACTATATTTAAAAAAAAAGTAAATACCAAAGAAGCAGATCAATTAAAATACTGCAATAACACTTCTCCAAATTGTACATAAGTTACCTGATAAATATACATTTTTTTAAAAAAATCCATAAAAATTATGAGTATATCTTTGCAAATTTATTTTTCATTTTATTTTAAAACTTTAATTTTTTAAATGGTCAAATATTTTTTAATTGTATATATTGTAATGGTCAGATTTGTACATTCACATAACAAAATCTAGACTCCAGGAAAAATACACCAAAGCTGACTGAAATGAGATCCCAAATTTGATCAGGTTTCAACTCATTTACCAATACTCTGTGATTTAACCCCTTATGAATGACATTTCTGAGGTTACATTTGGTCTCAATTTTTTCACTGAGCTGGATCCTAACAAAGGGAAACATGAGACTCAAGGGAAATTAACAATTTAACTATAACTTAAAGGTTAAATAGACTACTTAACACACTATTTTAACTTAACTAAAATAAGACATATTTAACATATAAAGTTACTAAGAAATTGGGTTTGGATAGTGAGCAAACAGACATGAAACAAATTTATATTTTAAATAGGTTTAGTAAAATAATTAATAATTTAAACAAAAACAAAATGATATTAATTTTAGTGTATTAATATAAGAATTAACTATGCTGGCATTACATAGTGGATGAGATCAGATTAATACAGCACTCTCATCTCAACATATAAAATAAAAATGTGTATGGGTTTGTACAGTTACAAAAATCATGCCTATAATATTTAATATGCCAAACCTATTTTGCATTGCACATACAGTAGTAAGATGGCTGCTACATGTATATTAACAGTTGAACAAATAAGTAAGCTCAAAGTGATGCAGATTCAACCTAGTAACCAAAGATTAGGGTATCAGAATAATGCTGAACAGTCAATTAATAAGGTGGAAAGAACTGGTTACTTTTAGATTTACATATACATGATGTGGCACTAAAGAAAATATCAATAAACAAATGGCTTGCAGATGGGTAATTATTCACAGGCTTCAGCATCAAAATGCTCTTTCCACTAATAATGAATGTATATAGTTCTGGGAATTCAGATGGACTACTCAAGTATCCCAGGCCCTTAACTCCAGTAGCAGGCTTTGTGATCTTAACCAAACTAAAGAATGGAAGTGACCTTCATGACAAACCCATAAAAGAAAAGATGCATTAAGACATTGTATACAAATGTACTTAGTAAAAAACACATCTGCAATGCATAAAACAATGCAAATATTTTATATTTAACATTAATTACACCTAAACAGATAGCTTCTATTTGTTAAACTAACACAACCCAGTTCTTAAAATAGCATTATAATTATGCTAACTAAAAGGTCTAAAATTAAATTATAATTGAAGTTAAAATACTGAATCTGCATATATATATATCATAATTAAGGAGGGGAAGTATATATATATCATAATTAAGGAGGGGAAGTATATTAGGCATACATTAATAAACATTAACAAATATATCCTTAATATCATCTCTAGCTAACATATCACTCCTAACTAACAACATCAAAAGTCATAATTTATAATAACTGATTATGCAAACCATATTGGAAAATAATGTAAATATAAATTAATGATAATAATGATTGTGTAGCAATCAGTTATTATCTAACACAATAGGATTTTGAAACAGTGTTCAGGTATGTTAAGTAGCATTATTTAAATATCAAATGGAGATCTTAATAATTATCTTTCTGTGAAAAGTTTACTAAATTTATAGTGCTCACTGTTTCAAAATACTTGCCATATTATAACATATATAAATTAAGTTGAGAATAAATAATTAGAACAATAATTATAGGCATAATGACAGTTTTAAAAAAATTCACATTCATTTAAAGATAATTTTAAAAATAAAAGATAAACGTTCAATTACATTATATTAGCTAGCTAAAATATTAAAGATTACAGATTTAAAGATCAATTAAGAGCTCTGCAGTTTTGAAGGAAATATTACTGATATTCTTTATTGCATCTGGTACTTCAAGCACTTTGGATGATAGATGTAGTTCCCCTCTTTTCTGGATAGGTTGCATGGTCTAAGATGTCTTCTTTATACAGCAGGCTGTAGCTAAAAATCTCCCATCTTGGGGGATTATGGCTACATGCTTTTGTGGCATGTAGGATGGGGGTTGAGATCACCATCTTCCCACAGGAAAAATAGAAAATCTGTGGCCTTCTACTCTATCATTTCAAAATTCAAATAAGCATGGATTTTGGTAGCAACATATTAAATTTACAGAGTAAGATCAAGAATGTCAAAATAAAGAGTATTTATATGATTTTGAAATCCTATATTATTTTGTCAACAACTTGAATTTACAGCTGGTAAATCCATTAGTACTTGTTTATTATATTATTTCTAATTTACAAAATTGATTTAGCTATTGTTTAAACTTTAAATGGAATACTTTTAATTTAACTTGGGCTGCCTTGATTCCCTAAAGACTTGGTAAAAGTTCCAGCTGAGGTGAATTTTGTTATTTATAAAATATATTTTGAAAATATTATTGCGAAAAATACGATTTAAAAATCTCACTCAATGCTATATTTAACAGGTGCACAGTAACGTGATTCTTATTTACTCCAACATTAATTTAAATTTGAGAATTATTAGAAAATCTTTAAATAACATTTCATTATATATGCATCATGGTGATATGTGAATTTCATACATGTACATGTGATTTCTAATATAAAATAAGAAATTGACTGATTTAACAAATATAAAATCTATAATTTTAAATAATATATAAATGCTGTAATATATATGTGAACCAATGATATTACAGTTATTTATTCACACATATATATATATATGGTGATACATATATAATTGTGTTGATGCTTATATATACGTGTACTCAGAGAGGTTTAAATCTGGCCCAGATGGAGCTTTGGGGAAAAATAGGTGAAACACATATTAGGTCAGGAATATACTGTTTCAATATATATATATATATATATATATAGATAGATAGATAGTTAGATGAATATATAGACGGACAATGGATTGATAGACAGTCAGACAAACAGATAAATAGATAGATAGAAAATATCACATTTAAATTCCTATCCTTAGACTAATATCAAGTTTTGCTTTTATGGCTTAAATTCTAAAGCTGAAAATAATGCAAACATTAAGTAATGTTATACATATAAATATAAAGAGATAATTATAAAAATATAGGAAAATCATAACTGAAATTTTTTCATATAAAATTGTAAACACATATTTTTAGGAAACTTTGATACTATAAGATTTAATTAAGAGATCTTTTGACATGTTTATGTTATTGTAAAACTGTAAGGCATAAAACATGGAGGCAAATCTGAAATATATAGATTAAAAAAGGATCTTATAATACAGTGGTCAGTAAATCTCTCTGCCTTATCTATGAACTAATTTTTAATTTGGATGGTGCTAAAAGTATTTATAGGTAGCTTAATGCTTCCAAGCAAGTACGTAATGTTTCAGACAGTTTGCTTAGAATTAATTTGATAAATTGTTTAGTTATTTATATGCAAATAAGTAACATATGATGAGTTATTTATTTATATAGGACTATGTTTTAATCTGAAACAATTATTAGGGAACACTCCACTATACATGAGCTGTATAGTGGAGTGATTCTTATCTAGATAGTAAATGAGAAAACTAAGTTACTAAAACTCTACCTGATTGGAAGTTGATTTTCTAATAATAGAGAGTAATTGGCTATTTGGGCAGCCAAATGTGATACTCTAATTTTTCTCCAAAAAAACAACGAAGAAGACATTAGTTTTTTAACTAATTGATAGTCTATTGAAAATTTTAGCGTTTTCCCCCCATTGTTTTAAGCTATAATTAAGAATATGTATATATATTGATTTTATTTATTAATAAAAAGTTTAATAAATTAACAACTAATAAAAAAAATGGAGTCATTAAAGCTGATTTTTTTTTTATAAGTTATATCTAATTAGAAATTTTATTCGATTCTAAAATCATCAATATTTAATATTACTCAAAGATAACTATTACGAAAATACAATGATTTATTAACACTTATAAATTAACCATTTTATGAAAAATGCAAGTGAAGCTTATTTTCAATTTTTAATACATAGAGTTACTATCAATTCTGAAAATGTTTAATCTTTTCAAATATAAATGACGTTGTAATTCAATAACGCAAGACCTTATAATTCCCCCCCCCCCCAAAAAAAAAAAATCTGCATTAGATATCATGATTAAAAATATTAATTTAAAAAAGATACATCTGCTGGCTATAAAATAAAAGTTAACAATAAGTTTTATAGCAATCGCAATAAGTAAAAAATAGAATCTGATGAGGATATAGATCTTGACTTTATTTTAAAAATAAAGGTAAAAATTACTCTAAATATGAGACCATAACCTAAATTAAATAGTTGAGTTATCAACAATTACAAATAATATTAATGATGATAAAATGAAAGATGAATATATATTTATACCTATTCATTAAACAAACAACTTTCAACATGTTACTTACATAATTCCCAAGCAAGATTTCTAAAGGAACATTTAAATGAATTTGAAACAATACTCATCTTTTGTTATATCAATGCCAATCTATTTTGTCACATAAAAAGCAAAAAGTGAGCTTTGTTTGGGAATTCATTCAAATGTATCTTTAGAAATCTTGTTTATTAATTATCTTAGTAATGTATTTGACTAATTTGCCCTGTGAATAGATTTATATTCTTAGTATTATATATTTGATAAGCTGTAAAATTATTTATCAGCTTATTAAAATTATTAAAATTTCATCTATATATATATATATGTAAAATTAATTAAATACCATATAAATATGTAATCTACTAATGTTATTTACGTATACACTCTATATCAACATTTATAAAAGACTTACAAATTTATATATAGTAATGTTTGATGAAAAATCAATTAAATTTCTTTCATGATATGTGTTTGTGTCAATGAAACTTGACATCATCACCTGCATACTTCTATAAATTTCTCTAAAGAATATAAGTAAATAACATTAATAAATTATATACACCTATATTTTGCTTAGCGCTTGACTTTTATGTGAGAATTCACAATAGCAATCATCATCAATTTGTACCCATTGTTTTGATTTAAAATCAATTATTCATTTTAATGTTTTAAAAAAAAATATCAATTTTTTTTTGATGAACCATTTTGTAAGATTGATTATGTCATAGGAAAGTTATTAACATTATATCATTCAAAAGCAAAATAGCAACTTTCATACTGAAATTGTACAGGTAAGAGTTTATTGATAATACACAATACAGCACAAAAGATTAGTACTGTATACAATATTTTAATTACACTCATTACTCAACACTTTGGGTGCAATTTGAAAATTGTAATTATGGTTTGCAATGTTATAATTGACTATTTGTTAGTCAGCATTCAGAATAGGTTATATTTACCTATTTAAGAAGGTTTATTTAAACTTCTTTATATTAATAATTTCAATTTCTGTGGTCAAGTTGCAATCATTAATGTCTATGAAAATATATTGAACTATAAATAAAGGTGGGATTTCACCCTTATTGTTAAAAGATTGTCTGGACAACAGATTGAGATTGTTGATTGTTATTGATATTGAAATTGTCTAAGTGTTGACAGATTTTAATGATTTCTTATAAACACATTTAACCTTGAACATTATTATACTTATTTTTAAAGGTAGTGTTTCTTATCATGTCATGCAACAACTAGGTGACACTGTGGTACCATCAACAACTACCCAGAAGTCTGTAAGTGATAAATTTTCATCCAGAAGTGGCTTAAATCAACAAAGTAAAATGCCTAAGTCAAAATAAATTGAACAAAATATTCTAAAATACAAATTAAAAGACCCAAGAAAATGCTATGAAATTCAAATCACAACAAAAATAAAAAAACTTTAATGGAAACTGTCAAAACAATTAAAAAATCTTCATTAATGGCAGATGAGGGTTCATTAATAGTGGGAATTACAAAAACAGAATTTTATCAATATTTAGCTTTCAACATTTGCAAATATGCATCTGCAATCAGATTCCAAAGCAGTGCAAACTACAAATTAAAACAAAATCCAAGAAAATGCTATGCATCAAGAATTTGATCAAAAATAAGTAAAATGCAAATACAAAAACGGAAATTGGTGTCTAATTAATAGATATACCCTCCCCCCATCCAAAGAATTAAAGTGAAAATTGGTGGTGACTGAATAACTTTTGAAAATTGTACTAAATTTCATCAATATTTAAAAAATAATAGACTATTTGCAAATATGCCTGTGCATTATCTTACAGATATAATAATAATTCACAAACCTTAAATACAAACTAATACATATTAAGTAATTAAATATAGATAACAATGAGTACATAATGATCTGTTGTTATCTCTTAGAATAATTTCAAAGCAGCAATTTATATCAGAAGAGTACTAATTGTTTTTTCCAAAAATGTATTACATTAATTTTTCTCTGCTTTGAAATTATGGCACATCATAACATATGAATTTGAATTTAAAAATGAAATAAAATAATCAGAATAGAAAATAGGCATAGCTGTAGATTATAAAAAGTTTACAATAGAAAGTTTAAAATAATCATTGATTACAGTTACAGGAAAATTTATTAAAAAGTTATATTTATTAGCAAGAATGTTACAAGATTTTATTTTAACAAGAATTTTAAGTAATTGATAATAATATGGCATATCATTTAAATAGATTTATAGATATTTCAAGAAAAATATTACCCAATTTTTTTCAAGGTTGACTTATCAGTTCCAGGCTCAGTTCATTGCCATTTGCACTATGATGACTTGATCATCCACCATGTCCTGCCTGTTTACAACTCTTCTTTAATTAAAATTATAAATTTTAGCTTTCTATTGTTAAAATTTTTAACTTAGCACGTTTATCAAAGACAATACCCAAGCAAATAACAGCAGATTAAAAAAAAGAATTTAATAGAAGACATGGACCAAATAGTACCTACCAAACAGTTATTTAAAGAAAGTTGCAAATTAAAATGTGACATATTTAATAGACCTCTCACATATATAATATCTCAGTGTAATTTAAAATAATAAGTGATTCTTCAACATTTTGCCAAAGAGAAAATATATTCTTTAAAACAAACTTTAGTACCATATTTTGTGCACACTGGTAATTATATATAAGATGTATATTTCATTATGTTTTATTTAAAGAAAGTTACAAATTGCAATGTGAAATAATAGGCATCCCTTACATTAAAAAATATAGGTGCAAGCTTTAGCAAACAAAAAAGATAGTTCCACAAAATATAACATCACAATGCAATTTAAAATAATAAGTGATTCTTCAGCATTTTGTCAACAGAGATTTTTTTAAAAATATATTTTAATTCCATATTCTGTGCACAGTAAATATATATAAAATGCATATTTAATTATGTTTTATTTAAAGAAAGTTGTAAATGCACCTATATTTTTTAATATGAGAGGTCTATTATGTCACATTTTAATTTGCAACTTTTTTTTAATAACTGTTTGCTAGGTACTATTTGGTCCACATTTTCTGTTAAATTCTTTTTCTAATCTGCTGTTATTCACTTGGGGATCATCTTTGATAAAAGTACTAAGTTAAAAAATTTAACAATAGACAGCTACATTTTATAATTTTAATTAAAAAAGAGTTGTAAACAAGGCAGAACATAGTGAACGATCAAGTCATCATAGTACAAATAACAGTGAACTGAGTCTGGAACTGAATAAGTCAGCCTTGAAAAAAATTGGGTAATATTTTTCCTGCAATATCTAGAAATCTATTTAAATGATATACTATAATATTCTCAATTACTTAAATTTTTTATTAAAATAAAATCTTGTAACATTCTTGCCAATAAATATAACTTTTTATTAATTTTTCCTATAACTGTAATCTATGACTATTTTAAACTTTCTATAATCTATAGCCATGCCTATTTTCTATTCTGATTATTTTATTTCATTTCTAAATTCAAATTCATATGTTATGATGTGCCATAATTTCAAAGCAGAGAATAATTAATGTAATACATTTTTGGAAAAAACAATTAGGAGCTCTCCTGATATAAATCCCTGCTTTGAAATTATTCTAAGAGATAAAAACAGATCATTATGTACTCATTGTTATCTATATTTAATTACTTAATATGTATTAGTCTGTATTTAAGGTTTGTGAATTATTATTATATCTGTTAGATAACACTCCGGCATATTTGCAAAGAGACTTTTATTTTTTAAATATTGATGAAATTTAGTACATTTTTGGAAAGTTACTTGGTCACTGCCACTTTTCATTTTAATTTTTCATGCAGGAGAGTGTATCTGTTAGTTAGACACCAATGTCTGTTTTTGAATTTGCATTTTATTTATTTTTGACTGAATTCTTGATGCATAGCATTTTCTTGTTTGTTTTTTTTTAATTTGTATTTTGCGCTGCTTTGGAATCTGATCACAGATACATTTTTGCAAATGTTGAAAGCTAAATATTGATGAAATTCTGTTTTTGTAATTTCTGCTATTAATGAAGTGCCATCCACCATTAATGAAGCTTTATTAAATCTTTTGTCATTTACCATTAAAGTTTTTCTCTTTTTGTTGTAATTCGAATTTCATAGTGTTTTCTTGTTTTTTTTTTTTTAATTTGTATTTTAGAAGAATTTGTTTGATTTAGGCATTTCAATTTGTTCATTTCATCTATTTTTGGATGGAAATTCTTCATTGGAGGAGGGGGGGTATTGCATTTGAAGCATTTTCACCCTTTTCTGTTTCTGTAGTTTGAATTTTATAGCATTTTCTTGAGGTTTTTTTAAATTTGTATTTTAGAAGGTTTTGTTTGATTTATTTTGTCTTAGGCATTTTACTTTGTCCATTTTGGCAAAGAATTCATCATTCTGGGGGTGGTGGTTGCATTTGATGTATTTTCACTGATTTCTGTTTTTGTAATTCAAATTTCATAGCGTTTTCTTGTTGTTGTTTTTTTTTTTAATTTGTATTTTCAAAGGATTTATTCAATTTATTTTGCCTTAGGCATTTTAATTTGTTGAGTTAAGTCACTTTCAGATAAAAATTTATCACTTACAGGCTTCTGTGTGGTTGTTGATGGCACCACAGCATCACCTAGTAGCCACATGACAGTCGGAAACACTACCTTTTTAAGTAATATTTTGGATGCAATTTGTAAATTATTATTGTTGTTTGTAATATTATAATTGACTATTTATTAATCTGCATTCAGAACAGACTATATTTACCTGTTTAAAGATGTTTATTTAAACTTCTTTGTATTAATAATTTCAATCTCTGTAGACAAGTTGCAATCTTTAGTATCTATATAAACATATTGGACATAAATAAAGTTGGAATTTTACCTTTATTGTTAAAAGAGATTATCTTGATAACAATTTAAGATTGTTGGTTGTTACTGATATTGGAATTGTCTATGTGTTGACAGATTTTAATGAAAAGTTTAATTATAAACTTAAAATATGATTAATGAATGTACAGCATTTAATTTTTATCCAACTTTCTTGCAAGTTAATCAGTGCTTCATAAATGACATACACAACGTAAAGATTTTCATGCTAATGATTACAAAACCAAAAAAGTATTTTATTTAGTATAATAAATAATCAAAATCATATTTAGAACAATCGAATATATTAATACATTATTAAATACGAAAATTTATAAATTAGTTTAAAAACTTTATATTTACTTTTAAGTATTAAAATTTTTACTAACAGTACTTTGTGGTAAAAATTATGATCACCATATTGTAATTTACTTATTGTAATTGATATTTTGAAAAAAAAAAGATTTCATAATAATGAACTTTGTATAATCAAAAATTTCTAAATTAAAAACAACCCTTAATCTATCTGCTTGATTTAAAAATATTTTGTAATTTGTTTCAGAATTGTGGTCATTATCACAATTATACTGCTTATGTATTTTCAGTTAAAAATAATAGAGATAAAATATTTATATTATATTTAATACTTTTATTGATCATGTATTATAAATAATTGTTTCTTCAACTACAACTAGAGATTTTAGATTTAACTTAAAATAAAAACATGGAGAGGGATCCAGAAATTAATTGTCAATCCCTTGTTATAAAAATAGGGATTGACTTAATTAATTTCTGGCCTCCCCACCATACTTTTATTTTAAGTTAAATATAAAAACTCCAATTGTAGTTGAAGAAACAATTATTTTATTTGTTTTTAGTGCACAGACAATAAAAGCATTTAATATAAAAAAAAATTTATCTCTATTATTTTTAAGTTTTTCATATTGGCATGGTAAATGAAAGCATAAAACTATATTGTACTTTAAATTGACTGTATGTATATATATATATATGATAAACAAAAATGCAAGTTAAAAAACTTGCTAACGCTTGTATTTATGTCCACAGATGGCGTTCTACCAAAAACACCGATCAAGCGTATGTTTTGTTTACATAAACGTCAGAGTAGCATTCACTATCTCTAACTATAATTCCACTTTCAGATCATGATTTCAAGCTATTTGCTATCATCAGTGAAAGACAGGAATAAAGAAACTAGATCTAAATACAAACTCTGAGCGTTTATGAAACAATTTCTATTCAGCTTGCAAAGCGTGAATTTTTTAGACACGTAATGTCTTCAAACTCAGCATAGCAAACCAGATAGCTATATGGGTCTGATCTCAGTTCAGCATCACCACATAGTAGAAGCCTCTGCAATCTATATCATTGCAAGAAAGACCTCAAAGGTACATTTATGATAAACAAAAATGCAAGTTAGCTTGTAGCACTGAAACCTTAGATTGTGTTTTTTTATATTATTTTTATGCTGGTCTGGTTTAATTTTGGATTTGGGGTAGTTTTGATTTTATATTGACTAGTTTAGCTTTATGCTTGTAATGTTTATATATATTGTAACCGGAACCCCATACAACCCTTTTATTACGTCAGTTGTAACAATTTTCTGATGAGCATGCTGTAGGAAGGAACTATCAATTGACATTCCTAATGCAGATGTTAATGCCTCCTACAACAATATTTCCTGCTCATCAGAGGATGTAGTACTATAGAGACTGGAAACATCTAAACATTTATATGTTTGGTTTTCCAAACAGCGCCATTAGAGTTCCGTCTCACTACAACCTGATATGCCTAGGTCTAGTTATGCCAGACGTAGCTCAGAAGGCATGAGATTCTCATGAACAAGTGCTATAATTGGTGAGTGATGCAATAAAACAAAACAAAATTGGACAACTGGATAACCAATTTAATTTTTAGTAACAAAAAAAATTTATTAAATAACAATTAATTTGCAATTTCTAATGAAGTTCATTTCTATCCACATGATAACTCATTTTCATTTTACTTATGAAAGAGCTAGAAGCAGTTCTTTTTTTTTATCAATAGTTCACTTACAAGTTCATTTATGAGAAGACGTTTGGAAACAGTCTAATTCAACAATAGTTCATTTTTGAATTCCTTTATGAAAAGAAGCTTGGAAATATTCTAATTCAACAATAGTTCATTTGAATTCATTTATGAGAAGAAGCTTGGAAATATTCTAATTGAACAATAGTTCATTTTGAATTCATTTATGAGAGGACGTTTGGAAACAGTCTAATTCAAGAATAGTTCATTTTTGAATTCCTTTATGAGAAGAAGCTTGGAAATATTCTAATTCAACAATAGTTCATTTTGAATTCATTTATGAGAAGAAGCTTGGAAACATTCTAATTCAACAATAGTTCATTTTGAATTCATTTATGAGAAGAAGCTTGGAAACATTCTAATTCAACAATAGTTCATTTTTGAATTCCTTTATGAGAAGAAGCTTGGAAATATTCTAATTCAACAATAGTTCATTTTGAATTCATTTATGAGAAGAAGCTTGGAAACATTCTAATTCAACAATAGTTCATTTTGAATTCATTTATGAGAAGAAGCTTGGAAACATTCTAATTCAACAACAGTTCATTTTGAATTCATTTATGAGAAGAAGCTTGGAAACATTCTAATTCAACAATAGTTCATTTTGAATTCATTTATGAGAAAAAGCTTGGAAACATTCTAATTCAACAATAGTTCATTTTGAATTCCTTTATGAGAAGAAGCTTGGGAATATTCTAATTCAACAATAGTTCATTTTGAATTCCTTTATGAGAAGAAGCTTGGAAGCAGTCAAGCATTTATGATTTATACAGCATTTCATTATTTTATGAATTATTACTGATTGGTAAACATTTAAACTCAGCAATTCTTGGTTTGTGGAGAATTTATCATTTGGTAATTGAAGCATTTATAATTTAATCAAATATAAAAGTATGTTCATATACATAAGCTCTGTTTGGCTTGTGGAGCATTTATCATTTAGTAATTAAAGCATTTCTAATTTAATCAAATATAAAAGTATATTCATACACATAAGCTCTGTTTGGCTTGTGGAGCATTTATCATTTAATAATTGAAGCATTTATAATTTAATCAAATATAAAGGTATGTTCATACACATAAGCTCTGTTTGGCTTGTGGAGCATTTATCATTTGGTAATTGAAGCATTTCTAATTTAGTCAAATATAAAAGTATATTCTTACACATAAGCTCTGTTACATTACCCAGATAAAAGTAATATGCAATTAAAGCATTTCTAATCCATATAGTAAATACGTTCAAATATTTTTATAAATAAATTTGCGTATAACTATTTCATAACTTCATTTTATAACGTATGATAAACATGTTCTAATATTTTACAAAATAAATTCTACGTAATTATTTCATAACTTCACTTTATAACGTATGATAAAGATGTTTTAATATTTTATAAAACAAATTCCATGTAATTATTTCATAACTTCACTTTATAACGTATGATAAAGATGTCTTAATATTTTATTAAACAAAATGTATGCAACCGTTTCATAACTTCACTTCATAACATATGATAAAAATGTTTTAATATTTTATAAAAATAATTTTTATGTAGATATTTCATGATGTCAATTTATAATTTATGATAAAGATGTCTAACATTCCTATAACATAATTACCTTCCAGTTTTGCAGTCTAGTTTACTCAAAAGAAGGCGGGTTATTTCATCTATGGAAAGTCATGGCACAGCATGGAGAGAGTGAAGCCGCTAATTTACCCCATTGTCATTATAATTCCTCTAGCAAAGCTTTCTTTTTCCATTTTCACGTTTTGTTAAAGTTATATTTTAATGTGTCAAAAGAATTAAGTAATACACTTTTTTTTTAAAAAAAAAAATTAATATGTTCTGCCTCTCTGTGTAAGTCGAGAGAGAGAAAAAAAGTTCTTTTCTTCCGACGATGTGCCTAATTTGAATACTGCCTCAGTTTAATCCAAGTATCTTCTTTTTTTCTTTTTAATGATTGGATAATTAATTTCTTTTTTTTTTATTGAGACAGATAAAAAAAAATAAGATGACTTAACATTTTATTCAAATCCATCAATCACAAAATTAAAAATATGATTTTTTTTAACAAATCACAGCTTTATTGCATTCCCAATTAGACTGAATCACGCTAGACATTTTTGAATGGGGGGGATCTTTTAAATATTTATATGAGGAACAGCATATCTGTTTCATTACTCCTCACCAAATTTTGGGATGAAATCGCCTGGAAGTACAATTTCATTCCACATACTATACACATTATTTCTCAGTACTGCTTGGTTTTAGATATGCTGATGAATGGGTAAGATGAGCTGGAAAAGTGAATACATGAACTATAGCCTCCAATGCCAGGATAAGTAGACAGCCAAGCACAAACTACCAGCATGTACCGCCCCATGATGTCGCGAGAAAATATCTCATTTTTAAGCACTACCTCTCTTGTACCTAGAAGTATCATCCAACCAAGAATAGGAGCTAGAGAAAAAAAACAATTTGGCACTCAGCCAACCCTGCTCAGCTTCGGTGAGTCTTAGGGGCTATCATTTGGCCTTGCCATGAGACCAAGGCCTATACATGAGACCTATATATACGCACTGCTGGACTACTCTTGGAGCACAACATCCAGGTCTGGATAGTGCCGAGCATATACTTTGAAGAATCATAACACAATGCATCCAAGCAGCTCCGCTCAATCATCCACCATCTCAACATGAAAAACACAAGTTCATGCATCACTACATCACACTCACAAACCCTTCTCCATCAGCTATCTCTATTTTATTCTGAATCATAACTGCAACCTGGTTTGGGAGACTGAGGATCATGGTCAGTTCTCCTATAGTCCTCTTTTATATTATGAGGTGACATACTTCTGGATCGTCTCTTTTTTGAAAATTTATCATGTTTAACATTACTGTGGTGTCTTGCTTCTTCACTTCTGTATTTTCTTTGGAGATTCTTGTTACTGTTTGATCTTCTAATTATATGCGTCCGATATGGACCATGAACACCATCTGTGAATTTTTTTCTGTTCCTCTTCCATGGTGGTACTTCATTTTTTACATAAAAGTTTCCTTTTAAATGGTTCTTTTGCCATAGTAATTATTTTTTTGGTATTTGCAAAGGTTTCTTGTTGTTTAATTTCTTTCACACAGATAAATCCCGAGTTTTGAGATTCCTTTTTGGTGTCTCTTCCTGCGTAAGCAACTATATTTTTAATAACTGTCTTTATATATTTTTTTTCTGTACTCAATTTTTGATTTGAGTTTATTAAGCTTTTGTTTATAATTTTTATATATGGCTGAGGACTAACACACTTTTCTTTCCATTTTATGATTTCTTTCTCTATCTTCTTTACTATTTCATAGCATATATCAGATAATTTTTCTGAAACATTTTCTTCTATATTGGACAGTTCCTTAGTTACATGAGAATTAAGTTTTTGATTATGTTCATTTTCATGTTTTTCATCTTCTTGAAGATCAGAAGATTTTAATTTTACTTTATTAGATTTATTTTTATCCATTTGAAACTCTTTTGCTGCGTTTGATATTCCAGTCTCAGCTTCTGTATATACTGCTTCTTTATTTTCAATTTTAGAGGTATATTCCACAATCAGAAGTTTTCCTGAAGGTAGACTGACAATTTCAAGATCACTCTTTGTAATTTCAATTTCTTCCTTTTTAACAATCTCAAATTTTACTTCATCAGTATTAGGGTATTCAATTTGTGATTCCTTTAAAATATCTTTGGTTGGAAATTCCAAAGTTTCTTCCTCATCCAATTTTTTAGACTGAGTTATTTCTTTTATCAACTGGTTTAACTTTTCATTTTGATTTTCCACTGCTTCCATAATTTGTTTTTCTATTCTTTGGTTTGCTTCTATTGCTTGCTTGTTATCTTCTTCTCTTTGCTTATCTCTTTTTTGGTTATCTTCTTCTCTCTGTTTGATACTTCTTCTCTTTGCTTATCTCTTTTTTGGTTATCTTCTTCTCTTTGTTTATCTCTTTTTTGGTTATCTTCTTCTCTTTGTTTGTCTCTTTTCTAATTATCTTCTTCTCTTTGTTTGATATCATCTTCTCTTTGTTCATCTCTTTTCTTTTGGTCTGCTTTTATAATTTCCAATAACTGGGCTAATGTAGACATCTCCCCTGTTTTCTCTGATTCCTCATCTGCTTTAGCTTCTTGTTTATCTTCTTTCTCAGGAGGATCCTCTGTGCTTTCTGTATTCATCATTTTTTTTTGTTTTTGATCTGGTTTTCATCAATATTTTATTCTAGTTTAGTGGTATTTTTTTTATTTCAACTTTATTAAGCTTCTCTCTCCATCCACACCATGACTTTACTCCATCTTCTTTGAAATGCCTGTTTCATTCTTTATGCCATTCATTTTTGTGTTGTTTTTCTTTTAGACTTTTATTTTTCCATCCTTCCTGAACAAATTACATCACTACATCATATGCACTGTTCATATCATAGAATCATGATCTGCTTATGCCTATGAGTAGGCTAGCTAGATCGGACCTCACAGTAGGGTGGCAAATTAACTGGCCTATGAGTAGGCTAGCCAGATAAGGCCTAACAGTAGGGCGCCAAATGTAACTGGAACCCCATACAACCCTTTTATTACGTCAGTTGTAACAATTTTCTGATGAGCATGCTGTAGGAAGGAACTATCAATTGACATTCCTAATGCAGGTGTTAATGCCTCCTACAACAATGTTTCCTGCTCATCAGAGGATGTAGTACCATAGAGACTGGAAACATCTAAACATTTATATGTTTGGTTTTCCAAACAGCGCCATTAGAGTTCCGTCTCACTACAACCTGATATGCCTAGGTCTAGTTATGCCAGACATAGCTCAGAAGGCATGATATTCTCATGAACAAGTGCTATAATTGGTGAGTGATGCAATAAAACAAAACAAAATTGGACAACTGGATAACCAATTTAATTTTTAGTAACAAAAAAAATTTATTAAATAACAATTAATTTGTAATTTCTAATGAAGTTCATTTCTATCCACATGATAACTCATTTTCATTTTACTTGTGAGAGAGCTAGAAGCAGTTCTTTTTTTTATCAACAGTTCACTTACAAGTTCATTTATGAGAAGACGTTTGGAAACAGTCTAATTCAACAATAGTTCATTTTTGAATTCCTTTATGAAAAGAAGCTTGGAAATATTCTAATTCAACAATAGTTCATTTGAATTCATTTATGAGAAGAAGCTTGGAAATATTCTAATTCAACAATAGTTCATTTTGAATTCATTTATGAGAAGAAGCTTGGAAACATTCTAATTCAACAATAGTTCATTTTGAATTCATTTATGAGAAGAAGCTTGGAAACATTCTAATTCAACAATAGTTCATTTTTGAATTCCTTTATGAGAAGAAGCTTGGAAATATTCTAATTCAACAATAGTTCATTTTGAATTCATTTATGAGAAGAAGCTTGGAAACATTCTAATTCAACAATAGTTCATTTTGAATTCATTTATGAGAAGAAGCTTGGAAACATTCTAATTCAACAATAGTTCATTTTGAATTCATTTATGAGAAGAAGCTTGGAAACATTCTAATTCAACAATAGTTCATTTTGAATTCATTTATGAGAAGAAGCTTGGAAACATTCTAATTCAACAATAGTTCATTTTGAATTCCTTTATGAGAAGAAGCTTGGAAGCAGTCAAACGTTTATGATTTATACAGCATTTCATTATTTTATGAATTATTACTGATTGGTAAACATTTAAACTCAGCAATTCTTGGTTTGTGGAGCATTTATCATTTGGTAATTGAAGCATTTATAATTTAATCAAATATAAAAGTATGTTCATATACATAAGCTCTGTTTGGCTTGTGGAGCATTTATCATTTAGTAATTAAAGCATTTCTAATTTAATCAAATATAAAAGTATACTCATACACATAAGCTCTGTTTGGCTTGTGGAGCATTTATCATTTAGTAATTGAAGCATTTGTAATTTAATCAAATATAAAGGTATGTTTATACACATAAGCTCTGTTTGGCTTGTGGAGCATTTATCATTTGGTAATTGAAGCATTTCTAATTTAGTCAAATATAAAAGTATATTCATACACATAAGCTCTGTTACATTACCCAGATAGAAGTAATATGCAATTAAAGCATTTCTAATCCATATAGTAAATACGTTCAAATATTTTTATAAATAAATTTGCGTATAACTATTTCATAACTTCATTTTATAACGTATGATAAACATGTTCTAATATTTTACAAAATAAATTCTACATAATTATTTCATAACTTCACTTTATAACATATGATAAAGATGTTTTAATATTTTATAAAACAAATTCCATGTAATTATTTCATAACTTCACTTTATAACGTATGATAAAGATGTCTTAATATTTTATTAAACAAAATGTATGCAACCGTTTCATAACTTCACTTCATAACATATGATAAAAATGTTTTAATATTTTATAAAAATAATTTTTATGTAGATATTTCATGATGTCAATTTATAATTTATGATAAAGATGTCTAACATTCCTATAACATAATTACCTTCCAGTTTTGCAGTCTAGTTTACTCAAAAGAAGGCGGGTTATTTCATCTATGGAAAGTCATGGCACAGCGTGGAGAGAGTGAAGCCACTAATTTACCCCATTGTCATTATAATTCCTCTAGCAAAGCTTTCTTTTTCCATTTTCACGTTTTATTAAAGTTATATTTTAATGTGTCAAAAGAATTAAGTAATACACTTTTTTTTTAAAAAAAAAATTAATATGTTCTGCCTCTCTGTGTAAGACAAGAGAGAAAAAAAAAGTTCTTTTCTTCCGACGACGTGCCTAATTTGAATACTGCCTCAGTTTAATCCAAGTATCTTCTTTTTTTCTTTTTAATGATTGGATAATTAATTTCTTTTTTTTTATTGAGACAGATAAAAAAAAATAAGATGACTTAACATTTTCTTCAAATCCATCAATCACAAAATTAAAAATATGATTTTTTTTAACAAATCACAGCTTTATTGCGTTCCCAATTAGACTGAATCACGCTAGACATTTTTGAATGGGGGGGATCTTTTAAATATTTATATGAGGAACAGCATATCTGTTTCAATATATATATATATATATCATTAGATACTTCCAATGTAAATTAAAATATATACCTCTTATGTATATATTATATTTAGTATGTGTACATAATAATACATGTGTACTTATTGTAAAAGAACTTCACTTAATACATATAATTTTACTTTAAATCAATATCACATAGTATATATGCCATTAGATATTTCTGCAGTAAATGAATATATATTCTTAATGTATATATTATATTTAGTATGTATACATAATTATATGTGTATAATAAATCAGTAACTAAGTTTTTCTATTTAAAATTATATTTATTTTTATTTAAAATAGTTGTTTAAATAATACTAAAAAAAATTCTCATCATTTTAACTTTTCATGATCATTTTAAATAATGCAAGTTTTCTAATTTACATTTTTTTAAACAACTGTTTTAATATGAAAATAGAAACAATTTTAAATAGAAAACTTAGTTACTGATTTATTATATGTATAATTATGTACACATAGTAAATATCATATATACATTAAGGGTTTAAAATGGCTAAAAAAGATTATTGAATTGAAAGAAAATTTTTTTTACTGCCTTCTCATGATTATTATTTAAAACAAATGAAAGCTCTAAAATAATTGTTAACTGCAATATAATTTATTGAATATTTTTCATATTTTCCTGCCTTTTGTTCTATATCTATCAAATTAGTTGACATTTTGAAAAGATAAGAGTTTCAAATGGATTAGAATGATATAACTTAGTTATATACCAATTTTCAAGAAATTCTATTGTATTTACATATATTAAACCTAGATTTTAAATTTTAATTTTTACTTGAAAAAGTTCAAAAATTAACAAATAGACAAACCAATTTCCAAAGTCCATAAATGCATTTCAAAATGTGAGCATTTAAAAGTAAATTTTATATGATAAAAATGCAATACATATAAAGTGAAAAATATCCATATCTTTAATATTTATTTAAGTAGTTTGTATCTCTGACTTTAATTGTACTAATCTAAAATTTTTAAAATCATTTCCAAGAAAATAGCCACTATACTTAATAAAATGTGACATTTCATGGTAAAAATGTCTCAGCTAGCATATTTATATATAAAGTGCTGTTTATTTAGATTTGTTTTAAGCCAATAAACATCATGTGACCACCATTTCTATGCTTGCTCTTAACTGTTATTAAAGCAGGCAAAACTCTCTATACATATTGGCATCCATTGATTACTCTGGTTTGCACTGAATGGCAATACATATAGAGAGTTTTGGCTGTTTAGATTTGTATAGTATATATTATTAAAAAAGCCTTAAATATCAATTATAATATGGAAACACATCATGCATTAGATCCTTTTTTTCTTTTCTAATATGTTCAGATATATTTTTTGATGTTAACTGCAATTAAGTTTTAATAATGCACAATATGCTAATTTTGCTATTCTTATACTAATGATAAATAATAATTATTTATGATCAGTTAAATAAATTTTTATTAAAAAGTTTTTTTAAATTTTTAAATAATTTCATGTAAGTAACATAATATAGTAGTACAAATTTTTTAAAAAAAAAACCAAAAACTTTAGTATGACATTTTTTTCAGTGCAATGAGAAACAGTTGCATGAAAAAAGACAAAAAATTGTTAACTGCCAGTCTAGTTTCACTTTCTCATCCATTTTGCTGCACTTTTGGATAGTTGAAAGGTGCTTCTTTCCTCTAACAATTCTATTTAAAACTTTATGGCTACATACATTTTCAACTAAAATCATAATATCAGTTAATATGACCATGAAAAAATTATAGATCTCTGAACTTGGAAATCAAAAGGGATATCTTACTTGGAAAGAGGAGAAGGAAATCATGATACCTGTTATTCCATGAGTTTGCCCATGTTTACTATCACCATTGTTTTTAAAAACAAAAACAAAACAGAATAAAATGCTTAAACCATTCAGATATATCAAAACTTTCCAAAATCATGAAATCATAGCATTCCATATAAAAAGAAAATCCAAGAAGCACATCAACTATTCATTCAACATGTTTTTACCAGAGATCTTCACCTATCAGCATCTGGTGCACTCCTTCTAAAAAAAAGAAAAATGGACCTTAGAATGAGCAATTGATGACTCAGAAAGCTGAGTAATTATGATTGATAAATGGATTACCAAAAAGAACAATTTTAAGGTAAGTTTTTTTAGATAAATTGAACTGCATTATCATACATATATATTTTAAGTGCATATTTGCATAATACACATCACACAATTTACACAAGCATAATGTACATTAAAGGTTTTTTAAAATTACTATAGTTAAGTTTTTTTTTCACAGTTTATAGTGTACTTTTTATCTTGAGTAATGAGCCAATTTTTTTCCCATAGGAAACCATTATAATTAGTTGTTCTTTATATGGCATTCTTGCTCATTTAGGAAATCAATTGGTCTCACTAATTGGGGTAAAAGTGTATATAGAGAATAAGAAAATAGCATTTATTTTATGCTGATAGACTTTTACATGTCAGGATCTTATTTCAGATTTGGATTTTTTTTATTCTAAAAGAGATTTTCTGAATTGTCAAGCTTGATTATAAAACATATTTAATGGTAATTGATTAAGGTTTCTGAATTTTAAGATCAAATTTATTTCAATTAACATGTAAAAACTTGCATTACACAGTTGTTTCCATGTTCATTATATACTATTTCATAATTAATTAAATTTAATAAATTTGCCATTATGTTGAAATTTAAAAGCCAATAATAATAATTCTAATATTAAGACAAATATTGATAGTGTGCACATAAAATTATAAAGAATCATCTTGCACAAAAATTAAAAATTTATTAATAGATTTAAAATAATCAAAATGTGATTATTTTAGACATTTTACAGTTAAATCAGTAAATATTTTTGATATTTTACATATTACTTGGTTGAAAGAGATCATGCTATTTATATATTCATTTATTTATAAAAATAAATTTAAAATATGTTTCAAACTTAATAAATTATTTCAGTATTTATCATAGATAATTAATAATTTCTGGTCTCTTAGATTTACAAATCATTCTTTCATTTTTATGATTTTTTTAAAATGCCTATCAATGACTAGTAGACTTTTTATTTATATTAGAATGAATTATTTTTTATTTATTTATAATTTATTTATTGATAAATGTCAGAGTGATTTTTGAGTTACTTTGTGGATCAAAGATTTAAGAGTTAACCAGGTAATTGGATGTCTATAAATAATTTTCTTTGTCAGATAACTCAAATATTACTTTATAGCAAAAAAAATAAACTTTTCTCATAAATTTCTATGCTAAAAAATAAAATAAACCGCTTAATGTATTACATGTTCTGGGGATGAGTTTATTTAAAAAATTTTTATATACAAGCTTGCCAACAAAAATGCTATAATTTTCTGTAAGTGCAGAAATTAAACATTTAATAAATATCAAAGAAAGCTGAAGTATTTCTTGTTGCCTATAGGCATACATTTTAGAATGCTCAATAATCAACTGTATGAATTTGTTATATCAGGTCAGATAATAGTTTCAGGTAAAATAAATCAATAAATAGCACTTTTGAATTTTTACGTAAAGAAATTTATAAAAAAAAAATACACAAAAAAATAAATCTAAATATGTTGTTGTTTTTTTAAATTAATGGATGATGAATGTTTTAAATTTTATTAGTTAATAAAATTCAAAATAAAATATAAATGAAACATAATTTCAATCTGTTCTGAGAACATTAAGTGAACAATACTTTATATAAAACTTTTTTTTAAAAAAAAAAAGAATAATTATTTTTTTGCTTTAAAAGTTTTTATTAACAGATTTTTTTAAAAATATACACATAATTATTTTTTGAGTCTTATGGAAAATTATCAATATTTCTGCCTTTGTTTTGCAAATGTCATGTTAATTCTCAAGTTTTTGTTTAGTAAATCTCTCAGGCAGATTATATTTGGCTTTGATTTTTTTTTAAGCTTCAAATTTTATTTAACAAAACAAATTGTGATTTGATGTACATTGTATTATATATAAGAAAGTAAATTTTTTTTAATATTAACTATAATGGATAAAAAAAACACTATAATGGACAATTATATTTTTTTGAACACAGACAGTAAAATAATTATATATGTTTGTGTTTGAGTAAACAGTAAATTAAATTATTGCATTAAAAAGTTTGTTTATACTTAAAATACACATTATTATACTTCATGGCAATGTTAACAACAGTAAACATGTGATAAGTTGTTTAAAAAAATCATGTGATCAGCTTAAGCACAATAATTTAATTCAATTGATCAAACATATATATATATATTCAGGCATATAAATTTCACTCATATACAATAATTTAATTCAATTGATCAAACATATATATATATATTCAGGCATGAAACTCACTCATAAGCCTTTAGTTATTAGTTCACCACTCTCATTCTAATGTTAACTTTCAAAACACAACCTGATGGTTAAGACATAAGTATAATAAATGATATATACATAATTAGTGTTAATGTAATAATCAAAAGTCAATATATATATATATATATAATAATCAAAAGTCAATATATATATATATAGGAATAACAATACCAGTATTATAGTTAGGAAATAATATTAACATACATAACTATAACCTGGGAATGCAGATTTACATTATTATTGATCAACAGTTAATTATATATGTTAAACTTATAAAAATAATTAATTGACACATTTCCGAAAGTGATGATTAATATCTGATGATAACAGGAGATAAAAGCAATAGATTATTGTTAAGTCACTAATATTAAACACAAGCATTAATAGTATTATTAATATCAAATGTAAATTAAAATATTAATACATAGCAATAGTCTATGTAATGAATTTACATTATTTAAATGAAAGTGTTAGATATTTTTATAGTCATGACTCTATTATTCAATTATGAATTAGAAAAGTTCTCAAAGATGGTTGGTCTGAAGACTATTAAACAGATTTTAAATGAGTGTTGTGAATATACATTAGATTATGTGTTATAGTGATATTTTATAAAGTTCTGAAACACACACACAAATACACACACAAATAGGTATAAGTATATCAGCCATATATATCAGTATATAAAAACTTTGGATTATTACTGAACACAGTTCAATGTGATATTAAATCTGAACTGAATCACGCTTAGATATAAAACTGTTTCTTGTATAAAATTATAGTTAATTAATATAAATACATAATATTATTTCTGATCATACATTAATTAAAATTCTAATAATTAGCATAAGCTAATACATCTTCAACAACTAATAGCAACATTACATTTTGTTGTTGGTTTTAATCTGACTAATCAAAGAATAAAAGAGATCTACTGTTAAAATAAAATTTATAGTTTTTAAAATATATAGAACTTGACCAAGTGCATTATTTAGTATCAGATTATTTACTTGAATAGTACAGAGAAGTACAACATGATTGATACATTCATAAGTATATTATTTAAAATTTTGAATCCTAATTTCTCATTGGCAAAGTCAAAATCCAGAAACCAATTAAAGCATTTGGATATTATAACACCACACAATTGGGCAACCATTAATTACCTATATTTACAGTATATAGCTCTAGAGATTGCATGAAGAAAACTGACTTTGGAAATTCTTTAAGTAAGTTCATTGTATATGTGTTTTGTTTTTTTGTAATTGAAACTTTTCTATAAAATGGTCCAGAAAATATAGGACAGATATTATTTTGAACAATCAGTATATTAGTGTTTATGATGTTCAGATATGTACATTAAGACAATGGATATAATTTTTAATGTACACTTCCAAAGTAAGTTGATAAAGTGACATACCTGAAGTTATTTTATAGCATATATATATATATATATATATATTGTAAACTACAATAATACTTACTATGCTGCAACATATAAATTCAAACTTAAGAAGACATAACACTCTTACATTTAGGTATGTAAATAGATTATTACTTAACTTAAAAATATACTAATATTTCTATCAATAAATACAATACATTTTAAATGAAAAATATAGCAATACTAATCTGAATAATAGTTTTTAAATATGGCATTTCAAAAATAGTACTATAGTTCTAGTGTTTATTTTTTTAATGTGATCTGATATTTTGTTATTCCAGAGAAAATAGAAATATTACAAAAAGCTATAGGGTTTGAAATACATTTTGTCAATTTCAATATTTTCCAAATATCCAAATTATCTTTTCATTCAGCAAATATTTGATCTATATAAGGTTTTAAGTAAACACTAATTTATATACATGGTGATGCAATGTAAATATCCTTTCATTTAGCAAATAATTATTTCGTAAAACATAAGTGAACAGATGCTAATTGCTTCCATTATGATGCTATGGGAATTGAACCAATTTTATCCCATGTATAAATATTATATCAAGCTTATAAAATTATATCAGTCGGTAAGCATAATCTTTGTGTAAGTTTTTCTATTGTTAACATTTACACCTCATCATTGAAAAGTAGGTAATATCTATTTTTAAAAGGAAAAAAAAACATTCTGATGGTTTTAAAATGTTAAGAATCATTTTTGATAATTTTTTGATTTTATCATAAATTGTCACCCTTCACAAATCCTTGACATAAATTCTGGGAAAATATTGTTGCTTTTTGTCCTATTTTTAGTTAACTATATGCTTTTAAAACAAAATGAAAATCATATAAAGAAATTTAGATGTGCTTCTGTTGAAGCTAAAACAAGAGAGAAATTTTTTTCCTTCAGTTCTATTTATATTGTTTCCCAATGATGTCATAGTAACTATAGTAATACCTTTTATTCACTCTTTAGTCACTTCTAGTGAGAGTTCCATAAATAAAAATCTTATTACACAACAAATAAAATAAATATTTTATAATTATTACATACAATAAATATTCATGTTTTCATAATACAAATACTATTCATTCATTCTAACACAAGTTAAACAATTTTTAATACATTTTCATTATACTACACTGGAAATGAAATTTCATATATATATATTTCCAGTACAATTCTATTCAAATAAAATAACAAATATATTTGAGACATTAGACATTTAGTTGTATTGCTCATAATTTATTATTGTGAATGAAATAATGAAAATACAGATAATAAGGAAAGAATAATAATGTCATTAATATACTATAAACTTATTATTCACATAAACATTTTAAAATGTATAAAGTCAATTCATAATCTTATACAATACAATTAATAGTAAACAATTTTTTACATCAATATTATTGTTGTCATAGCAACACAGTTCATTGCTTTATAAGTTAAGATATCCACCATCAAAATCACATAAGAAAGAAAAAATTATGACTGACATTTTACTATCTACTGTAACTCATTTCAAATTTCAGTAGGTATAATCTATATATACATATTATCAGATAAAATAAATATAATAAACAAAAACTCTAGAAGAAACTATAATATTCAAAATACCAATATATAAAAATAAATAGTAATTGTATCTGGCTTACTCTGCCATCCTAAATAGTACTTTGCAGTTCAAAATGCTACTAGGATTGCATACATGAACTAAGCAGGCTATAACTATTATTAATTTTTCTATATTGATATTTTGAATGCTGTTTCAATGTTTTTTGTTTATTTATATATATATGAAAAACAAAAACAAGTTTTAATCACGTTAAAACCTGCTGACGCTTGTATTTATGATCAACAGATGGCGTTTTTACCAAAAACACGATCAAGCGTTTGTTTACATAAATGATCAAAGAGTCAGAATTAACTATCTCTTTCGTTTTAGCCCACTTTCAGATCAGCTGATTTCAAGCTATTTTGCTGTCATCAGTGAAAGACAGAGCCAAGAAACTAGTCAGTTTTTAGATCTAGTTTCTTGGCTCTGTCTTTCACTGATGACAGCAAAATAGCTTGAAATCAGCTGATCTGAAAGTGGGCTAAAACGAAAGAGATAGTTAATTCTGACTCTTTGATCGTTTATGTAAACAAACGCTTGATCATGTTTTTGGTAAAAACGCCATCTGTTGATCATATATATATATATAAGACATTTTGAGGGTTCATCTGTGTAAGATTTTAATTAGATATTGCAATGTTCAACTTGATCACATAAACCCTCAACTGGGAAATGAATATTCATTTTCCAGTTGAGGATATGTGAGATCAACATTGGAATGTCATATTAAAATCTTACATGAATCAACCCACAAAAATGTTTTATAACCCATGAAAACATTCATATGAACATATATATATATAAATTGTAATATTCTCATGGATAAATGATGAATTCATAGTTTTATTTCTGGGGGCTTCCTTGTAGTAAAAATATAGCAGCTAAATAGCTGACATTTTAGTACAATAACAAGTTCTTTCCTCAGAGCTTCTTTGAAGAAGCTCTGAGGAAGGTACTTGTTATTGTGCTAAAATGTCAGCTATTTAGTTATTATGTATATTTAATGTTTCATATTTATATGGTGTAAACAAAATATTTTGGGGACTAAACAACGCATTATTTTGTATTAATTCTCAGTGTTTTGATAAAGTAACATTCATCATTGTCACTTAAAGAAAAACTGTTAGATCTCAAGTACTAACAAGATTGAATGACTACATAAGATCTAATGCTTTTTTTAAAAAAAACTTGACTTTGACAATGATGAATGTTATTTTATTGCAACATTGAGAATTAATATAAAATAATACATAGTGTAATCCAAAAAATACTTTATATATATTATTCAAATATAATAAACCAATAAAATCTACAATCTGATGGCTTATTAAACATTGGATTTTATCATGGGCATTATATTTGAAAACCAAATAACTATTGGTAATGTATGTTTTAAATATACATTATAAGGATCAAGGATTTAATCAAGTTTCATTTACCAAAAAGAAATTCAAAAATGTATAAAATGAAAAAGTTAATTTAATAATTGTTTTGTCATTTATTAGGCTAGAAATTATCCATTTACTGAATAACATTTCTGTAATGTAATTTTCTCTACACACTCTCATACATGATAGGGACTTATTTCTATCCACTTTTAACACTGTGTGGAGAGGTGTAATCATAAACATATGTCCAAAGACATGTAAAAAGATGTATAATTTTCAAGAGTACACCTTCCCACAAGATGTTAAAAGAAGATAAAAACCAGTTCCTACCTTGCATGAAAGTGATGTAGTAAAATTACACTACAGAAAATCTAGCCTAATGAATGACTAATAAAAATTACTAATTTACCATTGTCAAGTAGTTTGTATTAAAGTCATGAAGATAATAAGTTTGATAATTATCAATTAAATTGTAGTTATTGGCTACCTACCTACTACCTACCTACCTGCCTGCCTGTGCTGTCTGTCTGTCTGTCTGTCTATCTATCTATCTATCTATCTATCTATCTATCTATCTATCTATCTATCTATCTATCTATCTATCTATCTATCTATCTATCTATCTATCTATCTATCTATCTATCTATCTATCTATCTATCTATCTATCTATCTATCTATCTATCTATCTATCTATCTATCTATCTATCTATCTATCTATCTATCTATCTATCTATCTATCTATCTATCTATCTATCTATCTATCTATCTATCTATCTATCTATCTATCTATCTATCTATCTATCTATCTACCTACCTACCTACCTACCTACCTACCTACCTATTTATCTATCTATCTATCTATCTATCTATCTATCTATCTATCTATCTATCTATCTATCTATCTATCTATCTATCTATCTATCTATCTATCTATCTATCTATCTATCTATCTATCTATCTATCTATCTATCTATCTATCTATCTATCTATCTATCTATCTATCTATCTATCTACCTACCTACCTACCTACCTATCTATCTATCTATCTATCTATCTATCTATCTATCTATCTATCTATCTATCTATCTATCTATCTATCTATCTATCTATCTATCTATCTATCTATCTATCTATCTATCTATCTATCTATCTATCTATCTAACTTGTAACAATACGTGGAAAGGTTCAAAATATGTGTAGTTGATTTTAATCTATATCAAAAAAATCTTTATACAATAATGAGACTTTTGTATTGTTTAAATTTTATCTTTATATGAACTAAGAAAGTGAAAACGAGGCTCTGCAATAATATATATATATATATATAATCAAAGGGAAAATTTTATTAATTTCAAATACAAAGAATTAAATAATTTATAATCTCAGGTAAATGCAATAATTAATTAAGCCTGATATGTGATTGAAGTTTATCTTAATAAGTGGGTATATATATGAATAACACAGATACAAATTAAGTTAATAAGAAACTATTCACAATTTATTTATTATGAATGTAAATAAAAAGAAATAAGTCAGTTAAGTTTTAATAATTCAGATTCTTTCTAAAATGGTGATTCATAACGTTTATTTACAAACGAATTAAAATAAATATCAATCATAGAACTTTTTCATAATTCCAAATGGGTATTGAAGGAAGAAAAACAAAACAAAGGGATATTGTAAGTTATCTATCTCTTTAATCTGATTAAGTTCAACAATTATTAATCCTTTGACTTGCTTCACTGGAAATAAAAAAAATAATAGATAAAAATGTGTGAACTAATTGTTGATTCATTCTATCAAATGCTCTATGGATATGTATGTGCACATAGATTAAAAAGTATTATGTTCAAACTTTTTAGATTACCTGATTTGGTAATGACTTTAAATGAGCTCGAAATATAAAAAAGAATACATGCATAGTAATAATAAGTCCAGAAAAGTTTTTTTTTTAAAGTTCATGTGAAAAGTTCTTTATTTTAAGATCTCTGATCAATTTTATTTTAAGGCAATGATTTAACTTTTACCAGTTTGACTGTTCTTGTGTTTTTAGTGAGTTGATGTGATAATTCTAAGAAATTCATATTTGATTAATCTATAGAGAAGGAAACAATTGCTCCCTATGAATTTTTCTTCAGTAACAATAGACTTGGGTTTAATTCTAAATAGAACAACTTTCTTTAATTCTAAATTCTCAAAGAAATTTTTTATTTATAAGATTGTTGTTCAGATGACATTATTTTTTCTGAGTAGAGATGGAATCTCAACAACTGTACAGGCATAGCTTCAAAAGGATAGGCAATTAGACCCCCTTTACCTTTTCCATTTTTTAGCCAAACATGTTAAAGTTCAAAATATGAAAATACTTTTTGTTAGAAAATGTCCAAAGTTTATAGCAGCTAGCTCAAGCAATAAGCCTCTGGTTTTAATTTGATTTCTATCTTATTAAAAAATCTTTCTATTATTTTTCACATAGGTATTATTGGGATTCTAGAATAGTTCACATCTTATTATAATCTTTGATTATCTTTATATAAATCTTATAAATGAATATACACACATCCAAGATTAATATTTAGAATTCCTGTGATTAAGTGAAAAATATTTTTTTGATAAATTAAATAATTTTACACAAAATTAAATGAACATTTAATATAATGAACTTCTAAAGACATGTATATTTATTTATTATTTTGATTAAATTCAGATATAAGTAACTTAGTTTGTATTAAATAAAATTTGGATTATGACTAAGTTTTTTTTTGATATTTATTTAAAATTAATAATGTTTTATGATAATCAATCCAAAGTAATTACAAACTAATTAATTAATGAAAAAAGAATGAATAGAGAAATAAATAAATTCATGCAAAAAATAAAATAATGAAATATATACAAAAAGTTTTTTTTATTATTTTTAGTTGAATCTAACAGTGTAAGGGAATAAAAATGTGATCCATGAAAAAATAGTCCTGATTTAATAAGGCTCTATGAATTGAGGTACCATTTGTAACAGAATAAAAAGTTGACCTACAGATTTTAGACTACATTTTATTACTGATAGAAAAAAATAATAATGAAGAAATAAAAAATGAGAATATACTGTTCTTTTAAACACCACAGATTTGGAAGTTATGTGTGACAAATCACATATGATAAAATCATATTATGCCCCTCCAAATATATTTGTAATAGAATAAATATATTTTTAAGTTAACCACTGTTATAATCCCAGTCATTTAAGCAGACTTTTTTTAACACATCAAAAATATGTGATGAGAAATAATAATTCTAATGTAACCTGAATAAAATATAGCCCAATCTTTATTTACCCTATGTAACAGAATGAAAATGATTCCTAAAGTTAAATGTTATTTATAACTGAACAAAATGTAATTCAAATAAAAATAATACTAATTTTATAATACCTTGTGAATAATAATATCATTCATAGTAGAATAAATGTGATATTACCAAACTAAATGAATACCAATTAATAATTAATTATTCAGGACTTAATATAATCCTTTATTTAATCACATATCTGACTGTCAATTATATAAAAACAAAATAGTGATGACAATCTTTATTATAGCACCATGAATTCAAATAGCATTTAGAATAAATTGAAAACAAACATGATCATTACTTCAAATACCCTAAATACAAACCTTACTTAAAATAGATGAAAATAAAGCAATTAAATCAAATATCATTTCCCCAAAACAATGATATATGTAAAAGATATATTTCATTTATTATTGAATAAAATTAATAATAAATTATTAAACAATAAAATTCTATTATACCTAACTAATCAAATCTTGCTTATAAAAATACAAACTTATACCAAAATTTAAAGATGTTCTTATCTAAATAAAATAATTCATGAATGATTAAAATAACTTTTAATATGTCTTATAAGTTTACAATGTTCATAATATCTAAATAGATAAATGACTCAATAATTAATTTCAAATCTTAGTTTAATAAAATGATAAATAATAGCAACATATCTATGCTACATTTTTATATTAATTTACTATTTTTACTTACAATATTGATAACAAGTTAAAAGACAATAAAATGATAAATAATAAATTATATTAACTCAATAATGCTATATTCTTATATAGATTTTACTCTTGTGAATTAATTTCTAATTGTAATAAAACAAAATACTTAATAATGATATAATATCAATGAACCTATTAGATAATCTTATATCTGCAATATCCAATCATATGAGTTTATAAAAGAAATAGTAGATTTCTATTGGATATTTATTTAAGTACAATTAATTAATCATATCAATTTGTTTTAAATTTCCTATAACTAAATTATTAAAACTCTATATTATAACAATTAAAACATATAAAAAATTATTGTCATTTATTCTAATTAAATATGACTATTAAAATTTAATAGTTAATTGGATTGACTATCCATCTCAATTAAACTTAAATATAATTAAAGCCAATCATTCTGATTTATGACAGAATAAAATATAATGCTATTAGCTTAATAACTGAATAACATTAAGACTTAATTAATGATCAACCATGGACTAATTGGAATACTTATACAATCGATAATAATTTAGGTAAGCAAGCATATATTTAATTATGATTATCATATAAAGTTTATGTCTAGTCAATAATATATATATATATATAATTATTATTACTTACCAATTCTGTAATTTGATTTCTGAATTATATAATGTAGTTATTTTAAATAAATTTTCATTTTATATATATAGATAGATAGTTTATCTGTTCTCACTCGAATGATGTTAATTAATTAATTAATTCATATTGCGCTATTGAATAATAATCAGAAACGCTTATTTGGTTTAATTTAAATTCAAATTTATTAATTAATAAGTATCGATTATATATATAAGATGATGAATAAATCGTAAACAATCAATATGTACACATACGAACTAACTGAATATACAATAAATTTTCTATTAACCTTAATTTCATATATGCATATGTGATTGCCTATTAATTTCCGATTACCCAATAACGAAATACTAAATATATATGTCTATATATCACAAATGCATTGCAAGATGTTCCCATTTTCTAAATCATAAGATAGTTCAAAATATATCTTCTTTTAGATTTCATATAAAATATAATTAATACAAATATATATATTGATAAAAAATGAATCGACTTATTTATTAATACCAATTAATAAGACCAAAATAAAACAAATACTTATACCATAAAACCTTTTTAAACTTTCAATATATATGATATATTTGAAATTAAATTTTTAATCACTAAAAAAAATGAATTTTTTAAATTAAAATAATAATTATTATAACACAAGATATAAGTTTAAACTTAGGAAAAACATAGCTTTCATACATTTTAATTAGCTTAAAACTATATATTATTCGTCCATAAATAATTTTTACATTTTAAATGAAAATAGACATCAAAACTAATAACAAATATAAATATTAACAACCTGAATAAGTTTTTACATACTGTATTTTTAGTATTGCATCATAGTTCCAATGTTTATATTTCCAACTACAAAACCAATAGTATGTCTTTGTCCCAGAGAAGATAAAATGAATGCACTAGAACTTTAAATCCAAAATACATATTGTCGATTCCAATATTTTATGTATATATTCCAATTTTTCTTTGAATAATAATTATTTGGTTCATATGATGTTACACATATAAATATTATTTTATATTTATGATAATATGAAGAAACATTCTTTCATAACCAATTATTATTTTAAAATAATATAAATAAATAAATGTAAGCTAGATTTTATCTAGAAGATAAGATAGAAATTAAACTAATTCATATCTCATAAAAATTTGATCAATCGATCTAATAAAATCACACAATTAAGTAAATATGACTCTTGTATAACTTCTGATGTTTGTATTCTGTCTTTAAAATTATATTTAACACCCATTTCAAAAGATAGAATATTTTTATGGTTTATGTAATGAAGCAATTTACAATAAATTTGTCATTTCATTTATCGATAATCTGCTCCAGTCAACGGGCAGATAATGCTAATTTTCACTCCTCCATTTTATGTTATAGAAAAAGTTATACATGCTTTAGTTCAAAGCAAAAACAAGAGAGAAAATTTTTTTTTTTAATTTTTCAGTCCTATTTATAAGATTTTCTTATTTATGTCAAAGTAACTATAATAATTGTGTAAATTCATTCATTAAGCTTTTTCCAATCGTGTTTGTCTAATAAAATTGTATTATTCAAGTAACAAAAATAAATATTTTAAATATATTACATACCAATATTATTTTCTATTCAACAAAATATACACAATTTAGATTACATTTACAATATATTATCCTATAAATATATTTTTAAATATATCTTCCAATATACTATTACATAAATAAAAAAAAAAACAAATATATTTGAAAAATTAAACATTCATTTGAATTATTTATAATTTATTATCTGAATGTAGTAACAAAAATGAAACATATAACAAGAAAAAAATAATTTCATCCAAACCATATACTTTATTATTCACTTATTTATTTTACTTTTTAAAAATGAATAAAACCAATTTACAATGTTATAAAACAATTATAAATAATAATATCATATTATTATTATTGTTGTCATAGCAACACAGTTAATACTTCATAATTTAACATATCCATTATCCAAAAATCAAATAAGAACGAAAGAAGACAAATTATGATGACATATTGTCACATACTAAAATCCATCTCTAACTTCAGTAGGCACAATATATATATATATATATATTCAGTAGGCACAATATATATATATATATATATTCCTGAACAATGATAAAGATATTAAGAGATGATTATGTGATGCTTAATGGAGATGTTATTCATTAACAAGGAATAATATTTCTAAAACAATAATACAATACAGAAATTTGCAAAAAAAAAAATTTTTTCTCTTATGCTAAGACTCTATAGTTTTGTTTCATTAAAGAAAATAAATTAAACATTTTCCAACAAATAAATAGTTATAGACAATATAGTTGCCTTGAAATTTATATACAAACATTTCACTGCAATAATGTATGTAAATGAATTTTTTTATAACCTAATATTTGCTTTTTATGACATATTTTATATTGATAAATATCAAACTTTGTAAGCAGATGACTCAATAAGCAAAAAGGTTGCTTAGCAACAGCAATTGCTATATAATAAAGAGATTCTAATTTGCCAAATATAATAATGTTATACAAATTGCTATTTCAATATTTATTTACTTTGAATAATCTCCTACATAATTGTCATTGAATAATATTTGACTATCAAAGTGTGTTAATGAGCACAATAATTCCGTTCA
Organism: Epiperipatus broadwayi; assembly: GCA_028023455.1. NCBI lineage: Eukaryota > Metazoa > Onychophora > Udeonychophora > Euonychophora > Peripatidae > Epiperipatus > Epiperipatus broadwayi. Next base: position 5,452,177 of record JAQFVV010000074.1, read on the forward strand.
TATAATTAAAGTAAAAGTTTTTCTTTTGTTTTTCATTTTTAACTAAAAATTGATACAAAAATTCTTACCTCTAATAGCAGTCACTTTTAGTTCCGGCTAAACTGCTCTTAGCGGAGTCATTTACCAAAATATGAATCCTTCTTATTATCAAATTATGAAGATATATAAATAAAGTTTGATAATAGAAAGAAATGGGTTAAAATAATTCTAAAAACAAATGTTCTTTTATCTTTTGTGTTAGGTCACATTATTTTCTACTCTTTGCCAATTGCAGAAATAAATCATTTTTGATTAGTAAATATAAATTCATGGTTTTTAAAAAAGCAAATGCAAAATTAATTTTCAGTTAGAAAAGTAAATTTAAATCCTTACAAAAAAATTAAAAACGGAATGAGAAATAATCTCATTTATCTTAGGAATATTTAAAAATGAATTATGATTTAGCAAGATTCAAGATTGAGTAAAATATTAAGAAGTAAAGCGGTCTGAGTAATAGAATTACTGTAAAAAGAAAAAGCACACACCTTTACAATTTAACATTTATTTGATCCAAAGTTAGAATGAATTGACTATCTATGACTTTTTGACATTCTTCAGCCAATAATTTATTGCGACCATTTTGAATTTACTCAACACTAAGCTAATACTTGATATATTGCACTAAAATCAGTAGCAAAAAAAAAAAAAGTGGAAAAGAAGGGGGGGGGGGTAGGATTTAATGATAGGTGTGAAATTTATCGCAGTAAAGAACAATAAATTATTTAGAGATTAAAGTAAAAAATAAAATCTACAGCAGTTTTTGTCGAAATTAACTGTAGTTTCTCTTTTCACTTTTCTATTTTTCCTCTACTTCTATATTTCTTTTTTCTTAGCCTTTCTCTTTTCTTTCTCAATTAATTTGATATATTAACATAATATATATATATATATACAGAATACTTTTATCTAGAAAATCCAGAATCTAAAAAATACTAACATAATAATATGTATATTAAAATTTTATATTTAGTTTTATCCTGTCAAATATGTATTTTTATGAGAACATTGGCGATAGTAATTATCATAAAGATTACTTACTATCAAAATGGTCACACAGAACTGTTCTGCCTTTTGACATTTATAAACTATTTCTATTTTGAAAATTAATTTTTAAAATGCTTTATTAGATAATTAGATAAGATTACATTTTTTTACTATATTAGTGAATTGTAAGACACATGTTAATGCAAATCTAGAGAGACAAAAATTATTAAAAAAAAACAAGAATTCACAATTGATAAATAAATTTAAATTAGAACTTGCAAAGCTTTTTCAATAATTAAAAGATTTTGAACACAATTCAAATTTGAATAAAATCAATAAGATTTTTAAAATACATTTTTAAAAACGGCAACAAAGATAGCTGGTACAAAAAAGCAGGGATTTAAAAATATATAAAAAATGATACATTAAGAAGTTCAAATAATGATGAACAGGAAATGCAATTTCTGGAGACTATTAAAATGAAATTCAATAAAGAAATCACCAACCAAAGCAAAAAAGAATGAATTGAAGCAAATAGATGTAACAAGCTAACATAAATATCAAAAAGCCAAAAACATGAACAAGAGGGGGGGGGATAAAACATTTCCAATAAAAGATGAGCAAAAACTGTGCAAGCATAAGGAAATAATGACAAATGATAAAAAAAACAAAGAATTACTGATACTGTTCTAGAAGAGAAAATAAAAAGTGAATCAAAGATCATAATCCAAAAATCATGAATAATAATTTAAAAATAATGATACTAAATATTAGAGGAATTAATGGCCCAAATAAAGTGGAAAAAATTTCAGAAGAATGATATAATTATATTAACAGAGACAAAGATAAATCCTAAAACATCTAAATTTATAACAGATACCTTAACAAAACAAAATATAGTATTATATAAAGCTAATGATAGGCCAGCACAAGGAGAGGCAGTGTTAATAAATAAACATTCAGATATAGAAAAGATTCAGATATTAAACTTACAGACAAATTATATAATTATTTCTTTTGTCTATCAAGAAATATTGCATTATTTGATTGCAGTTTATTCAAGAGCAAGGGCTAAATACATTGTAAATATAATTCATAATGTCCAAAACAAATTACTACAGAAAACAGAAATAATAATACTAGGTGGTGACTTAAACTTTACAAATGAAAATCTCTCAAAAGCATTAAAGAATAAAATAAGTCAGGAGTCCATTTATTCACTACTTGATAAATATCCATATAATGTATTCTCATTTTTCAATAGCAGAGCTACATCATTCATAGATCTATTTTTTATTTTGGGACACAAGGTAAATAATTCAATTTTTTTTACTTCACTGGTGGGATTTACACATTATCTCAGTCTACAGCTAATGAAAAATGACTATAGACAAATTATAAATGCTTACAGTTATTCAATAAGAAGAAATATAACAGACAATATTAGCTTAACAACTGACCAAATATCAAATTCTTTAATAATAATAATAATTACTATACAAGAAGCACTAACATCACTACCCTGTATAGCACAATATAAAATAAAGGACCTTTCTGAGTTATGTAGAAAAAATCTAAAGAAAAATTGCTGATGATTTAAATAAAACAAAGAGTTTTAGAAATAATATCCAATTTGGGAAACTTATCAAAGCCACAATTAATTATGAAAAAGTTTATATGGTACATACCTCAATTTGGGAAACTTATCAAAGCCACTGATTAACTATGCAAAAGTTTATATGCCACACACCAAGGGTATTTCTGCAATAAAGGAAGATGGAAACAAATTTATATCAAGACTACAGGCTGATGAATATGTGTTTGAAATGCTAAAACTAAAATTTGGTGAAGTTAAAAATGATATAAACACATAGAACAGTGTAATAGAAGAGCAAAATGAATATATAACTAAAGGAGAAATAAAACTAATGATTCAAATCTATTGTCTGTTTATAAACTAATGGATTATATCATAAAACAAACAATGTGGAAATACTTTAATCAGATGTGTTATGAAAAGTTTGATTGGCCATACATAAATATTAGAGTAATGTACAGTGTGAAGAAAGAGAAGTCTGTTCAGTCATCAACCATGGAGGATCTGAAACATATTTCAATTAAGAATATTGACCCAAAATACTAAGTAGAATATTTCTAAACAACTATAGCAGTTAATAAATGTTAAAATTTTACTTGCACACCATGCTATAAAAGGCAGAAGGACAATGAATGCAGCAATGAAAATCCAGAAAGCAATAAAGTATACTAAAGAATTAAATAGACTTTAAGTCAACATTTGACTTAGTAGAGTGGTCATATCTGCTAGAAGCATTAAATCAATTAATGCATGAACACAAATTTTTAGTTCAGGCAATTGAAACTATATAAAAAATAGTAGAAAATTAAAAATTTGTTTATGAGAAAATCAACTTGTTTTATTCCAAATAGTGAAATTCCACAGGGTCATCAATGACTACACTTCTTTTTGCTATTTATACATACTCTTTGGTAATAGAAATAGAAGGACAAGTACCTGATCTTTATCTATCTCATCTGGGTATGAGGATAATAGTAACCACTTTTATAGATGATGTAATAATAATATTTCAGAATGTTTATAATATTTAGACTGTTGTGAATATACTGAAAAATTTCCAAAGGAAATCCAAATCCTGTACCCAACCAATAAAATCTGCTGCATGGCAATTACCTACAGATAAAAAGATACTATGCAATTATCAAGCAATTCCATTAGTGTTTTTTTGGCTGAATCTCCTTATATATGTTGAAAACTAGTATGAACAACTATTTAAATAAAATAATAATTACAAAAATTAAAACAAAAATTAAAAAATTTTCATTGTTAAGACTTTTATGAAGTTATAAGGGCAAAAATATTTAATGATATGGTAATGGGCATTTTGGGATATTGTGCTCCCTGTTTGTATTTATATAATATATCAATAAATAAAATAAATCAGATAGCAAAGAAATACATTTGGGTAAAAGCATCATACCTGCTGTTGATTTCACTACTACAATTACCAATTAATCAAGGTAACATTAATCTCATTGATCCATGATTATATATATCCTCATTAAAGCAACAGCATACATTAATATGATACAAAGTCAATGTTTTAATCCACCATTATTGGATGTAAATATAATTAATGAAATATGGAAAGATCTTTTTTAACAGACTTATTCATAGCATACAAAGATTTACAATATAATTTAAACCTAACCTGCTTGATCAACATTAAATATAAAGATTTGAAATGACAAATAAATAGGAAGCCATACTTATGGGTGGAGGTATCAAGAATGAAGGTACAGAAGAACTCCTAGAAAATATATGTACCTTAAACTTATATGAAATTTGTTTTCAAATTATTGAATGATATATTACCAATAACAACATACTTAAACAGGTAAAACTATTATACAGTAGTGATCATGTTCAGTGGTTTAACAACATACTTAAATAGAAGACTGAATTTGGAGACTTTATGGATGTTTTGTTGGATCCAAAAGGATACTTTTTTACATTTGTTAGAAGAATGCAATGCATTTAAACAGATAAAAGAAAGTATTCCATATTCCAATTATAAATTTGAAATGATTAATGCTACAAGACATTAAAATTTTTTATCTGCATAATGCAATGATTTTTCTGTACACTTTAAAGACAATATGGTCAATAAGATGTGGTATTATATTTGACAATAAAAAGTACAATTGACTAAGGTAATTAGAAAAAGAATGTGATAAATATTTTAACCAATGCTTAAGACACCTGCTAAAGAGAGTGATGGAAATGATTTGGGAAAGCATAGGATACACATTGTGTTAGATACGGGAATGAAATTCTTATTTGATTAACAATAGTCATCCAAGAAGTGAAGAGCATATAAGACCATGAGTGTAAAAAGAGCATCGAAGAAAGTGCAATGCAAATCAAAAATTGTATATATATATATAGACAAAAAAGTATAAATACTATTTCGTTTTCTGTTAATAAAGATATTACTTACAGTAATAATAAAAAAAGGATTATTAAAATTATTCACTTGTTAAAACATATTCGTAATATTGTTTAAATTTATTTTCTGCTTAACTAATTTTTTTTTTTAATAATTTTAGTAAAATAGATAACCTTTACTAAGGAGTGAAGATATAAGATAATCATCGGATCTAAATAATGCTGCTTTTTTATGCATGATATTATAAACTATTTACTTTATTGTAATGAAGGGAATATTAAAGAGATATATAATTGAAGTGGAAATTATTATTATTACCATCTTTTTATTTAATGTAAATAAAGTATGAACAAATTTATTAATTAATGTTGACTTTGCATTTTTTATTTATTTATAAGATTATATCATTTATCAAAATTTTGGGTCACATGATTATAATTGCTAATACAGATATTTAATTTACCCTGAAATACTCAACAAACATTTACATATATTTTGAATCTAATTAGAATACACTTTGCCATTATGTTAAGTAGAGATAAATTTATAGTATACAAGATACAAATACATTTAAAAGTAATTAAGAAATTAAGAGGAAGAAGAGATTAATTTATTAAAGTTTATTAGGTTATTTATTGAATGTAGTTTAGATTTAATAAAATGTTTTTAACTCCAAATTACATTAATAGGCTCATCATTTAGATTTATTTATTTACAGTTACAATTTTATGTGCTAGTTGAGTATCATTATTTTGCCTGATAGTTTAGTAGATTTAAAGATTCAGTTACTAATCCTTTGCCCAATTCATGAGACGTGACAAAGCCTAACCTTTATGGTTAATATATATATACAGTGCTAATAGTTAACATTTAATTTTTGGTAGATTTGGCATAAGTTTCTAAAACTTCTTAGCAGTTAAAAATTTCATTTTATTATATGCCATGACAACATTTTAGCTGTCAATTTTCTTGAAAATCTGATGATGGAATGCTCAAAGCCCACTTTAGTGCCAACTTTCTCATTTTACCTATGTTGGCCACAAATCACAACGGCCCCTCATGTACAGGACATAGTCCACATACATACATATACAAGGGATAGGCAGACCTTAAAGCACTATATATGAAATATGATTTTTTTCTATAGAACAGGCTTTTTCATACTTGCACTTATATATATATATGATTTTGACAGAGTTGTATTTCTATGTTTTGAATTTGGAAATGAAAACATAATTGACTAAACTTTTTTTTTTAACCACTTATTTCTTTTTCATATTTTAGTCAAAATTATTTATTTTTACACTAAAACACATTGATAAGGAATTCAATGAATTACATCTGTAATTTATAATTGGATGGTAAGTGTTTATTTTAATTTGATCACATTTTATTACAAATTATAAATAGAAATTTATTTTTTAAAAAACTTTTTGTAATCTGCCAAATTATAAATTTGCAATTTAGATACTAAACTAAACTAAATATAATTTTAAAAAGACAAACATATTTACTGCAAATTCTATAATTGATCAATAAATGTTTGAAACTTAAATTTAATCTGCCAATAGTCTGTGTTTTTGAAGGAAAACTGAGTAATGGCATGCCAATTTTATATGTGAATTAATATAAACACCAATGCATAGTATTTTATATCAAATTATAATTTAAATACCATAATGATCTCTTCAAGCAACAAACAAAAATATTTCAAGATAACTGAGAAGAGGAATATTGTGTTAAATAACAAAAATTCAGCAACATGTTTGATTTGTCAAGAAAGTGTCGCATTAAAAAAATATTATATTGATCATCATTATACCAGGAAACATAAATTTTTAATGACACTTTTGCTCATGGGTCTTTAATAAGAAGTGAAAAATTAGCTTTCTTCATGAAATCATTGCAACAAATACAAAATGTTATGTCAGTGGCAATCTCACAAGAAGCAGCAGTGACATGAGCATCATATAAAATTATATACTTGGGGAAAAAATGAAATGGTTTACGGATGCTGAAGTTGTGAAAGAATGTTTCATAAATACTTCAAATGTATTATTTGATAAATGTAATAATAAAAATCAAATATTATTACAAATTAAGAAATTACATTGTCAGATACTACCTGCATTAGATGTATTGAAGAGACTGCAAAACATTTTTGATATTATAATAGATTTGAAAAACTGCAAATATATTAGTTTGGCCATTGGTTCTAGCACTGACATTTCAGCAACATCAAAATGTACCATTTTTGTCAGATACTGTATGGAACAGAATTCAATTTATGATTTTTTGAAATTTCTTTCTATGAAGGATCAAACTAGAGGTAGTGATTTTCTCAATAGTATTTGTACTTTTCTGGAGAAGAATAATATTGAAATTAAAAAAAAAATGGTTTTCATATGCACTGATGGATGCTTCAATAATTGGATCTAAAAAGGATTTGCTTCCCTAATAAAAAATAAATACACTTTAACAAATCTTATCATTTAATTGTTCAATTCACTAAAAAAAGTTGGGGCACATATATTCACTAAAGAAGTAGATGCTGTATTGAAAACCATCATAAACATTGTGAATTATATTCAAGCCTGAGAATTAAACCACAGAAATTTAAAAAATTTTCAGAAGAAATAAATAGTTATTATAGTGATGTACTTTTGCATATTTCAGTGTAATGGTTAAGCAATAGTATTAAAGTTTTGAATCACTTTTTTATTATGTCATGAAGTTATTGTATTCCTACAAAAAAAACAATAAAGTTTATAATAAGCTTGACGGTGATGGATAGTGTCTTTTATCTTTTTTATAGGACATCACAGAAAAACATTATGCTCTTAATTTTAGTTTGCAAGGCAAAAATAAAATTATTTTACAAATGATAAATAAAGTATTTGCATTTGAAGAAAAGCTAAATATTTACTATCAAGAGATACAAAATCAAGTATTACATCATTTTCCAACATTAAGAAATGCTAAGCAAGATGCTATTGACATTTCTTCAGAAACGTATGTAATTATTTCAAATTATTTAGCTACCTTATTGAAAGAATTTAAAAGTAGATTTCAAGATTTAAGAAATATTAAGAATTGTCTCTTATAGAAAATCCCTGGCACTTAGAAATAACAACTATTACACAATTAGCTGCATTTGGATATGATTATGTTAAGCTATTTGATAAATTTAAAAATGATACACATTTAGAACTATTTTTAAAGAAAAATAGGAGAGAAAGGAGTATGGAATTTTGGAAATTAGTACCTGAAAAATATAAAACTGTCTAAAAGTGTGCACAAATGTTGCTTACATTGTTCACATTGATATATCTTTGTGAATAATTTTACTCAAAAATGAAATATGTAAAGAATGTATATAGAGACAGACTTACTGATTCACACTTTGATGATATATTAAGAGTAGCATGTAGTACTTATAAACCAGATTTATTTAAAATTGTTAAAAGTTTAGCTCAATATCAAAAATCACAAATGTTTATATCAAATAAAATGTTTATGTTTTATTAATATGTTAATTAAGTGATTTACAATCTGTGTCATGCATGAATTGAAAAGACATTCTTTCATGTGATATCAATTGGTTTCTGATCACTTATATAGCATGCTGCAGCCCACTTGATGTAGCACACAAATATATGTAGCCCCAAAAAGAAAAAGATTGAGTAAGTCTGATTTAGACCTTTGGTGTATAACTTTTCCAATTTTTTTTTATTTCATCACCTGTTTCTTTTAAGATATCAATTATAATTCCATCATTGTTGGAGTTCTTTTCTTCATAAATTTATTTGTATTTTTTGCTTCTTCATTTAAAATCCTGGTCCATTCAGAATATATAGTAGATATAGGAAATACTTTTCAATGTTCTTTATTGCTACATATTTTTTTGATGGAACACTTCTACACATTTCATGATATCTCTTTTTTTTAATAATAGTTCCATCATTTTCTTATTGCTGAAATATGTTTTCTATCAATAGTAAGATGTTTTACATTTTTGAAACTTTTACTCTCTTCTATAGCATGCCTTACTAATTCACAGTTATACTTTCTTATATCCTTATCAGCCCCATCTTAATACAACAGTTTTGTATATTTTCATATTCATATTTTTTTTTTATAAATTGTCTTGTCTCAATAGAAATTTTATTGATCATATTACTATTTTCTTGTACAAGCTATTTTTGTTATGGTTTTTCAAAATGTTTCAGTTATCTTTCTTTTCATTTTGTGCAAATCTAAATCATGTTTACAATCTGTTTAATATTTGAAAACAATTTGCAAGTTCTAATTTAAATTCATTGGAATGTTTCTGAAGATTAATAATATCAACTGGGAATACTGTTTTTCCTTAATAATTTTCATTTCTTTAGTTATGCATTAACACATGTCTTACATTTCGTTAATCACTTCCTGTGCTGAATTTATTAAGAACATTACAATCTTAAAATACATACAATCTTAAAATACATATTTTCTGCTAGTCAATATGTAATCCAATTATACAGCACCTTCATTTGGATGCTTTCATGTCCATTTACATTTAGAATTTTTCTTAAAAAAAATTCATATTATAAAGTTTTTCTTTTTCTGAAAACTCCACAACTATCATTCATTTTTATTAACATTTTCTAGGATTATTTTAAAATGCTATTTGGTCTGATCAGAAGCATTTTGTACATACATATGGAAATCCTCTCCCTCTTTATTAAAATGATAAGTTGTTAGGGCATAAATCTGAATTATCCGCATTTGGTATCTACCATTAAGGTGAATAAACCAATTTTACAATTCTGTCTAATACACCATTTCATTTTTTATTAATAATGAATCCTACTTCATTTATGCTTTCAATGTTTATAATCTTGTAATATTATACATGCCCACTTTTTAAGTCAATTATCTCATCACCTTTTTTTCTAACTATATAAAGTTCAATAATGACTCATAGAGTATCAAGATAATTTTTTTCCCAATTCTTGCAATTTTCCTTTACTTGAAAGTGATATGCAATTGCAAGCACCTAATAAAATGTCAACATTAAATTGCAGTCTGGGTTCACATTCAAAAGATTATTAGCATCCTCCACCTTTGGCCACTAACTGCTGCATTGGCTGATGGTTTTACAGCCTCCTGGAAATAAGAGCCATCTTTCACACACACCTTCATTCTACATTCAAGAAAATTGAACTGATATTTCCGTTAATAATTATCATATAACTGAGAAGAAAGAGTATGGCATGTCTTGATAAAAAATAAATAAACTCACTTTGCTGTAGAAAACAAATAAACTCACTAAAATGGCTAATGCATGTAGGTGAACCCCCATCCATATTTGCATATTACTTGAATAATCACATAGAGATAACAGCTGCAATGACAAGAACATACGAAATAGTCATTAGAAATTTGCCCTACTTGGTTCCTCTAAGGCCTCAAAAATGAATCAAGTGGTCTCCTTTCAATTAACAACAAACTCTTTTCTAGCATATATATATATATATAAAAACAAAAAAATAAAGACTTATAAATCCAATAAATAATATAATATTTCACCAGAGACTGTTTTCATCAAAAGAAAAAAATACACAGTAAAATGGCGATAATCAAAATTACAGATTTGGCAAAAGATTCTTTTGCCAAATCTTAATTTTGATTATCGCCATTTTACTGTGTATTTTTTTTTCTTTCTGATGAAAACCAGTCCTCTGGTTGAAATATTATATTATTTATTGGATTTATAAGTCTTTATTTTTTTGTTTTTATATGTATTTCCTTTGGTTAGTTTGTTATATATTAATATTTTGATATATATATATATATATATATATATATATATATATATATATATATATATACACCTTTATATGTATAAAATACACCTTTATTGTTAAAAGAAGATTGCCTTGACAACAGTTTGAAATTGATGATTGTTATTGAGATTGAAATTATCTAAGTGTTGACTGGTTTTTAATGATATATGTATATATTGAATTAAATGTTTATTTAGATTTTATTATATAGAAATGAAAAGATAATATCCATTAAATAGAGAAGCACTTTAACTTTTGATATTAGTAAGAAACTATTAATTACTACTAATCAACAATTCCTGAGGAAAAGAAAGTGTTTCTCATAATAGCTCTTTTGTTGGAGAATCCCTTATTATGAAAAAAAAATGCTTTGCCTCAGGATTTGTTAATTAATAGTATTTGATAGTTTCTTAGTAACATCAAAAGTTGAAGTGTTTCTCTATTTAATGGACATTATCTCCTCTTTTCTATATTGCACGCATATATTTTCTGTTCATTTTCATATGTAAAAAAGGAAGGGGATATCTAAATTATATTGCTCTTACTAAAATTATATCCAAATTTATGTTAAATTAATGTAAATTTATAACATAATTTTAAATTAGAGATAGTAAAAGAAATTGTATTAAGAATTGGAACAAATGACAAATTATCAATGATTATCAAATATTCTATTTTGATTTTGTAAACCGTGTTTATCAAAACTATCTAATTTAATTTATTAATAAAGAGATTTAATATTTCAGAAAACTGATTTTAAAATTTATAAATATTTAGATACACTTCTAACAAAAATCGAATTTCCAACTAGAATTTCAATCCACACATTATTAACAATATCAAAGGCTTATTATGTTTGTTTTACCAAATTAAGATGAAGGATTTTCATTTCATCTCTTAAAAGGTCTGTATATTTTCGTGGTTTGTGAACTAAATATTTTAGATATAAACTCAATGTGTCATTGCTTGTGCCCAACTAAAATATATATTTTTCCAAAGATACAAAAACTATTAAACCTAATTTTCACTGTGATTAAGCACACTATTTTTATTATAAATCTAAGAACTTATATATATATAAAGGAAATGAAGTAAATTTTAAAATAAAATTCAAAGGCAATTGTTATTGGGAGTTACTTTGTATAACTTCTGAATACACTGACTCACTTTTTTGAAATAAAAAAAAACTTTTTATTTATTCCTATTAACAAACTTAGTCATCAACAATTTAAAAAAATAGAAGTTGCCTTTCTTTAAACAACAATTAAAATAATTATTTTTTAATTAAAAAAAACACAACTAAAAAAGTGAATGTAAATAATGCTTATGTATCTAGCTTAGTAATATATTTGCTTTTTTTTTTTTTTTAAAGAGATAGTAAAAAATATTAATATCAACATCTGCGATAAAGATTTTTTATACATATAAGAGGAACAGAAATGCCAGGAAAAAGTCAGCTTTATTTGTTTACGACTGAAAATATTTTATAAACTGAATATCTCTCTTTCTTCAAATATTTTATTTTTTATATTTTTACAAAATATTTTTTACATACAATTTTAGTGACGTATTTGGATATTTTAACTTAAAAATTGAAAAGGTATCTACATAAATGGTTATTAAGCCAATAAATATCACATGACCACCGCCTCTTATGCTTGTGTATAACTGTTGTTAAAACAAGTGAAACTCACTACACGCATGCCACACACAGCAAGCTAGAGTAATCAATGAATGCCAGAAGGCTTGTGCATAAAACCCACATTTAGTGTCTACTCATCCAATACCCCCAGACTAGTTTCTGGCTTGTGGCTATCGACAGTGAGAACCTTGGATCTGAGAGCACTGCACCTAGATCTTAGGATCTAATGCAACCCTCCAGCAACCACCTTTTATCTCCATTTACACAAGGATAAGAGGTGGTGGTCATGTGATGTTTATTGGCTTAAAACCAATCCTGCCTAATAGGATAGTGGTGGCTATGGTTATTAAAGAACCAAAGATACTAAAATATATAGTACTGAACTGGGTTCAGACCCATATGACTATATAAGCTAATGGCTTGGATTAAAAACATTAAAGTGTTTTCAGTTTAAGACTCATAGTTTTGTAGTTAAATAGAGATAAAAGGTGGTTGCTGGAGGGTTGCATTAGATCCTAAGATCTGGGTGCAGTGCTCTCAGATCCAAGGCTCCTCATTGTCGATGGCCACAAGCCAGAAACTAGTCTGGGGATATTGGATGAATAGGCACTAGATGGAGATTTTGTGCACAAGCCTTCTGGAATCCATTGATTACTCTAGCTTGCTATGTGTGGCATATGTATAGAGAGTTTCGCCTGTTTTAATAAGTGATTATGTTGATATCAATTTGGTTAGTAAATAGAACTCATAAGTAAATATTAGTTTTTGTTTCAAATGAAATTTAATTAGTATTAAAAGCCTTTCTTCATCAATGTATTTCTTTTCCAAAACTACAGTTACTGACTCAGAATAAAAACACTATGGCCAACAGATTTTTATTGTTGTTGTTTTGAATTAAGATAACTGAATTAGAAGCTCCTATAGACTGAGATTTAGATTCTACATGGAGCTAAGTATTATATGCAAATGACCATAAAAACTAATTTATAAGAAATAAATGTACATATTTTTAATCCTTGAAAATAATTTATTTAAGAGGAAAAAATACACAGTAATAAGTTTAATAAATAAAAATAGAGTAGGAACCAAAATAATACTGAATGATAGGTTTTGCTAATGTTTTGCATAATAAATAAAAATATGTTTCATTTCTTAGAAAATAAAGAATATGTTTTAATAAATTAAAGTAATCTATAGTAATAAATATAATAAATAAAAACATGACAATAATATATTAACCAAAACAATATGAAACGAATGTGAATAATGTTTTAAAAAGCACATTAATACATAAGAAAGTAATTGATAGAGATTGCTTACATTTTCCCATAAATAAAATATGTTTTTATTTATTAAACAAAATAAAGAGCAAAACCTATTTATTTTGTAATAGTTTATTTGTTAAATATATTATTTTTATGTTTTAATTACTTACTGCAGTGGATTTTATATCTTTGTTAAATAAATTATTTTATCACAAAAATGGCATAAAAAATTAAATTTAAAAAAGTAATTTGCTTTTAATTTACATCTTCCCATAAATGAAACAACTTCTTATTTATTATGCAAAATATAAAATAAGATTATTCATCTGTATTAGTATAGATACTATATATTACTTTCATGTTTTTATTTATTACACTGCTTTACATTCAATGCAACAAATTTTATTTCTTTTCTAAATAAGTAAAAAAAACAAAAGAATTTAAACCACCTTCATATAAATAAATAAAAAAAAGAAGAGCACACACCCCCACACCCCCCCCCCCCCCCCCCCCCCCCACAAAACCCAAATCCCCCCACCCCCAAAAAGTGAAAAAAAAAAAAACCCCCAAAATACATATTTCATCTAAACCAGCAACCATCAGTTGGTCCAGATAACCCCCCCACCCCAAAAATGCAAAAAGGCTCAGAGATATATTAAAATAGCAAATTCTCCTAAGTATAATTTTATTTTCCATTATTTTTTTAAAACATTCATAATAACTATGTAATTTCATTAGTGAATAGATATAAAGCAACAAGAGCACTGACTTAGGCAATCATTTAATTATTTAAAATACAAGGAAAGAAACAATTTCTTAAAGATATAAAATAAATATCTATGGCCTTATAAAATCTTATAGATTTTGTTAGATTTATTTATAATTTAGTTATATAGATAAAGTACTTTTAATCCAAAATTCTTGATTCCAGGACTTTTTTGAAGGTGTACATTTTTTGGATTGCATAAATAGATTTTTTCTACATTATTGAAAACTTAAATTTTGCTAAAAATATAAAAAAAACATTAATTTTACTATCAATATACTTTTCTTTCATATATATAAATACATTTTGCATAACGTATAAATTTATTTTTTTAATAAAATAAAATTATAAAATAAAATATACGCTTAATTATATGGCAATAATTAAAATAATATATCAAAACAATTTACTTATTACTGGTTACACTTCCACTTAGCATTTCAATGTAATCTTTTTTGAAAATATACAAGACTTTGAAAAACATACTTTTTTTTCTTCAGTGATTTTTTCTTCTTTATTTAACAATTGGATAAAGTATTTTTTAACAACTACTTATAGAATTGATCATAAAATAAATAGTTATAGGATTAAGATAGAAAAAACATACAATTCACCACAATTAGGCTTCTTAACTGAAAGATGTTTTGTGAATGTTTTTCTTTTAATTTTATTTGTAAATGTTTAGATAAATTAATTGATTAAAAATCATCTTTGAAATTTTGTTTGGTAACAGTATTTTACTTGTAGTAATACTTTCAATATAAATCTAATCATGGATACAATTTTTAAACTTTCAGTAAATCAAAAATCATTTAAAACATGAAATATTATTTTGAAGAAAAAAAACAATATATTTATATTATTTAAAAGATAGCAGCATGTATGTCATAATAAATTTTGCATTAAAAATATCATTATTTGTATATATATTCAATATTTTTAAGGGCTGTATTTTGAATCATACACTTTTCATCAATTATCATATATTTAGATATTTCTATCTGATTAAAACAGTTGCTTCATTAAAAATAAAGCATTTCATAAAATAAGTAAGTTCACATTTTAAAATAAAACTTGGAATATCATATAAATCTGAATTCTAAAAGCTAATGACACAAAATAAATAAAATTGAAGACTGCAAAGTTTATGTGATTAAAAAATCATGCAGCAATAAAATTCTAATTGAAAATATAAAATATTAGCATTATAATTAAACAATTTATATATATATATATAAAACAATAATTAATATTATATAAAAAACAAATAATCTTCAATGGCTACAATGCTGTTTTGTAATGTAAATATTATAACTGGGTTTTGCTACCACTCCTGAGAAAAATATTGTTTTATATTGTAATTAGATTCCAATTTTGATTTTTTTTATTATAAGCATTATTTATAATAAAAATTATAATGATTTAGTAAATGTTTATACACTTAACAACAGAACAGATTTTCTTTGATATTACAAATATTTATTTTATTCAGTTAAGTGCTTTCAATACTAAATATATCCTAGTCATGGCATTATATAATTAAAGTTTGTTTAACTCTCATTTTTTGTAAATTATTAATTGAATTAGCATAAAATTGAATTTTAGATCTACAATCGAATAACTGTAAAGTAAGCTATAGATGCCATTTTCTGGGAAAAAGGGTGCTAGTTTCTTTTTCATTTATGGCATGCAGATCTTTGGTTATAGACCACACTTCCTTCATATTTCTCTTTCAATTAGCTCTCTCAGAGCAAACAATGTCAGCTTTAGAAAGATCAAAGTTGTGGCCTGACTGATTTGTATAAAAAATATTAACCATATAATTATAAAAAAATAGAAAAATAAAATTACTTTTTTTAAGAATAGCTTCTAAATGGAGTCAGTTGATTGCTTTCTTACAATCAATTTTATGAAATAAATTTGCTTTTTATTATTGTATTATTTACAATAAATGTTATATTTTTGTTTAAAAAAAATAGAAAAAAAAAATTGTCATAGAATGCGAAAAATTGAGTGACAAAATTATAAATCAAACAACACATAGCCTAGACTTATAGATAAAAACATTAAACAAGTGAATACACAAAATATAGTATTCAGTTATAAATAGGAGGAATGTGATTTGACTATTAATAGACTATAATGAATGTTATCAGGAAACAAAAAAAAATTCTAAAAAGAGATCTAAAAGATGACTGGATATTCAAGAAACATGCAAGAGTTCAATGGAATGCCAGTTAAGAATAAAAATGAGGCATGAAACAATTGATTAAAAGCTGTTCTAACTGAAATAATAATGATAATTAGTAATTAGAAAGTAATTTTTAACGATGATTATAAACATAAGGCGTAAATATAAAAAATCACCAATAATTGTTCCCTATATATATAATGTGTAACATAAGACTACACTTATAGGTTTAAACTTTTTATATTTTAAAAGATTTATATATCTGAATTGATATTTTTTATAGAAGTTTAAACCAAAAAGAAAACAGTGCAATATTTAACATATTGTCTTCAGATAGTTAAATCGATAACAGTGTTAGCGTCCTCGTCTTTCAAAATGTAAGAAAGATGCTAAATCATCTATATTTGTGAGTTAAGAAATAATGGTAAATATATTTGGGCAAATTTAATAATAAAAGTTTTTTTTTAAATGTCAAAGCGTTGACCGGGAAGCGAACCCGGGCCAGGTGCTTGGAAGGCTAACCGCTAGACCATCACCGCTTGACTGCTTTTTTTTTGTTTATTTTAATATTATTATGATGACGAATTTCAAAGACATTCTATATGTATATAAACATCGAAACACAATGGACTTTAAGAAAAAAATAATTTTAAGTGTAGCAAGAACTAGTCTTTAAAATGTAATAAGAGCTATTCGTTGAAGTGTTAAATTTTTTCAAAATTTTTATAACTTGAAAGTTTATTTTAGATTGTAAAATTACCTCTAACACTTTTTAGCAAAATGTAATTTTAAAATAATTAATAAAAAAGATAATCAATACAATAAAAGCAAAACAATTTAAAATATTTTATACTAATTAATTTACAAAATATTTTATACTAATAATAAATTTTAGTTTTAATTATTGTGCTGTAAGTTGGTGCATATTTTATATATATAGTCGGATTGAAATAATGTCTAAAAAATAAAATAATTTTAAAAAAGTAGATTTGATGCACAAAGAGTTTTATTTGTAAATTCATAAACATTTGCTAACTTTCTAAAAGCTTTTGATATTATAAATAGCAAAAACTAAATAAATAAAATAGAACACCGAACCATTAAGTTAAAGCAATAATATATATTAATAAATAAACTAAAATATAATAGCAATAAAAAAAATCAAGAATAAAAATTAACATACATTTTAAACATTTACTTCATTGTTATGCTTCAGTAACAAATATTTTCTAAGTCAGAAAAAAAAAGGTAATAAAATACATTAGTCTGCTAATTTTATGTATATATACAGACATATCATTTATCTTATGAAATAGTTAGTGCCATAGTTATAGAATAGACAAATGAACAAATATCTGAAATATTGATGAATTAGGATAGGTATAAGATTTACACACTCATTTATCATGTTTGTCAGTCCATCGACAAACTTCCTGTTTGGATAAGCACCAAATATTTGACTTGTCTAAAGGTATAGAGTGCAAAACATCTTATTTTTGCATGGCAGACAGATACCCATCTCTGCACCTAGAGTATAAGATTCTAGATATAGAGATGGAGTGTTTACCTGCCATGTAAACTTTTATTTTAGGTTCCAATTATGCTAATTTTTTTTTTTAATTTGGTGATCTGAAGCCATATTAAACAGTAAATGGGGTATTTAAGTATTTTTAACTAGAATACAGTTTAATGCAATTGGTAAAGCATCTGATTTGGAATCGGGAGGATCGATTCTGACACTCACAAGTCTGTCATTTGAACTTCTGAATCGAGCAATAAAGCCATATATTTACACTCCATCCATTGGTAAGCTGAATGAGCTTTGCTTTGTTGGAGAAACATTGCTTTCAGTGTACTAATTTATTGTTTATCATTTATTCTTAGTTGCAAATGTTTAAAAGTCAGAGAAGTAAGAAAAATAATAATAATAGAAATAATAAATAATTATATGAATAAACAAATGCCATAAATAAATGCAGTTTTCATAGCTAAAGATATTGAATTTGAAAACAAAAATTTCACACGATAAATAAAAATGTTATGAGACCATACAATAATGATGAAGAAAGATGATAGTTATGATATTTAATTTTTACCCTAAATAGCCCTCATATCACTTGTTTTACATATTGTTAACCATGTGTAATTAGCCTTGTGAAAACATTATAGTATTAAGCAATTTATACAAAACAATGATGGTAAAGTAGCAGAGCATCACTTAAATAACCTCATTATATATTTGAAATCAAACTAGTTTTAGTTCCATATATTGAATTAGCAGAAATAAAAACCAGATATGTGTTTTGTAATTTATTGAATATCATAATGCCAATTTGATAAAATCCTATGAGATTTTAATTTGATGCTGTAATAACAAACCACAATTCTCATTAATCTCCATAATAAGGATTTCTACACCAATATGAAGATATTTTATTTTAAATGAGTTTAAATAACCAAGAAAATGTACTTTTAAAAATAATGAAGATTTGGGCTAGATGTGAATTATCCACAGACTTTATAGAACATCAAGATGTTAAAAAAAATTTAAGTTCAAAAACTGGGCATTTAATACTAATCTATTTTAGAAGTTTTTTTTTTTTCATGAAAAGACTTCATAGTGATCAAATATCACATTTATTATGTTTAATAATTTAAAAATGACAACATCAGACAAGCAACAATTTAAGATTGTTATGGAAGATTGTAATTGTAAATAATTTAAAGATGAAGGTACATCAGAATTATATTGTACTTTGATAAGTAAAAACAACATTTAGACTATCCATTACAAAATCAAAGCTTCTTCAACTGATTTCCTCAAGATAACAATTGTAGTTGTGGCATATACCTGTTTGCTCACAATCTAATCTTCAAATCCAGTTTATATAGTATGAATCTTTTTTTTTTTTTTGGATTATAAACAGGCATAAGTTCTTTTTTTTTTAGATTTATAGCTCTTAAGTTATTTTTTTTTTTTTTTTAGATTTACAGCTCATACTGATTAAAGAAAAAAATATATAATGCAGCTTTCATTGTTACTACTACTGATAAAGATGCCATACAATAAACATTGAGCCTATAAATATCTTTTACTGTTATATACTAAAACATTATTTATTTGCGTTTATTATTAAATGAAAAAAATTTATTGTTTACATATTTACTTAAGAATTATGATAAAAAATGAAAAAATAAAATAAAAAATGTGAGAAAAATTTATTAATAAATGCTTTCTTTTTTATTTATTCATTTGCCAATTCGAAGATAATACTTGTCATAAGAACATGTGACTGGCATTGATTCTAACTAACATCAATTTTTATAAAAAGAAAAGATAAATAGTTAAGGAAGAACATATTAAGAGAGAGAGACTTAACTAGATGAGACTGCTGAGATGCTTTTTATTATTTTTTTGTAATCTGTTTCACTCCTCATTTCTATTTTTATTAAATTCTTTATATATATGTATATTTCTAATTATAAGTTGTTTCTGCTGTATAAGCATAAAAAATTCCTTTAATAAAAATACAGCAATATTAAAACTATTACGATTCAATAAATATTTTTTTAAGAAAAAAATTTTTTTAAGTAACAGTATAGTTCATATACTTAATCTAGATGTAATTAAAAAGATTTGAACCTAGACTTTGAAGCTCCATTCAGTCATTCATTTTGTCTCATATAACCGACACATATCACCACATACATGTGAAAAAGAGAAATGATCTCTAATATACATATTTCTTGCTAAACCAGCAATCATCAGTTGGTCTAGATCATCATCTCTCACACTCTGGTATAATCAGAGCTCAGTTTTATATTAAGATAGAAAATCTACACGCTTTAGTGGACAGGCTTCAATGCTCACTATTCTCCAACTCTTCACCCATTCATATTATTGAAAATCTGATGATGGAATGATCAAAGCCCTTACCAATGCCATTATTATTGTAATGCCCATCCTTCTTCTGTGTATATAAATGTACATATTAAGGTCTTTGATAAGAAGGATCAGAATGACTTAAGGTCAACATGAGTATGACAATAATAATGGCATCAACAGAGGATTTGACCATTTGATCATCAGATTTTCAATGACATAGATGGCTGAATACTTGGAGAATGGAAAGAATTGAAGCCTGTCCATTAAAATTTGTAGATTTTCTATTTTAATATAAAACTGAACACTATTTATATTAAGTGTGGGAGATGATGATCCAGACCAAGTGATAAGTGCTGGTTTAATACAAAATATGCTTTGAAGATCATTTCACTTTTTCATATCTATGTATATTAGATCATTGCACATAACATTGAAAAAAAAATCCTATCTAGTGTAGTGCTAAAATTTGAGCTTTCAGTATTTAAAAGGGAGTGTGGTTGGAATAATATTGCTATGAAGTATTTCAAATATTTTATATTGAGTTCAGCTAATGTAATATATTGTTTCTCTTATATATATACATAATGAATAGAAATGAGGAGATAATATCCATTAAATAAAGAGAAACTTTAACGTTTGATGTTCTAAGAACAAAATTGCTATTATAATGGTTTATCAGAAAAACTTTTTTAGCTTCAGGAATTGTTAATAACTAGTAATTGACAATTTTTTAGTAACAATAAAAATTAAAGTTTCTCTTCATTTAATGTATATTATGTCTTCATTTCTATTCATTACAATGTGTATATATATATATATATATATATATATATATATTACATACACTTCCATCTCAGTACATGACAATACTGTAATAAAAAAATAAAATGTATGTAACATTGCATTTATTAAATATGAATCTTTTTTTTCAATATTAAGAAAATAGCTTGGTTGGTGTCACTTGTACCACATTATAAATTCATTAATAATTGGTTAGACTGTTCTCCAACATTTATCAATATATTGTTATTGTTGCATGATTCACTTTTTTATCATTGATTTTTTTCTGCATCAAATTTAATAGTTTAATGTCTGTTGGATAGATGTTTTATGTTCCAAAAACGTATCACAACTTTTTTTATAATTCATGTTCATTGCTTCATCGAATTACGTTTTTATTTGATAGATGGTTAGACAGGTATAAATAAATGGATGAATGAATAGATATATGGATGACAAATAGATAGATAAATTAAATAGATGGAAAATGGGTATGGTGAGTAGATGAATAGAAATATAGGCAGACAAACATTAAAATGGATTGGCATACTGATTGATAGACAGTATATTGACAATATATATATATATATATATATATAAGACATTTTGCAGATTCATCCGTTAAAAGATGTAAATATTGATATTGATATACCGACGTTTCGACTTGATCACACAAGTCATCCACTGGGTGATAAAAGGTAGAAAGACAGTTGTAGAGGTGCTACAATTACTGATTTGAAAAAAAAGGATAAAGTTCCACCAATAGCAAAAATGTTAAATTAAGAATGTTTTTTAAAAAAATATTTCCAAATAGGAGGAGGTTTGAATGTATCATCTCATTTATTGATACAATCTGGCCTTTTAAATATCTCAATGGCTTCTCTAATTTTGCACTGGTAGAGATTATCACATCTGGATATGATCCTGGTATTAGAAAAATCAATTTTATGACCCGAATCTATAGTATGGAGTGAGAGTGATGATGATGATGATGAGTGTTGTTTAACTGCATTAGCATGCTGATCTCTCCTAAACTGATGCAATGATTACTCATACCTATGTAAAAAGCTTTACAATTTTCACATGAGATTTGATAAACATCATGAGATTCAAGAGGGATTGAATCCTTAGGCTTGGTTATTATATTGCTGATCTTTTGATGAGTAGAAAATGTTGTATATATATTATAGTGTTTTAATATATGTCCAATACTGTCTGTAGTTCCTTTTACATATGGAACACAAATCCTAATAGATGATTTATCAACTTTTGTTTCCTATTTTGGGCTTGAAATAAAGCTTTTTTTTTTTTTATAAATGTATAATTATAACTATTTGCTAATAAAACACTATTAATATGATTTATTTCTTTTTTCAGACATGACTTATCTGAAAGGTTAATTGCTTTATTTAAAAGAGTTTTGGTTACAGAAACTATCTGAGATGGGTGTTGATGAGAATGGAAATGTAAATATCTGTCCATGTGTGTATTCTTTTTGTAAATCGAAAAAGATAAACTATTTGGTGTTCTGGTGACTAGAACATCAGGAAAAAGGAGTTTTCTATCAGACCCTGTCTCCATTGTAAATTTAATATGAGGATGCATATTATTTAAATGTAAGAAAAAATCATCTAATTTATTTTTTCCATGTTGCCATATGACAAAGTGTCATCTATGTATCTGAGCGAAATGAGAGGTTTTAAAGATGATGATTCTAAAGCATGAGTTTCTATATTTTTCATGAAAAAATCAGCTATTACTTCTGAGATAGGTGAGCCCATAGGAGTACAAAAAACTTGTTTGTAATGCTGTCCATTGTATACAAAATATGTGTTAAAGAGACAATGCTTAATCAAAGCAATAATATGGTCTGGTAAATTGCAACGTTGTGAAATTATATTTAAAGCTTCATCAATTGGAATGTTTGTAAACAAAGACACGACATCAAAACTGACCAGAATGTCATTAGCATTAATTTTAAATTTTTTTAAAATAGAAATATAATGAAAAGAGTTTTTAATATATGATTTAATAGACGAGATTGTAGGTTTAATGAAATTCGATAAATATCTAGCTAAAATATGAGTTGGAGGTCCTATTGCGCTTACTATTGGACGAAGGGGGGTATCTGGTTTGTGAATTTTTGGAAGTCCATAAAATTTTGGAAAGACATGATTTTTCCTGAGGAATTATTTAATTTTTATCTTTGTTTCAATAGGCAATTTATTAATAATGGCTTTTGATGTTTTTTCCAAATACATAGTATGATCTCTTTTTGATGGTTTATAAGTTTTATCATCAAGCAAATCTAAAATTTTATTATGGTAAATGTCATGATCCATAACAACAGTAGCATTACATTTATCAGCTGGAAGTACAACAATTGATTTGTCCAATTTTATATTATTTAATCTTTGTATATATATATATATTGAAACAGACAGATCGAAGAACCGATCTTCGTTTCATGTGTTTTAGGTACGGTAATTCGAACCACTATCTGCCCGCAGTGAGATTTGTCTATTTTCAGTCATAATAAAAAAATTAGTTATATATTTTATGTTTTGTAAATCAATAGGTAAGATTCCGTATATAAATGTCACAAACCATGAGATAATATTCGTGTGTGCGTGGTTTGTGGATTTATATCAATTTAATATAAAGTTTATTGCGGGCGTATTTGTTTGAATTTTAGTTTTTTTTTAAAATTGTACAAAGTCGTTTAAAAATACTGATCAAAAGTCACATTCCTTTGATCAGTGTTTTTAATTAAAATCTAAATTACACAAATGTACAGAGTAATTAAATTGTATTCGAAATTAGATAAGAAATGTAGATTTGTAATTACCGTGTCAATTTAAAAATTGCGTATTAAAGTAAAAGGACAATGGGGGATAATTAATGTTGTATGGTCAAGCTGGATGGCTGGAAGCTAGAGAAAGTAGGAGGAGCTGAAACACAAAAACCAGGCGGAAAGGTCAATCGTGGCCATCTTAGAGAGAAAATTATTCTAACTTTTGACGTGGTTGAGAGAGGTAGTCTTAAGACAGCACTGCAGCTGCTAGAATAATTCCTAGAACTTTGTTAAGAAGCTCACCTGTAAACCGCAATGTTGATGGGCTAAGTGCCAGGAGCTGATCTCTGCCCTGCCAAATTGAATCTTCGTGCCGCTGACTGATCATGTTGTTTGTGCTTCATAGTTTCCAGCTTCCAATCTCCAAATTGACAATGCCTTGCAAATAACTTTCAATATGCGCGCCTACGTTCGTCGGAAATATCAATCGGGAAAAGCCAAGCCGGATGAAGAAAGAAGAGTAACTGTGTTACACGAACTTTTAACTTTCTCCCGAGCTTAATGTGATCAATCAAATAAAGTACATGTAAGTTTTTATGTTGTTTATAATGCTATTGTTTAACCTGTCAGTAAATTTTCTTTTCTTTTAATCCTCCGCTCTAGTCTTTAGAAATAATTTATAAAAATTGTAATTAAGAGTAATAATAATTTAAATGAATGCATTTATATTTTTTTTTGTGTTGCGTATTCCATAAACAAACGATGCCAATAGTAATATTTCCCAACTCTGTGTAAAACTAGTGTACAATAATGAGCAAGTTATTTTAAAAGTAAATTTCGTTTTCTGAATTAAATATTCTTTTATATTTCGAGTTGGTAAATGTTGAATCCCTTTATTATTCTATTTTAAGTGGTCATATAATTGCAATCTAAGGTTCAATGTTAAATATATATATTGGTTTTAAAATGTTATATTAATGTCATGTATGATTTGAGAAATAACTCACTGTATGATTTAATACTATCGCTACCGCCTGTCAACCTGGAGGGTTAAGGGTCTCAGAGTAAATTTAATTAATTATTGTTCTCGCGGTCAGTTTAATTCCGCTATATTTTATTGGGATAAGGATCTCAGCCTGTGGCGTAGAAACAGACGAATAGATTCCAGGTTTTGTATAATTTCTTTTAAAAATCCACTTCAAGTACTCGTCCTTGGTGTCTGTGGCAATGCCTTCCCTTCGCTGAAGTTAGCGTCTCGCCATTCTACCATTGGGGATTGAAAGCAGTTTCTTTCCCAGGTTATCTCTTGGATCACCGGGTTCGAAATGATCCCGGCTGGTTGCCGTGTCCCGGAGCTACTTGGGGGCACTAAGCCTTGTCAAAGTACAAGCCGCCCGGTATTCCGTTAATGCACCGCAAGTGATTACTGTAGGGCTTTTGAATATAGGCAACCACCAGTACATCTATCTTCCATGCCGTATTTATATAAAACCACCTCCAACTGTCCATCTATGTAACGGCTCGAGTTTATTCGAATAAAATAAGTTAATAAAACCCTTTTGATAACTATCTTTTCAATGCTCAAATACTCTGATTCTCTTGGCCACCCGTCAATCATTTAACTACACAGCTATTGGCATGAGTTTGTTCACTAGATAAAAAGATTGTTAAAGACTAGTAGCTAAATACAAGAGGATTCATGGAAGTCTTACCGTACTGTTGAACGTTATATTTATATGCTTTCTAATTTTCTTATTAAACACTTTATTTAATCTACTTTTTGTGTCCTCCACCTTATTACTCTCTAAGTCTAGGTAGCCACTTACTGTCTGTATTGGCAACTTAAATATATACGTTACATGAATGACCGTTCCAATATCTAGAGTATAATAAATATATATATCATTAACTGTAAGAATTTGTCTATGTTCTGAGCTGAGCTAGAAAAGGGATAACCCCGTGCTGTTATAAAGTCATCATCGGTTGGTCATACCGGGGTTTGGGTTTGAATTCAGTTGGCGTTTTGGAATTTATTCTTAAACGCGGATTGGGTTTGAACTCGGGTACTGTGTATGAGTAAGCGTGGTGGATTTATACCGGTACAGTTAGTAAATTTTTGCCCCATGTTGGGTGCCAAAAACATAACCATGTACCAGTCAAAACCCACCACCACTGCAAATCAAATCGGATTCCAACTCAGCTTAACCAAAACTGAATTCAAACCCAACTCAACAGCTCAGATAGCAGAAATCGATGGCACAGTGCTATGCGCCAAGAACTAGCTCCATGGTTGGTGAGGACTAGAGACCCTTGCACTGACACGAATATCTAATAATTAATTACTTTGAATACTTTTTAAATCAAATCATATGTATGTCCGGGTTGCCAACACAGATAGTGGGTATGAACATTTAAATAATTATAAAAGAATGATGAACTAAGAAACCAAGTATGTTAGAAATATTTAATAATAATAATAATTTGTTTTGTTCAATAACATATAGATTGCATTAGTTACCTCTAGTCTTTAAAAGAATTTATAAATATAATAAGAGTGGTGGTCCTTATCATATGCCAACAAGTATTACACACCATGGGATTCTATATCTATGCCCCCGATGAGAAATATAAAGGCAGATAAAGGTATTCATTAAGAACGGAAATGATTGTTCTAATTTTATTACGATGGAATGTGATATTTATTTTCACATTCGGAAATCTATTCATGAAGAGCAAAACGTATTTTAAGGCATAACTTTAATCTTGATTTGAAAACTGATTTAAACTAAATATATTTGAGAATTGGTTCGACTTTAATTTAAATCACTTCATCACGAATTACGAGTACGGAGCGGGTTTTACCGGAACAAAGATGCAATGGTACTGACGAATTACAAGGCAGAGAGTAAAATTGAAAGATGATCGCTAGTCGATGATCGAAGTCCTATGGCGGCTTGCATTTGGAAAGTCTTACGCCCTTTGACTAATGAATCGGAAAGGAAGTACTTTCTTCCTCGAGAAATTTAAATAAGAGAATATGATCACCGACCAGCCTAACGGAGCGGAAGATGGCCCTACGTCAGCAACATTTGATGATGATGACTTGATAGTCATCGTTAAAAAATAAAACCCATGTAGAATGCTCTACGTGATGACTTGACCAATTAATTAAAGTCAAACGAGCTTTTATCGAACTATTTTAAAACATTTATAAACTATATTAATTATGCCCTAATATCGTGCCCTTCCTGAATATTAATATAAAATAACAACAGCGGAATTAAATACATTTAACCCTTTATCGACCTTTTTGCAAAACATTTTAAATATATATATATGGATAAATAAATCAATATTAGTGAAGCAAGAAATAACATTTAACATTACGTGAGTATATAACACTTGTAACTTAGGAGCTGGGGACATAGGTGAAAAACGGAGCAAATAATTTATGATTAGCTAATTATAAAAATAGTAAACGTATAATATTTTCTTTCGACTCGATGATTAATAGAACTTATAAATTTAGTTCTAATGGGCGAGAATAACTATTTAAAATTTATATTATATTATTTGCGTGAGGCAAATATAACCAAGGAGCTCATCGAGTCGAAAAACTATTGGCATATAATTTTAAATACGACATTAATAAAGCACACAAATATATATATTAAATGAACCGCCAAGTAAGAAAAGAAAAAGTTTAAAGACTAGAGATTTAAAGAATGACGAGATAGATTTACAGTAGCATAAATAAAAGGTTTTATAAAAAATTGTTACATTAAAGAATAAAGAGCTCTTAAATAGGAGGAGAGTAAAATAAAGTTCGAACTGGCCAGAAAGTTTAACGTTCATTATAGAAATATATTACCCTCCGTGCTTGTCCTTAAATTACTCCTCCAAGTTGTTGAAAACGTAGGCACCATTGATTGATTATTGGAACAGTATTTTAGTAGCTTTCATTATTTTAGCAGAATGATCGATCCGGAAAACGGTTCAGCAGTTCCAGTGAAGATTCCTCGGGACTTTAGGAACCGTAGCCAGATCCCTGATGTTCTAGCCCTCTATCATGATGAAATACAATTTTTATACACACAGAGTTCACTGCACTACTCTACAACCAAAACTAGTCTTTTTCTTTTCTTTTCAGGGCTATATATCTCTGTTCACTGATGCCTCTGGCTAGCGCTCATTTTCTTATCAATCTGGTTTTTTTTATAATTAGTTGTTTTCAGAAACATTCCTT
The DNA here is from genome assembly GCA_028023455.1 of Epiperipatus broadwayi. Classification (NCBI taxonomy): domain Eukaryota; kingdom Metazoa; phylum Onychophora; class Udeonychophora; order Euonychophora; family Peripatidae; genus Epiperipatus; species Epiperipatus broadwayi. Next base: position 5,480,587 of record JAQFVV010000074.1, read on the forward strand.
CAATAAGGCTTTCAAACTAATTTTTGAATTCCTTTCCTAATTAGAAAAGGAATTCTTAAAGTCTGAAATGATTTTAATTAAAAATTGAATTCTTATCTTTTTTTAATTAATAAAACTTTACTGTTGTTTTTGAGAATTTGAAAGCCTTTGGAAGGAATGTAGCTTTTAATCGCAAAACTTTACAAATTATTTAAAAGTAAAAAAAACAAGTATTCCCGACGCAATGAAACTTTCGAACAATTATATACATTTAATATTTACAAATATATATATGCACAATCCACGCAATTTAATATATATAAATTCATGAATATTTTATCATGAATTTATTTAGAGAATCGATCCAATTTAAACTAAACTAATTAATTTTACTACATATTTGAAACAAGTTATTCCTTATGGAAATTAGCGTGGATTGAACGTATAAAGCCCCATTGCATCGGAAATACTTGTTTTTTTTACTTTTAAATAATTTGTAAAGTTTTGCGAGTTTTGGTTGTAGAGTAGTGCAGTGAACTCTGTGTGTATAAAAATTGTATTTCATCATGATAGAGGGCTAGAACATCAGGGATCTGGCTACGGTTCCTAAAGTCCCGAGGAATCTTCACTGGAGCTGCTGAACCGTTTTCCGGATCGATCATTCTGCTAAAATAATGAAAGCTACTAAAATACTACTCCAGTAGTTAACCAATGATGCCTACGTTTCAACAACTTGGATGAGTAACTTAAGGACAAGCACGGAATGGTAATATGAACGTTAAACTTTCTGGCCAGTTCGAACTTTATTTTATACTCCTTCTTTTTAAGAGCTCTTTTATTCTTTAATGTAAATCTTTGTAACACCTTTTAGTTATAAAATGCTACTGTAAATCTATCTCGTAATTCCTTAAATCTCTAGTCTTTAAACCTTTTCTTTTCTTACTTGGCGGTTCATTTATTATATATATTTGTGTGCTTTATTAATGTCGTATTTAAAATTATATGCCAATAATTTTTCGACTCGATGAGCTCCTTGGTTCTATTTGCCTCACGCAAATAATATAATATAAATTTTAAATAGTTATTCTCGCCCATTAGAACTAAATTTATAAGTTCTATTAATCATCGAGTCGAAAGAAAATATTACATGTTTACTATTTTTTTCTTACCTTTAGCTATTAATAAATTATTAGCTCAATGTTTCACCTATGTCCCCAGCTCCTATCTACATTATAAGTATATATATATATGTATTCAAATAATGTTAAAATATTGATTTCTTGTTCTATTAATATATATTTATTCGAATATAACCTTAAATGTTTTTATTGCAAAAAGGGTCGATAAAGGGTTAAATGTATTTTAATTCCACTTTTGTTATTTTATATTAATATTCAGGAAGGGCACGATATTAGGGCATAATTAATATAGTTTATAAATGTTTTAAAATAGTTCGATAAAAGCTCGTTTGACTTTAATTAATTGGTCAAGTCATCACGTAGAGCATTCTACATGGGTTTTATTTTTCCGATGACTATCAAGTCATCATCATCAAATGTTGCTGACGTAGGGCCATCTTCCGCTCCGTTAGGCTGGTCGGTGATCATATTCTCTTATTTAAATTTCTCGAGGAAGAAAGTACTTCCTTTCCGATTCATTAGTCAAAGGGCGTAAGACTTGCCAAATGCAAGCCGCCATAGGACTTCGATCATCGACTAGCGATCATCTTTCAATTTTACTCTCTGCCTTGTAATTCGTCAGTACCATTGCATCTTTGTTCCGGTGAAACCCGCTCCGTGCTCGTAATTCGTGATGAAGTGATTTAAATTAAAGTCGAACCAATTCTCAAAGATATTTAGTTTAAATCAGTTTTCAAATCGAGATTAAAGTTATGCCTTAAAATACGTTTTGCTCTTCATGAATGGATTTTCGGAATGTGAAAATAAATCTCACATTCCACCGTAATAAAATTAGAACAATCATTTCCGTTCTTAATGAATACCTTTATCTGCCTTTATATTTCTCGTTGGGGGCATAGACATAGAATCCCATGTTGTGTAATACTTGTTGGCATATGATAAGGACCGCCACTCTTATTATATTTATAAATTATTTTAAAGACTAGAGGTAACTAATGCAATCTATATTTTATTGAACAAAACAAATTATTATTATTATTAAATATTTTCTCACATACTTGGTTTCTTAGTTCATCATTCCTTTTATAATTATTTAAATGTTCATACCCGCTATCTGTGTTGGCAACCCGAACATACATATGATTTGATTTAAAAAGTATTCATAGTAATTAATTATTAGATATTCGTGTCAGTGCAAGGGTCTCTAGTCCTCACCAACCGTTGAACTAGTTTCTTGGCGCATAGCACTGTGCCGTCGATTTCTGCTATCTGAGCTGTTGAGTTGGGTTTGAATTCAGTTTTGAACCGCCTGAGTTTGAATCCGACTTTGAGTTTGGGTTTGTTGATGTGTTGGCTTCTTTTTGACCGGTACATGGTTATGTTTTTGGCTGCCCAATCGTTGTGGTACAGCAAAAAAAAAAATGATTATACATAATTCCGTTTTTTTTTTTTTTACAACATTTGATTGACCTCGGAGAACAGTCTGGGTGAGGGTTTGAAATTAATATTTACAAAATTGGGTGAATACCGTAGTTCCTTTACTCATCATCATATGCATGTCACAGTGGTCGCTTACCGGGTTAACATTTTGTTATTTCTACCTTCTCCCTGGGTCAGGAGGTATATAGGGTTTTAATGGCCTGGTATTATAACTACACTGTTCCCATTCCCTTTTTGTTGGATACAAGTCCCCATAGTCGATCTGGTTTAGCAGTTCTACAGCTTTTTCGAACAACATGGGGCAACTCCCCAGCATTATCCTTCGCACCCATGGTGGTAAGTTATGTACGACGATACGAGTAATGTGCTGCTCCGTGTAGTTAAAAGCGGTGAGGGATTTAAATATCATCGCTTGGTGCGTGAAGAAGGCTGCAAAACTCTGTCTGCTACTTTCGTCGTACTTCAAATTCGAGAACTTGTGTAACAGTCCCTCCTGTTTCTCCACACTCCAATACCTTTTCAAAATGGCTTCTTCGTATCCACGCATGGTACTTGGTGGTTGTTTCAATAATTTCCACCACGCCTTTGCGGATTCCCTCAGATAATGGCTGGCGACCGTTACCCTCTCCTTTTCACTCATCGGGTGAAAGCACAGAAATTCTCTAATGCTGTCCAGATGCACGGCTGGATTTTCCCCGGGGTCTCCTCTAAACGTCTGAATCTGGATAGATGATCCCACATGAGGAATGTTAATCACCCTCGTTGGTGTGTCTATGGCCTGCTCTCTTTTTATTTCTTTTTCCTTGTCGCTAGTCCCAATTGTCACTATGAGGTTTTCACGCTGGCCCTGCGCCTCGGTTTGCCTTTCTAATTCAACATTTTCGACGTCTAGGTCCTGGCCTGTCTTCTCTTCGATGGCTACTTCGCTCAGAGTGTCTAATCCCATCGGAATGGTTTGGTCCTCATCTCCCTTCTTCACACTAATATTTGCTTTACCTTCCCTACCTGGTTTAACGTCCGATCCCATACGCCATTCTTCAATCCTTAACATCCTCGCCATCATCGCCATCATGATCTTCCTGTCCTCCCTCATCTCCTCGAGGATCGCGTCAAACTTCCTATCGCGATCGCGCTCCCTCTGTTTGGTGTTCCTCTCTGATCGTCCAAAACCTTTTTTTTTATCCTGAAACTTCTTAAACACAATTTCGTGGTCACTGGATGTGTCCGACGTCTCTGCACCAGTCGCGGACACATGCTCGCTTCCTTCTATTTCTGCCATTTCCTGTTCGTTTTTACTTATAAATGTCTCCAGTATAAGAATTCGCTTTGTACAACACTTTGATTTGTATAGATACATAAAGATACTGACCCCTGCTCCTAGTGCCAAATCCTCCCCCGCTGCTGATACTGTTTGTGTGGCTTCCTTCCTTTCTCTCTTTTCTTCCTTCGCCTACGTTCCGTATGGTTTCTGTTATCCAAGCTTTTCACTGTTAATAATTTTTTATTTTTATTTTTACTTAAGTATATACAACATGACATGTTTAAATCCTTACACAAAAAAAAAACAGGGAAAAAAAACTTAATTTCACCCAGTTCGCACTGTTCTCCTCAGTCCTATAATATAAACATATTAATAATGGGTACATAACATAGTATTTTTTTTTTGTATTTCTGTCAGTAATTCTCTCTTTTTATTTATAGACCACCATTCTCTCCTTTGAACCCAACAAGACTCACCACTGCTGCATTGACAAACATGTTTGCTGACAAATTTATTTGAAAGGCGCCAGCCAGCAACATGTGACCAATAGATAGTTTAATCCACTGATCCCCCAAATACATACTTTTTACATGACCTAATAATCATTTGATTTAAGACTTAATATTTTATATAGGGAACGATTAAAATTAACTCTTTGATAAGATTTTTATATTATACATATATATATGCGCACACGTTTTTATTTTTAAAACATAAAGATAATCCTACTTCTTTACTTTTTCCTTCTTTGAAAAAAAAATTTTTAAACAACAACAAAAATATATATATATATGCGTACACAATATCTATATGCGTACACGTTTTTATTTTTAAGACATGGAATCAATTCTACTTCTTTGCTTTTTTCGAAAAATTTTAAACAACAAGAATAAACTCGCAAAAAAAAAATTATGGCATAAAACTCGTTTATTTTAATTAAATAAACGCACAAAATCGCTTCCGCTCTCTTTTCAAAAAAAATCTCACTTTGTTTCTTAACGATATTTGGAAATAGTCTATTCACTGAAACTTGGTGTAAGGGAAAAAAAAATTTTATATTACCTGTTTCACTCAACTATAGTTTTAACTTGCACATTTTAATATGGCGGATACATATCAATATTATGGCAAACAACAAAAAAAAATCGAATATTTTTGTCATTTAACTGTTTACTCTCGTTCACTCTGCAGGGTGTGGGAGATTTCTTCATTCGAGCCCCATGTTGGGCGCCAAAAAATAACCATGTACCGGTCGAAAGCCACCACCACCGCAAGTCAAATCGGATTCAAACTCAGCTTAACCAAAACTGAATTCAAACCCAACTCAACAGCTCAGATAGCAGAAATCGACGGCACAGTGCTATGCGCCAAGACCTAGCTCCACGGTTGGTGAGGACTAGAGACCCTTGCACTGACACGAATATCTAATAATTAATTACTTTGAATACTTTTTAAATCAAATCATATGTATGTTCGGGTTGCCAACACAGATAGCGGGTATTAACATTTAAATAATTATAAAAGAATGATGAACTAAGAAACCAAGTATGTTAGAAATATTTAATAAGAATAATAATTTGTTTTGTTCAATAAAATATAGATTGCATTAGTTACCTCTAGTCTTTAAAAGAATTTATAAATATAATAAGAGTGGCGGTCCTTATCATATGCCAACAAGTATTACACAACATGGGATTCTATGTCTATGCCCCCAACGAGAAATATAAAGGCAGATAAAGGTATTCATTAAGAACGGAAATGATTGTTCTAATTTTATTACGGTGGAATGTGAGATTTATTTTCACATTCGGAAATCTATTCATGAAGAGCAAAACGTATTTTAAGGCATAACTTTAATCTTGATTTGAAAACTGATTTAAACTAAATATATTTGAGAATTGGTTCGACTTTAATTTAAATCACTTCATCACGAATTACGAGCACGGAGCGGGTTTTACCGGAACAAAGATGCAATGGTACTGACGAATTACAAGGCAGAGAGTAAAATTGAAAGATGATCGCTAGTCGATGATCGAAGTCCTATGGCGGCTTGCATTTGGCAAGTCTTACGCCCTTTGACTAATGAATCGGAAAGGAAGTACTTTCTTCCTCGAGAAATTTAAATAAGAGAATATGATCACCGACCAGCCTAACGGAGCGGAAGATGGCCCTACGTCAGCAACATTTGATGATGATGACTTGATAGTCATCGTTGAAAAACAAAACCCATGTAGAATGCTCTACGTGATGACTTGACCAATTAATTAAAGTCAAACGAGCTTTTTATCGAACTATTTTAAAACATTTATAAACTATATTAATTATGCCCTAATATCGTGCCCTTCCTGAATATTAATATAAAATAACAAAAGTGGAATTAAAATACATTTAACCCTTTATCGACCCTTTTTGCAATAAAAACATTTAAGGTTATATTCGAATAAATATATATTAGTAGAACAAGAAATCAATATTTTAACATTATTTGAATACATATATATATATACTTATAACGTAGATAGGAGCTGGGGACATAGGTGAAACATTGAGCAAATAATTTATGATTAGCTAATTATAAAAATAGTAAACGTATAATATTTTCTTTCGACTCGATGATTAATAGAACTTATAAATTTAGTTCTAATGGGCGAGAATAACTATTTAAAATTTATATTATATTATTTGCGTGAGGCAAATAGAACCAAGGAGCTCATCGAGTCGAAAAATTATTGGCATATAATTTTAAATACGACATTAATAAAGCACACAAATATATATATTAAATGAACCGCCAGGTAAGAAAAGAAAAAGTTTAAAGACTAGAGATTTAAAGAATTACGAGATAGATTTACAGTAGCATGAATAAAAGGTGTTACAAAGATTTACATTAAAGAATAAAAGAGCTCTTAAAAAGAAGGAGTATAAAATAAAGTTCGAACTGGCCAGAAAGTTAACGTTCATATTACCATTCCGTGCTTGTCCTTAAGTTACTCCTCCAAATTGTTGAAACGTAGGCATCATTGGTTAACTACTGGAGTAGTATTTTAGTAGCTTTCATTATTTTAGCAGAATGATCGATCCGGAAAACGGTTCAGCAGCTCCAGTGAAGATTCCTCGGGACTTTAGGAACCGTAGCCAGATCCCTGATGTTCTAGCCCTCTATCATGATGAAATACAATTTTTATACACACAGAGTTCACTGCACTACTCTACAACCAAAAACTAGTCTTCTTCTCCTGACTTTTCAGGGCTATATATATTGTCCAGATGCCTTAAGGCTAGCGCTCATTTTATTATCAATTAGTTGTTTTCAAATACATTCCCTCGATAAGGCTTTCAAACTAATTTTTGAATTCCTTTCCTAATTAGAAAATGAATTCTTAAAATCTGAAATGATTTTAATTAGAAATTGAATTCTTATCTTTTTCCAATTAATAAAACTTTACTGTTGTTTTTGAGAATTTGAGAGCTTATCGAAAGAATGTAGTTTTTAATCAACAACACTTTAACAAATTATTTAAAATTAAAAAAAAACAAGTATTCCCGACGCAATGAAACTTTCGAACAATTATATATTTTTAATATTTACAAGTATATACGCACAATCCACGCAATTTAATATATATAAATTCATGAATATTTTCTCATGAATTTATTTAGAGAATTGATCAATTTTAAGCTAAACTAATTAATTTTAATACGCATTTGAAATAAATTATTTATTATGGAAATTAGCGTGGATTGAACGTATAAAGCCCCATTGCATCGGAAATTTAAGGTTAGTATTAGGGTAAATAACATGAAGCTAGGATCGAACTCAGATCCGACTGCTTCAATATATATATATATATATATACACACACATTATTAAGCAATGTTTTATCCATCTCTACTCTTACATTTTATTGCATATCAATAGAAAACATTTTTGTTTTTAATCAATATTTTTACATAAATATAAATATGATAAAATGAAGTAATTCAAGAAATTAATAAGCATAGGATATAAGAGATAATGTGTACAGACATAAAATTATTTAAATTATAAAAAATGAAACAGAAAATCAATGGTATTCAATTACATGTTACAATAATATATGCAACAACAATAGTTTAGAAATGATCACACTGAAAATTAATGAACATTTTAATGAAGCATTTAGAATGATTACCAATCACTACTCATTTATTTAATAATAAAAAATGTAAAATCAATGTAGACAACAAATGTAATGTGACATGTAGAGTAATTTAAGATGTGGTTAAATGATATAGTGATGGTGAGAAACATTTATTATAATGACATAGGTGAACAATCACAATCTGTGTTTGCTTCTAGATTTGTAATAGGTGCTTTCAATTTAATAGTTTACATTTTACATGTTAAAAGTTACATTAAGAGAAAAAAAATAAAGAAGCTTATTTTGTGAATATGATAGAAAAAATAATAAAGTTATAATTGAGGTTGTTAGTAATAGTAAATTGTTTCAATATAATGTTAATTAGTGAGAAGATGACTTGTTATTTAAATTAATGAAGATGATGCTCTTGTCATATGTTTACTGCAATAATTATAACTCAAAGCAAATATTATGCATAATCCATAAGTAAAGATCTATAAAGAAAATGGCTATGTACAAGATTACATATTTCTGCTTTGGAAAATATTACCATCATATGGACAAAATTTTTTCAAGCTACATAAATTGAGGGACTAATATATTTGTTTTTAATTGGCCTTAAAATGTCAAGTATAGGACTTTTAAAAAAATCCTTAGTAAAAAAAGTGCAATAAATTGTGACTAAGTTCAGACAATATAGTTTGCATTCCTTTTAAATACTTTTATTTAACTTACAATCTCTGTTTATTGGTTTTTAAACTCTTGTAAATATGTTTTATTATTTAAGTTAGAATAAAATTTAAACATTGAGGTTTAATAGACCTAAATTTAATAGAATTGGTTTATATTTGATATATTACAAAAAATACTTAACAGTGCAATATGTTACAATAATATTTTGGGAAGATGACCTAGTTTCTTAGATATGGACCTATAAAGATATCAAAATTATGATATCACATTTAAAAATTATTCTTAGAATTTTAATATACTTTTAGTAAGGCCCTATGAGAGAGTGGTATGGAAATTTTTTTTCATTTTAATGAAAAACTTGAGTAAAGTTAATTAATATATTTAAATCAAGGTTTAATAGATTTAAATTTAATTTAATTTGTTGAAATTTGGAATATTTTTTTAAAATCACTACCAACATGATAGAGTACTATAATATTTTATGTAGGTAATTTAGTTTCTTAGATCTGTACTAGTGGTTGGGAAAATTTTGAATATTTTAATATAAAATTTAAAATTTGTTCTTAGAATTTCAATATGTTTTAAATAATGCACATGATTTTTTGGGGTTCAGTTGACATCTCTCAATTTAATTTTAAATTAGAATAAAGTTAATTTATAATATAGTTTTGTTAAATATTTTGTTTAAAAAAACTTCAAATAAAAAGACAAAAATGTCAAACACTTTTTAGGTTAAAGAGATATTTTCATATTTTAAGTAACTTAATGATTTATTATAATATATAATTATGTATATATGCTAAATATGATATATACATAAGGAATATACATATTAACTTATTGCAATATATATATATATATGTGTGTGTGTCAACTTGATTTAAAGTAAAGTCATACATATTAAATGAAGTTTATTGTAAGCTTTTTTTAAAAAAAATTCTAATGAAAATCAAAAACATCAAACACTTTTCATTAAAACAATATTTTTCATATTTTAAGTCATTTAATGACTTATTATACACATATATAATAATGTACATATACTAAATATGATATGTACATTAGAAATATACATATTAATATATTACAGAAATATCTAGTAGTATATATATCAACTATAAGTGTCAAGTCAATTTAAAGTACAATATACTTTTAGATTTTTATTTACTGTGCCAATACTAAAAAGTTAAAAATAACGAGAGATAATTTTTTTGTATTAAATGATTTTATTTACCTTAAACCAATTGGAGTTTTTAGATTTAACTCAAAATAAAAGCATGGGGGGGTCAAGAAGTAAATTAAACCAACCATATTTTTCATAACAGGGGATGAACTTAATTTTTGGACTGTCCATACTTTTATTTTAAGTTAAATCTAAAAATCCTAATTGTGGTTGAAGAAACAGGTTTTTTTTTGGTTTTATGTGCACAATAAATAAAAGCATTTAATATAAAAAATATTTCTATTTATTACACATTTTAATTTAGTAAATAGAAAGAAATTCACACAATAATTCTAAAAGCACTGCAATTTTTAAATTCTTCAATTGCAATAGATAAACTTTTTTGGCTTATTATTTTATTTATCATAGTTTAATTAAAACAAAACTATAAATAATGAATAATATATATCCAAATTATTTCTATTCTTTTTTTGTTTTAATGATTTCTTTAATTTTCTAGAGGGTTTGTTGAATATGAAATAATACTAATTCAAAAAAAAAAAAAAACCCAAATTATAATGATTTTATATTTTCAAATATCATCTCCCTTCATTAGGATTATTCAATTTTACATTTAAAATTAAATTAAATTTTGCAAAAAAAAAATGAAGCATGGATTTCAAATTATCTCTTTTTGTGCTACTCAGAAATAAAATGATCCATCAAATGCTGTTGGTAAATTTTTGAAGTACACATCACCAACATTGCCACCTACTTAATGAATAATATTTGACAAATTATAAAAATATCAAATTTTTAGTTTTTATTTTTCATTCTTCTCTTGCCACTAAAATGTGTACATTTAAATATAAAGAAAATATCAGTTCAATAAACATAATTTATTATCCAGATTACAGCTTTTGTGATAAATACTTTGAAAACTCATCCCATAATTGAAATAATCTTAATATAATTATTTCTTGCTTTAACCTTTTGTATTTGAGAATGTGATATGTTTTTTTTTATTATCTTATTTTTTTACATAAATTAATATTATAATTAATATTTTGATTTGGTATCTTTTATTTATGAATATTTTTTTTTGTTTTAAATTAATATTTTATTAAAAACTATATAATTAATTTTAAGAAGTGTTTACCATGTTTTTTTAACATTTCAACTATTTAGTGCTATGTTTTACATTTTATTTTGTAAAAAAATGGCTTGTTTTCAATTTTTTAATACTTTTAATAAGAATTTGCTTTACTTTTAAGTACTTTTACTAATTTTTTGCATTTGTGGTAAAATAATTTTTTACATATTAATTTTATATTTTATAATTATAGAATTGTATCTGACAATAAAATACAATTTATTTTTGTTAAATTTACAGATGAAATATTTAAATTTGTTTTAAAATACATTTGTTTGCTAGGTTTTTGATTTTGTGATAACTATTATTAGTGATGATGCTATTATTGAAATAAATGTGCACATTGAGCATGCTCAGTAATATTAAACTAATGTTTGCATGAATTTTTAAATCTATATTTGCACTAATGATAAATTTAATATTGAATTTTCAGAATTCAAATATTTTACAGTAAAAATTTAATAATAAAATATTTTTTTAGTTTTTAGGCAGATCATGTGAGATTTGAAAAGTGTGATGTTTAACACAGGAATTTTTAGTTCTCAAAGCTGTTATTCTAACACTGTATAAAACATATAAAGTTAATGACTTTAAATGTTGTGTTAAATTTATACTTTTATTACAAAGTGACAAATAATTTCTGTTAATAACAAACATATTAATTTGAATACTTATTGACTTTTGAATTTTTATTTTTAAAGAAGCATCAGTTCATGGAATAAATTGACATGCAAAAATAAACCGTTTCTTAAATAAAAAATACTATGAAACAGTTTAATTATTATATTTAGTAATAATATTATTTTTTTCTCTTTAAATAAAAAAGGGATAATTAGAATTAGAATATATTTAACTATACATATGGTAATGATCAGCTTATGGGGTGGCAGTTGATAGATCAACACCCACAAGGCAACACATCTAGATTAATGCCTTAAATCCTTTATGTGACCTAGTTATATGCTATACTCAAAGGCTATTACATATTCTACCTATAAATATTATAAAATTATAACCTGAAAGATATCTTAATCCTGAACCTTGAACACTTTCACCGATTATGAGAATATTTCTTTATTGTCAGTTAAACCAGACAGAAATGTAAGGCTCCATTCATCTTATCTCATGTTGGTAGTAGCAAATATAACAAAAACATGAAATGATTTAATATTTATAAAAAGTAAATCAAGTAAATACTTTTCTCAACAAGTAAATTAACAAACATATTTATTAAACAAAAAAATATACTTCAATAACTTCACTATTGAAAGAGAAGTTTGATTACTCATGTTAGAATATCAAAGTTAAAACAAAAAAAACTGGAAAATAGAGTGAGTGCTTATGAGGCACCATATCAAACTGCAAAAACAAATACTCCAAATTTTTATTTGATTACAAAATAAAACTGCATGAGAAACTATCTTTCTATCTTGTGATGGTGACTTTATAATAGTATTTAATTGAATTACATTGTCATAAAGGAACTGTTATATAACAAATAGTGTTGCTTATTAACTTCTTACTCTCTATAATACTATCTTTAAAGTGTATCACATGGCTATAAATGCACACAATATCACCTAGTTCATTAATCATTTCATGTACATTTAAACATGAGTTTGATATCTTTAGCAAAGATTTAAAATCAATGACCTGGAGTTGTGAAGCTGATGTTCAGAGAATCTTGTAATATTATACATTATATTCAAGAATATTAACTTTATTATCAGCAATAATATTTTAATTCATTATCTAGTATCAGCCATTTAGTTTTCTATAATGTAGTTAAGATAAGACATGCATGAAAAACATATTTATATAAATCAAAGCATTTAAATTATGATCAGGTCAGTATGACTTGGATTCTTGTCATCAGTAGGTCACAATAATAATATGGAACACTTAATAAATCTGTATCCAAGTGAGATGCATGCATAAATAATTATGCCTATAAAATATCATTGTATCAATACCAAATACAATATGTAGTGAAACAATCATAAATAATAGAGATAAATATTTTTCATATTAAATGTTTTCATTGACTATGCACTAAAAAAAATAAAATAATTGTTTCTTCAACCACAATTGGAATTTTTAGATCTAACTTGAAATAAAAGCATGGTGGGAGGGGGTGTCCAGAAATTAATTAAGTCAATCCTTTGTTATAAAAAATAGAGATTGATATAATTAATTTCTGAACCCCTCATGCTTTTATTTTAAATTAAATCTAAAACTACAATTGTAGTTGAAGAAACAATTATTTTATTTCTTTTTAATGCACAGTCAATAAAAGCATTTAATATATATAAAAAATATTTCAAGATTTTAGTACTGGCACAGTAAATGAATATATAACACTATAGTATGCTTTAAAATAACTGAACACTGATAGTTGATATATATATATAATTTGAGAAAGAAGTTCTGAGAAAAGTACTCATTATTGTACTGAAACATTAGCTATTTAGCTATTATATTTTTACTATATGAAAGCTCCTGCAAATAATATTATGAATTTATCATTTATCCAAGAGAATATTAAAATATATATATCTATTGAATTCCTCAGAGACACTGATTTATATTGTTTGTCTTTTAAACAAAGCTAATCATAACAGAATATTTAGTGCATTTTAAGTAAATAACTCATTTTTTAGTGTGTGTTATATAAGCCTTAATACATTAATTGTACATTATTATTATTTCTAAAAAATAAACTTACGATTACCTCATGTAATATTTCAAGAAATGCTATACATATATGTATATATGTAACATAATACATATATATTGATTAATGTTATGAGTTTTTCTTAAATATATGTTTTATTATTATATTTAAATGTTTGTAATCTGCCCTTACTTTGTCTAGTTTGATTCTAAAATGTAAATATCTTATGCTATATTATATTCTTCTTTTTTTGACTATTGTGATGTGATGATGGATATAATTATTTAAAATGGTTATATTGTTTTAATATACACGTGTTAAAAATATTATTTAAAAAGTATCTTACATATTAAACGCCTTTTAATAAAGTATATATTTACACCACTTTCCTTCATCGATTTATGTTATACTGTACTATTAACCTTTATTTGGTTTTGGAAATGATGTTAGTAATTTTGTTATTTTGTTTAGTTATTCTGAATAGTTAGCCTATTTACCTTGGATACTATTTAGAGAAAATAAAAATCATAGTATGAAAATAAAATCTGGGCACAACGTCAACAATAATTATTTTGAATTAAACAAAACCTTGATTTTTTTTTCTTAAAAAGAAAACATTGATTCATTATTAGATGCAAATTCTTGTCAAAGAATTATAGTTTTTCTTTTTTTAAAAAAAATTGAATATCTAATTATTATTTTTAAAATGTTTAAAATAAACATCATTTATATAAACATTTATTAGTTTTAAATAATTGTGATGGAAAAAGATTAATTACAATTACTACTGGCTTAATTATTTTCTGCTATAAAAATAATATGGCAGAATCACCATAACTCATGCATTAATATTCATTACCTCACTTACATGCTACCCAAAAGTAATAATAAACATACAAAAACAATATAAACAATAAAATACATAAATGCAATTTTATGTACATTATAGATATGTGTATGAATATTATTTTTCACTACAGCAATTGTCACTTTTTTGTAGTAGTCTTTTTAAGTCTCATGCTATTAAATCTTTCACTTTTATTGAATAGCATGCTTCTTCAGTCATGTTATTTAGCATCTAAGTGAACGCAATATGTGCATTTTAAAATTTTTTTAAAAAACAAAACCCTTAATATTGCTTCAAAGCATAAAGCTAATGATTATAGCAATTTTAGCAAATGTGAGAGAATTAATTAAATTTATTTTGTAAATGATAAAATGTTAATTATTAATTTATTTACAAATGAAACAAAAAATATTATCAAGTTGGGCATTTATTTAATAAATAAACTGATCAGTGTGAAACATGAAAAAGAGAAAAATAAAATTACTTTTTAAACAATAAAAATACAGAAAAGATTATTTGAAATAAGGGGATTGAGTATATAAAACATATACATATTCTCTCTGCATTGTTCTAATTTTTTTTAAATTATATATTTTTGTATTTTGTTTATGTGTAAATGGATTTGCATTGTACTTATATGTGCATATGTTTGTTAAAAGGTATTGTTACCACACAGATCAGGATAACATATAATATTGTAAATGAAGTATGAACTACTCTTTACTAATTTACATAATGTTCTAGGTGTCTTGGAAAAAAATATAACAAATGCAATGCCCATTTCATATAAGAATATTGTTAAGGGCTTAAGTATTTCAACTAATTGTAATTAATTTTCATATTATAATAAAAATAAAATAATATAAGTGGTAAAAAGTTACTTATAATAATTGATAAAAACAAATTTGTTTTTAATTGAAAGTTTTTAAAAATAATTAATATGTTTTAATAATACTAAACACTGAGAAAAAGATAATATTATGCAATATAATGTTAATGACAAAAATTTTATGTCTTCTATATTAAAGTTGTAATTAATAATTTGTTAAGAGCATACTCATTACCTAAGCAATATATATTAAGGCTATAATCTTAAGACTATGTGTCTAGATATGACAATAGGGACATCTACAAATCTTAACACAAGATTAACAACTTTAAAAGACAAGAGTGGCAACTCTTATCTTTGACCTACTTTTTAATTATATAGGCAAATCTAAAGCATTTTGATTTGAGAATGTGAAGCTATTAACTACTTCACTGAATAAGTCCATAATTTCCATACAAGCTAATGTATGCAAAATCTTTCAATTTATATTAAGTCAGTGTGAAGCTCTTATAATAAGAAATCTTTTAAGACAGTTGTAGAGGTCCCTACTGTTGCATCTAGGTGCATAGTCTTAAGGTTATAGCCTTAATATATATATAACTTTTATAATAAAGTGTTGATTAATATTTAAAATTTGAAATAATGTAAATTTATATTTGGAATAATTTATTTTTGTGAAGTAATCTTTTAGAAAACTATCAATTGTTTTTTTTTTCAAAACTGTGATATGTAGGAGGGTTAAGTTATTTGCCTAAAAGTAAGCAACATATATAGGCAATAGAATATTATGACAATAATATTTTATCATAACTCATGATAGTATGCCATTATGTTTCTTTCATCTAATCAATACATTTTATTCTAACATCCCTAATTCTTGATGATTTTATACCATTAAATTATTAAGTGCTACAGCTCAAAGCTTTGTGGTTATACTAAATATAATGATCTACTTTATATGCTTAGATGTTAAGAAAAAATATATTTAAAGAACTTTTAATTGTCATGTTTTGTTATATATAGAATTGTAGTTAAAAATTTTTGGGCCTAAAGCAATATTGTGAATTTTAACTTTAGTAAAATTCATAAGAATATTCAAAGTTTTTTGTCATATTTATTTCTCAGGAGGTCCTATATTTCTGATGTCGCAGACTTATGCAATCAACATATAAAGTGTAGCATAAATATTCAAAGAATAAGTATCATGAATTTCAAAAATAAAATTTGAATAAGGAAAATAATAAAGGAGAATATTCATATCTCAAACAAATCTCAAGAAATAAGAATGGTGATAGGATAAATTCTAAAACCACAACCAAAACCCCTCTAAAACTACTATGAGAATAATCTTAATTTTGTTGTTGTGACATTTATATAGTTCTGATATTATCAAAAAAGGCATTAAAGAAGATATGAGTCATATAAAATAGATTTCAAATGTCATGTTTCATAATAATAAAGAGATAAATTAATACAAATGGAAAAACAGATAAAATAATCTGTGTCAATCCAAACCTATCTAAATGTTATAACTTTTTAAATTTATAAATAATTGGATTGTGCCCTAATATATTTATTATCTTACTAATCACTTACTAGAGACATACATTTTAACATACATGCATTAACCATTACATAGATTAATATATGTTTTTGGAAAATGACACATAGCATAAGGTTTTACATAAATATCGGTTTTACATAAATATAATAGCAATTTGAGAATTATAGAGCAGAAAAATGGAACATCACAAATACAAAATGTTTAAATTTTTTCCTGTCATTTACCATGATTTTAATTACATGTACATTAGTTTATTAATATTAAGTGTGTAAAAACAGAAAACATAAATTTAAAAAAAACAACTCCCATTGATTGAGATGAATACTTCACTTAAAATAAAAAGATAATTAGTTTACTAAAGGTATGATGTGTTATCAAATTAATCCATAAACCAGAAGATTCCACATTTTCAGTTATCAATGCATCACACTGATTCCTATTTTTGACATAATGAATTTATTCTAAAATTTTCTTTTCATTATAAATCAATTCATAAAAATCATCACAGTTACAGTTTGGAAGAGTATTCTAACAGCAATAATTGATTTCACATCAAAAAGTTTGTTTCTTTATTATGTGACAAATTTATTAATGAAAATTATCTTTTGACAAAAACAATGAAATTGGGAAGATATTACATGAAAAGCAAGATAATGAATTTAACAAGAAGTGTCATATTTTCACAATGTTAAAGATTTTTTTTATTTCTCTCAATTCATTGTTATGTTCTTTTAAGTTGATATTTTTGTATAAATATATAGAGTTAATCAAAGAAAGGATCTCAATGCAATTCAGCAAATAGATGAATATCTTTTAATGAATATAATAAATTCAAAATGATTATTTACTCATCAATTTTATTTAGTCTTGCCAGGACATTGCTTGTATCATCATAAAGGTTAAATGTTTTTGTACAATAATTTGATATGTATTGTGAATATATATATATTAAAATCATTTTCAATTAAATTATATGATTTTTAATAACATTTAGAATGTATTATTTATTTTGGTACATTTTAATTTTTCAATAAAAGTGAAAATTTGTGGGAGGATTTCAAATGTGATTATGCATTGTTATTCAATTATAGTAATTGTTGCAAAAAAAAAAAAAACTTTAAATAATTATGCAACAAATGTGAAAGTATATTTTCAAAATAATTTTTATAGTTATATGGTATTTTTCAATAGAAAAAAAAAAGATTTGAGAGTTTTAAAATATTCATTTAAATCTCTAAGATATAGAGAAATGTTAATTGAATGGATTGGTATTTTTGAAAAGAATTTGGTATTTTTCATCAACAAAATTACAAAATGTTTTCAATCACTCAATTCTTGCAATACAGATATAAAAATATTAATAAATTTTATCAATTACAATCTGAAAATCATTTAGAAAATAATCTCCAACATTTTATAATATGTTATTATGCATTGCATAATTAATTAATTTATTTCTTTTAGTAGAATCATGCAAATTTTCAAAAGTAAGTTTTTTTTATCATCAAAATTTGCATTTATATGTTGTTCAATAAAATGTCATTTTTTTCTTAAGTGAAATTTGTCACAGGCTTTAAAATATAATTATTTAAAATGTTTCATGGACAAATTTATAAAGCTATCTATTTTTTATTGTACTTTTTCTGATATATAATATCTATTCCCAGGAGGCTGTAAAGTCACCAACCAAGGCAGCGGTTGGTGGCCGAAGGCGGAGGGTGCTAAGAATCCCCTAATTGTGGACCCAGGCTGCCATTTGATGATGACTTTTTATTTAAGTACTTACAACTGCAGATCACTTTCAAGTGAAGGAAGATTGCAAGAATTAGAAGAAGAATTGTCTTATATTAAATGGGACATTATTGGACTTTGTGAAGTTAGAAGAAAAGGTGAAGAAACAATTGATTTAAAAAGTGGACATATACTCTATTATAAAGGCACACATATTGGAAATACAAGTGGAGTAGGATTTATTATAAATAAAAAGTGGAAGAACAATATTGTGGAGATTGATGGTGTATCGGACAGAGTTGCAAGATTAGTTATACAACTTAATAGCAGATACCAAATGCAGATAATTCAGGTTTATGCCCCAACAAGTTCTCATAGTGATGAAGTAGTAGAAGATTTTTATATGGATGTACAAAAGGCTTTTGATCAGAGTAAACAACATTTTAAAATTGTTATGGGAGACTTTAATGCTAGAATTGGTAGACAAATGAAAGATGAAATTGCTGTAGGTAATTTTGGTTATGGTAATAGAAATGAGAGAGGACATAGACTTGTGGAGTTTGCAGAAAAAGAAAAACTTTATATTATGAATTCATTTTTTGAGAAAAATGTTAAAAGGAAATGGACATGGAAACATCCAAATGAAGGTACAGCAGAATTGGATTATATTTTGACTAACAGGAAATACATATTTCAAGATTGTAATGTTCTTAATAAATTTAACACAGGAAGTGATCATCGATTAGTAAGGTGTAAGTTACGTGTTAATGTAAAACTAGAGAGACAAAAATTATTGAGAAAAACAATATTTACAGTTGATATTCCTAATCTTCAGAAACATTCTAATGAATTTAAATTAGAACTTACAAATAGGTTTCAAGTGTTAAAAGATTTTGAACATGATTCAGATTTGAATGAAATTAATATGAAAATAACTGATACACTTTTAAAAACTGCAACAAAGATAGCTGGTAGAAAAAAGCAGCAATTGACTAATAAAATTTCTACTGAGACTAGAGAATTTATGAAGAAAAGAAGGAATATGAAGATATACAAAAATGATGTATTAAAAAGAATTGAATATCTCAAATTTTGTAAAATGATACGGAAAAAAGTTGAAAATGATATAAGAAAGTATAACTGTGAAATAGCAAGGAAAGCTGTAGAAGAAAATAAAAGTCTCAAGAATGTTAAACAACATTTTGGTATTGGTAGGAAATTTATATCTGCAATAAGAAAAAAGATGGAATTATTACTAAAAAGAGAGATGACATCATGAAATTGGTAGAAGATTTTTATCAAGAATTATATAGTAATAAAGAACAAGTACCTCCTATATCTATTACATCTTCTGAATTGCCCAGAATTTTAAATGAAGAAGTGAGACATGCAATTAAATGTATGAAGAAAGGAAAGGCTCCAGAAAATGATGGAATTATAATTGATATATTAAAAGAAGGAGGTGAAGAAATAGAAACAATTTTAGCAAAGTTATATACCAAATGTCTAAATGATAAAGATGTACCGGAAGATTGGAAGAATGCAGTAATAATATTAATATTTAAAAAAGGTGATAAAGAAGATATTAGAAATTACAGACCTATCAGCCTTTTATCAGTTTTATATAAAATTTTTACCAAAATAATTACAACTCGTCTACAGAGAACTTTGGATTTCCACCAACCAAGAGAACAAGCTGGATTTAAAAGTGGTTTTAGTACAATAGATCATATCCAGGTATTGAGAGAAGTCATAGAAAGGACAAATGAATATGAGTTGTCATTATGTTTTGGATTTGTAGATTATGAAAAGGCATTCGATTCTATACACATTTCTTCAGTGATTAAAGCATTGGATCATCAAGGTATAGATCCAGGATATTGTCATATTTTAAAGAATATTTATAAAAATGCAACAGCAACAATTAGATTACATAATGATACCGGAAAAATCAACATTGAGAAAGGTGTAAGGCAAGGTGACTCCATATCTCCAAAACTTTTTACAGCAGTGCTGCAAGAAGTATTTTGTGGATTAAAATGGGAAACTAAACGAATGAAAGTAAATGGAGAGTATTTAAGTCATTTAGATTTTGCAGATGATGTAGTTATTTTTGCAAATAATGTTTCAGAGCTGCAGGTGATGTTGCAGGAGTTAGCAGATGAAAGTAGAAAAGTAGGACTAAAGATAAATGTTAAAAAGACTAAAGTAATGTTTAATCGATTTGCTCAAAATATGAAAATAAAGATTGATTATGAAGAATTAGAAGAAGTTAACAGTTACAAATACCTTGGTCAGATTATTAATACAGATGGAAACATAATGGAGGAAATTAATCATAGAATTAAACTTGGTTGGAGTGCTTTTGGTAGAAATAACTTGATACTAAAAGGAAATATGCCTATATGTTTGAAAAGAATGGTTTTTAACAAATGTGTTTTACCAGTTCTTACTTATGGATCTGAGACTTGGACACTTAATAGAAGAGCAATACAGAGACTTCAGACCACTCAAAGGAGTATGGAGAGATGTATGTTGGGAGTAACAAGAAGAGCTCGAAAACGCAATGTATGGGTAAGACAACAAACAGGTGTTACTGACCTTATTGAAAAAAATAAAAGATTGAAATGGAGTTGGGCTGGGCATATTGCTAGAAGAAATGATAATAGATGGACAATTGAAATTTTAAACTGGATTCCAAGAGATTGTAAAAGACCCAGAAAGAGACCACATGTGAGATGGATGGATGAAATAAGAAAATGTGCAGGGGTGTTGTGGAAAAGAGAAGCTAAAGATCGGAGAAGATGGATTAAACTTGGAGAGACCTTCATCCTGCAGTGGATTGATAATGGTTGATGATGATGATGATGATGAATCCTTTGATAAAAAATGTATTTATGTTTCAATGAGTAGGTAGTAAAAGTACCTATGCTTGTTGCAAAAATTTTCCTTCTCTATGTTCCTTTTGTAAAAAGAAAAAAAAAACATTATTTTTTTTTGTTTAAATCTGTGTTAATTGTGGTTGGTTTGTGATGCTTAGATTTTATATGACTTAACAATAAAATGTTTCACCATATGTCTTGCATATCATTCAGAAGTTCATTTCTTTGTCTTTTTGCATATAATTGTTGTTTTTTAATATAAAGAAGAATTATTTTATTAAGAGATAGCCAAATACAAATCTTTTCTGTAGCATGGCTATAAAAAATATATCAAAATTAAATTATAAAAATTTAAAAAGATTAATGAGTGATTTTAAAGTAAATAATTGAAATAAAAAACAACCCCCAATTAATAATTGTTTCAAGCAATAATTTATCAGATGGCCTGTATTATTTGAAATTAAGTAACAAATTGTAGTAAAATATTTCTTCAATTTTACTCAGAATTTAAATTTTTTAATCAATCTAGATAACACTTCATAAATTTATTCATAAAAATTGTTTTAAACCACTTACACTGATAATATAATGCATTTTTATTGCATCATTGCAAACTACCATTTGCTTGCATTTACACATTTAAATAGAAAAGAAAATTATTTAAAATGCACACCCAATGATTAGCACAAAAATGAAAATGATGTATAATCATATTTATATTTTGAATAATCTGCGAGCATGTCTCAAAATAAAAAAAAATTGCACACTTAAGATTTTGATATAAAAGAAAACAAAATTATACATCATAAACAAATAAAGTGTAAAATCATGCACAATAATAATACTATAAAAGAAAACTTCATTAAAAATAAATGTTATCAGTTTCATGTAATGGCAATACATTTTCAGGGAAAGCACAACAATTTGTTGTGCTAATATTTGTTCTTGGTTCACTGAAACACCACTTTTAATAATGGGATTCTGTAGGTTAAAATTAAATTACCTTCATTATGCAATCTTATAAAGAGTAAATGCATGTGTATCAATATGCATGTATTTGTATAGTATTTAACCTTCTGATTATTGAACATTTAATATTAATAACAGAAAATAATTATAACTATCATGGTAGTGATTTTCTATCCATAATTATTTTTTTCAACTCATAATTTTGAAAAACCGGATTCTCTAGCACACTGAAGAATAATTGCTTTCAAATTGTTACATAATATAAAACACTCAGTAATTCAAAATGAACTACAAAGTTCATTAGTATATCTAATGCAGTTAGATTTGTTCTATAAAAATAATACAAAACTGGAAAGCACAACATTACAGATTATAATGAAATCTATTTTTATTTTTTAGTAATATAATTAAAAATATTTACCTGTAATCCATCCAATTGTTCTATCTTCTTACCTTGAAAATGAATATTTTAAAAATTCACAGAATATATATCTAAAAAAAAAAAAAACACAAAATGTTTGAAATTAATTTTAAATATATGCAAATTATTTTAAAATTATCATAGTCTTATTATCACATAAGTAATACTTAGCTTTAAAATTTATATAAAGAGATTAAATGTTGCTGGATAGTCATATAATTGATTATAGAGTCATTTATGAAAAAATAAATATGAATCCTATTTTTTTAAGGTAAAGTCAGTTATCTACTTACATATGCCCATTTTATGTAAATTGTACTTACATTAATATAAAGAAAAACATCTGACATATAATATATATATATATATATGTATATAAGTGAATAATAATAGAAAGTCAGATGTCACATGACATATATATATATATATATATCTTACATTTACAAATATGTAAAATTAAGAAGATGCTAATAAACTTTAAATAAGCTCAAAACAAGCTCTAAACAAGTTCAGGCCCATATGATTTTTTCAATTGGAGAGCTGATTTTAAAGACATGTAGATGTCTAAAGGTTTCAAATCTTCTTGACAATTAACTATTAGACAAATGCTTAGCTGGAGTTAGTTTTTTGAATCTGGTGTCCGAACTAGAAACCAGTCTGGGAATGGGACAATCCTAGATAAAGCTGATTTGAATGCCTTCTCTTGTAGTAACATTTATCATGAAAATTTTAAAAAAAGCTTGTTTAGAGCTTATTAGCACGCTTTTAATTTTTTGTACATATGTGATTATAGTAGACATTTAATAAAATTTTAAATACTTTTTATTGTGCTATATCATAAACAAAAATTGTACAGAAGTTTCTAAATATAACACACATTCAGATTTAAATAATAATTATTCAATTTAATGCTGTTTGTCTTTTGTATAATTTACTTTTTTTTTCATATGTCAAATCCATTTTTTTTTCAGAAGTTACGACTTTCTAAAGTAATTAAATAACAAAAAGTATTATTTTGTAGCTATGTGTAATATGTTTTTATCTAAAAGCAGGTTGAGAATACTAAGGCATTTATAATACAACTACATAACAATACTTGATTATCATCAATGATAATTTGTTATTGCTTGAGAACACGTTATAATACAACTTATTCCAATATACATCATAAACTTTAATGAGCCTATCATTCAAAACTAAACAATAATTCAAATAAACAGGATAATAAAAAAGAAATATTTCTTCTACTTATTCAATAACAAATTTAATGAAGTAGATAATTTATTATTTTAAATACAATTAGAAATATGATTTTTCAAATAATATGTTTTTAACTGAAATACAGGCTTATTATATACCTGTATCAATATATATATGAGCACAGACTTTCACATGACCCACGACTCTCCAATCTATTCCATAACACTGATACACTTGAACACATATATGTCGAAAAGATAAATAATCACCAATATACGTATTTCATGCTAAACAAGCAATCATCAGTTGGTCCAGATTATTATCTCTACACATATATGCAATAAGTGCTCAAATATATATTAAGATAGCCAATCTTCATACTTTAATGCACAGGCTTCAATCCACTCCACACTCGAACTCTTCAACTATCCATCCAATTGAAATTCTGATGATGGAACGCTCAAAGGCCACCCTGAGGCTGAGATTCTCATCATATGTGTAGAGATGATAATCTGGACCAACTGATGATTTCTGGTTTAGCATGAAATACATATATTGGTGATTTTTTATCTTTTCAACATATATGGGTTCAAGGGTATCAGTATTATGGATAGAGTGGAGAGTGGTGGGTCATGTGAAAGTCTGTGCTCATATACCCCAATATTATATATATATATATATATATATATATATATATATATATATATATATATATTGATACAGGTATATAATAAGCCTGTATTTCAGTTATTACATAGTAGAGATGTCTGCCCATCCCTTGTATATGTATTAAATGGATGACTTTAGGTCAACATGGGTGTGATGAGAATCTTGGCCTCAGGGTGGCCTTTGAGCAATCCATCATCAGATTTTCAATTGGATGGATGGTTGAAGAGTTTGAGTGTGGAGTGGATTGAAACCTGTCCATTAAAGTATGAAGATTGGCTATCTTAATATATATCTGAGCACTTATTGCATATATGTGTAGAGATGATAATTTGGACCAACTGACGATTGCTGGTTTAGCATGAAATACATATATTGGTGATTATTTATCTTTTTGACATATATGTGTTCAAGTGCATCAGTGTTATGGGATGGAGTGGAGAGTGGTGAGTATAATATAAGTTTTTATAAATAATAATGTAGGACTAAAAATGTTCCCAATATGCTAATATTTAACAATCTATAATACATCGAAATATAATTAATATTTCTTGATTTAACTCTCTTATGACTCAAATTCTTATCTATCACATTGATACTCAAATAAATCATTTTAATCTTTGACACTAACATTTTATTCTATTTTTACTTTTAAATAATTATTTATTTTTTATTTTAACAGTATTATCATACCATCATATAATATCTTTCGATCTGTGAAGTTTGGAGTAGTAATAGAATGGCAGACTTACAAGTTAAGAATTCCTAAATGAATCCACACCTAAGTAAACAAACAATAATAAAAACGAAATTTTGATTAATTGAATAAAAATACAACTTAAGAATCACATGATCTTCTGAGCAACTAACTGAATTATTATTTTTATACATCTTTTTAAAAATGAATATATTTTTTACAATGTGATGTGATGTGACGCACCATGACTTCTTAAATGGAGTCATGAATCTCTCAGCAACTATGCCCAAAGAAACCTGTTAGCCACTTTCCCTTCCCCTTCATTTTCCCACCCTAAGCTTTCCCATAATCTGCTCCATTCCATTTCCACAACATAATCTTTCTCAACTCTATAGCCTTTATATCTAAATCCCCCTTATATTTTCTCAAACCCAGCATAAAAACCAACAACTCACTTTCTGTATAATCACTTTGTTCATATTTATTCTCCCATAACTTCATTATTTGCACCCATTTTGGCTTTCAAGCATTTACATTCAATCAACAGATGCCTAATATTTTCTATGTTTTCCTTACACAATTTGCAGACAAAATCACCCATATTTTTCAATTTATGTGTATATTCTCTTGTTGCTAAAGATCCTGTTCAAGCCTTAAACAATAAGCTACTTTCCCTACTATTATAAATTAACTTGCACCCAATGTTCCATTTACTTCTATATATATTTAAACTTTTTACTCTCCATACTAGTTCTCCATCTCTCCAACTCCCTATTCTTTATTAATGCATCTATTCTTTTATTCCATTCCTCACTGTTATAACACTCAACAATCCTCCTAACACAATCATCCCACCTTTTATACAAGTATGCTGATATAAATTCTTTATCCAAATCCTTTGAATACCACATTACCTTTCTCACACATCTTGTTGCCTGCCCTTTACTCCTAACCCAATTAAATACCATTTTGGCTATTCTTTTATTATCCATAAACTGCAACCTACCAATCGTTTTCATTTTACTTTTCTGCATCTGTCATATAAAAACTTGTCCATCCCATTTCTGTTTGAATTGCCTCCTTTGCTGTCCATATCTCTGCATCTAATGCATGTCTTCCTACTTCCCTTTGTACTTTCTCTAAGTATTCAAATACCCTTTTACTAATATATAACCCATCATTACTATATGTTAACCCTGCTACTACCACTGTTAATTTCTTTACTAAAACCTTTCTTTTCTTTTGCTTCATTTACCAATTTTTTTCTCCCATTCAACCAAGCAATTTTCCTGATTACTTAAGATGATTCCCAAATAACTATATCTATCAACCACTCTTAACTTTATATGCCCCAATAAAAATTCTATTTCTCTTTCCCCATTATTAATCATTATTATATTTGATTTTTCTTCACTAAATTTAATCCTTATCTCTTTACCCACCCTTGTACATGTCCTCAGCATAACTTCGATAACTTCTCTTCTTTTTGCACACACAAAAAATATAATCTGCAAAAAAAAGACCCGGCAAAATATATACTTCCTTGCCACCCTTTAATGATATCTCTATCCTTCTTCCTAGTGTTTCTATTGCTTCCTCCATTTCACTGAAATACAACAAAAACAAAATAGGTGACATAAAGTATCCTTACCTTAATCCCACCCCATTTTTAACTTTAACTGATTCTATATCCCCTAATTGGTAAGTATAGTAATTCATATAATTTCTTAATAATATTTAGTAAAGCTTCATCCATTCCCAAATTTGCTAACCTTACCCATAATCTACTTCTATTCACTCTATCATATGCCTTCTCTATATCCATAAAACACATATAATGATCTACCTAAATTCCTGCTCATATCCATAAGTTATGTAACTATAAATAAACTATCCCCTATATGTCTATCTGACCTAAAGCCTCCTTGCATTTCCCCCACTACATTATTCTTTTCCATCCATTTTACAACTCTTCCAGCCACCATATATGAGAAAACTTTATATAAAACTGATGTTACCACTATGATCCTTACCCTTTCCTTTAAATAATAATTTTACTTTTGTATTACTCCAACTACCTGGAAAAACTCTCTTCTGTGCCATTTATTTAACACATGATAATAACTTTGCTTTTGCTCTATGCTCTTAATTCATTACAATCTCTGCTGTCCATCCATCTAAATCCCTTGCCTTTCCACTTTTCAATCTCTTCCCTGCCTCATTCAGTTCATTTTTTGTCAACATAATATTCCCATTACTATATGCTTTCATATTTTCTATCACTAAGTCTTTCACATGTAACATCTTTTCTGTATCCATTACATATCTATTTAAGATTCTCTCTAACTCTTCTCTAAAGCTATACTCTATTCCCTCATCATCTATTAATACTATCTCTCTCTCCCCTACATTTCTCTTTTTAATGTAATTCCATACATTTAAACAAATAGTAGCGCCACTCTGTGCCAAACAGAGTAATCAATGGATGCCAGAAGGCTTGTGCATAAAATCCCTATCTAGAGCCTTCTGGCATCCATTGATTACTCTGGTTGGCACTGAGTGGCACTACTGTATGGAGAGTTTTGCCTGTTTTAATAATAGTAATGTGCTAGCATAAAAAATAGTGATCATGTGAAGTTTAGTGGTTTAACATTTAAACATGTTGAGAATTAATATAAAACCTATTTTAATAGAGTATAAAAAATTAGTACAATCTAAAATTTATTATTCTTTGGATTGATACTTAAAAATGAAATAAGTAATGAATAAAAAACAATAGGAGACATTTTAATGTGATCTTCTTCATGTTTTGGTGCGATAGTATAATGACTTACTCTGGAGTTTAATATCATAGATCATGCTTTATTCTTTCACATTTTGTGCTCAAACTTGATATGAAGCTCCTGAGCAAGTTATTTGATTATTTATTTTAATGTGATTTTAGAGAGTGAGTGATTAATATAAAACTAATTAAAAAGATTGTTCACAAAAATCAAATTAAGAGTACTTTTTTATTTTAAAACAATAATTTCCTCTCTCTCATGAATTGAAGTTTAATTTAATTGAAAATTGAGTATACCCTCCCTTTCATAATACACCTGGATCTTGTTTTATGTGGATTATTTTAATGCGATTTTGAAGTTATGCAATCCATGTTTCTTCTTAATATCAAGAAATTTAAATTATTAATAACTTATTTTGACTTGAAATACTTTTTTTAAAATATATAACATTATATTAGCAGCTAATGTGAATATGGCCTCAAGCTGTATTTAGAATCTTAACTTTATACTAATGAGTAAATTATAATAATAAATTTATATTTATGTATAAAAATATTGCAATAAATATTCAAAAATTTAAAACTTTTAAAATGTATTTTGTTAGATATAACAGAAATAAATATTTTTTTAGATTTTTAAAATAAATAGTAATGAAGATTTTATTGATTTTGTAAACTGAAAATAATCTTTCTAATGATAACATATAATCTTTTTGTTTTGATTGTGATCTCATTTTTGTAATATAGTGTAGCGTTTACTGTTTTACTAGACCACTATACGTCCCAAACGTATATTTGAGCGTGAGTTGATCAAGCTGTATCAAGGAAAAAAAAAGAAAGTTGTATTTCTATTCTTAACACAGCTATTTTTCCTGATCAACTCCAGCCTATTAATTGTTACGAATTTGTGCTATTGACAAAAATCAACTTTTAATTTTATTTACTATGGGCGCCAGGACTCCTAAGAATCCGCTGAAATATGTCGCCAGCACCTCTCGCAAGTTGTAAGACAAAGAAAAATAAAAAAGATTCTTTTATAATATTTTTTTTTTCAAGGGACGGTAATTCTACCGTAATGAGAATTAATGATTTTTTTACGATTATTAGCCCTGGCGTATTGAAACATATTGGCAAAGGTAACTTACGTTTAAATCTTATTTCACTAAAAACAAATTTAATAATAAAAAATAATAACTACTATTAATAACGCACAATAAAAAAAGGTTGATAAAAGTATAATCTCTTTTATTCTAACAAACTAAAATATTTATCAGTTAAATAGCTATTTAATACTTTGGAGAGAACACATTTAATTCAGGTGGGAAATACCCGGAAAATATAAATATCGGTTAAAATAAACAAAAAAGTTCTTGGTTAAATAAGAGTCTCTCATATAGAAAAATTAAAGTCACTATCAGGATCCTTTATACATATATTTTTACGAGTAGTTTTTTAACTAGTTAACTTTGTCACAATTAGGATAATTATTCTTACCGGTAAGTTTCATGAATTCATTAGTAGATAACTATGAATAGTTTTTTGGTAATAATGAGCTCGGCCTTTTGGTTCTTGCTTGTTCTTGTGGTCCATTTCCCCAGTCGGTCACGAAGGCTTTTCCTGGTGTACATCATTAGGTCCGATGTTTTCAGGAGCTCCGACGTGTGCTCTTCCGACATGCCGAATTCCTTCAGCGACGAGCGATCTTGGATATATTAAATGTTATCCAAGACCAACTAGAGAAACAAAACGAACAAGACGTTCCTTCAACCGGATCCCTCCTTTTTATATCCAGTTTTCAGGACTTCTGGGCATGCTCGTACCATGCCTTTTTAATCTTATCCAGTCTTTAAAAATTTTATGTACTAAAGTCTTTATTTTCTTCAAGTTTTCGGCCATCTTTAATTAATTTGAGTATTTCTACTTTCAGCTTATCTTTTTTTCTTACTTTTGGAATTCTTTTGTTCTCTCCAATTACTGTTATTACTAATCACATAAAAAAAATACCGAAAGAATAATTTAACTTTCATTGTACGTTTTTAACAAAAATTATACTAATCAAAAAAAAATCTAAATTTACTTTTTTTTAGCTTTTACCAAAATGCCAATATATTTGTAACGTATATAAATAAACGTCACAATACCACCAGTGCCAGGAGATGAGAATAAAATAGTGGTTTACACTAATTTTATTCTTAAGTTTTTTTTTTCTTAATTCATATTCGTATTTTTTTTTTTTTTTGTGTAGTAGCGTGCTGATATATTGTGTAGACTCATTCACAAGTGACGTTCGGCTTTAATGCCCACTTTTAGGTCTAACACGGCGGGAATGGAAAATATTTCAACATTCATCTGTGTCCTATCCGCTTTAGTGTAATATTAACGATAAGAAGCCCAAGTTATAAGCACAAACGAGCGTTGCTCATCGTTCTGAGTCTTACAGGCTCGTGGCAACTTGGTCCAACTTGATCCGCCTTCCCCTTTATTGGGATCTCTGCTAGAAATAGTCTGACGAGCATTTAAAGACGGTCTTATGTTCATATACTGTGGATAAGGACTCGGGGCTATGTTATTCCCCTCTTCAGTAACCGCCTACCCGGTCAAATACTTGTGACTTACGTCTACATCAGCCACAATCGTGTTTTTTAGACATATATAAAAAAATATACATATATATTTTTTTTTTCTGGAAGTCATATTAAAAAAATATCTTCTTTCATATTTTAATAATCTGGGTTTAATTAGTTAGTTTTTTTTCTTATAATTTTTTTCTTTTTTCAAAAAAATCATAATTTATTTTCCGGCTACAGACATTAAATACTCAATTTTATGCCGTTTTTAGATTTTCTCAGGTCGTGGTTTTTAAATCGAAGCCCGAGTTGGGTCGCCATTGTAGCGTTTACCGTTTTACTAGACCACTATACGCCCCAAATGTATATTTGAGCGTGAGTTGATCAAGCTGTATCAAGGAAAAAAAAAGAAAGTTGTATTTCTATTCTTAACACAGCTATTTTTCCTGATCAACTCCAGCCTATTAATTGTTACGAATTTGTGCTATTGACAAAAATCAACTTTTAATTTTATTTACTATGGGCGCCAGGACTCCTAAGAATCCACTGAAATATGTCACCAGCACCTCTCGCAAGTTGTAAGACAAAGAAAAATAAAAAGATTCTTTTATAATATTTTTTTTTTCAAGGGACGGTAATTCTACCGTAATGAGAATTAATGATTTTTTTACGATTATTAGCCCTGGCATATTGAAACATATTGGCAAAGGTAACTTACGTTTAAATCTTATTTCACTAAAAACAAATTTAATAATAAAAAATAATAACTACTATTAATAACGCACAATAAAAAAAGATTGATAAAAGTATAATCTCTTTTATTCTAACAAACTAAAATATTTATCAGTTAAATAGCTATTTAATACTTTGGAGAGAACACATTTAATTCAGGTGGGAAATACCTGGAAAATATAAATATCGGTTAAAATAAACAAAAAAGTTCTTGGTTAAATAAGAGTCTCTCATATAGAAAAATTAAAGTCACTATCAGGATCCTTTATACGTATATTTTTACGAGTAGTTTTTTAACTAGTTAACTTTGTCACAATCAGGATAATTATTCTTACCGGTAAGTTTCATGAATTTATTAGTAGATAACTATGCATAGTTTTTTGGTAATAATGAGCTCGGCCTTTTGGTTCTTGCTTGTTCTTGTGGTCCATTTCCCCAGTCGGTCACGAAGGCTTTTCCTGGTGTACATCATTAGGTCCGATGTTTTCAGGAGCTCCGGTTCACTGCGACATGCCGAATTCCTTCAGCGACGAGCGATCTTGGATATATTAAATGTTATCCAAGACCAACTAGAGAAACAAACGAACAAGACGTTCATTCAACCGGATCCCTCCTTTTTATATCCAGTTTTCAGGACTTCTGCCATGCTCGTACCATGCCTTTTTAATCTTATCCAGTCTTTAAAAATTTTATGTACTAAAGTCTTTATTTTCTTCAAGTTTTCGGCCATCTTTAATTAATTTGAGTATTTCTACTTTCAGCTTATCTTTTTTCTTACTTTTGGAATTCTTTTGTTCTTTCCAATTACTGTTATTACTAATCACATAAAAAAAATACCGAAAGAATAATTTAACTTTCATTGTACGTTTTTAACAAAAATTATACTAATCAAAAAAAAATCTAAATTTACTTTTTTTTAGCTTTTACCAAAATGCCAATATATTTGTAACGTATATAAATAAACGTCACAATAGAAACAGAAAACCATTAACACAGCACAAGACTGATGGCGCTAGTTGTACATCACATCACGAATCTGATTTTTTACCAGTTCACAAATGAATGCATATTGTCAAATAGCAGTAATGATTAAAATATGTATGAAAAAATATAAAATTAAATACTGTAATTAATAAAAAAAGTAAAAAAAGTTTGTCTTGTATTAATTTTTTTCAAATATTTGAAATATTTAGTAATCATACTTTATTTGTTTACTTTTTTAATGTGAATTTTAAAGTAATTTTTCTTGTTGCTTTGCTTTTATGTGATTTCTAAAAATGACAGAACCTATCCCCCATTTTTCAAGGTAAGTTAAGTCTATTTTTGTGCAATTTGTTTTGTGCATGTTTTCTGAGGAACTTATCTACCGCATAAAATGAGACCCAGGTGTATTACAGTGTAGTCTAATGATCATTATTTTTAATCTTAAAATCTTAGTCAAGTGTAAGTTGCACCTACTCTTATAGGAATACAAAATAAATATATTTAATTCATTTATACTATTATTTTACTATAATATGTTTTCAAGTTTTTTGTTTTGTTTTATGTAGAGGTAGAAAAAAATATATTCTTGTAATGAAAAATCAGTAGGTGGTTAATTCTGGTCATTATTGTGGATAAATGTGATATTCAAAGTTGATTGTTGACATTTCAATAATATCTCAAATTATTTAATATAATTTCAAGATATTGATTAAATGAGGATTCATTTTTTACATAGTATTATATGTATTCATTCTTTACATAATATTATAAATAGTTTTAAATTTATATAACCCATTCTTATTTTTGTACCATGTTATTTATTTTTTATAGATAATATTTATCTACAAAAAAAGAACAGTTTTTATTTGATTTATAATTTCACATTCAACTGAAGAATTCTTAAATTATACATGATCACAATATATATCTATAAAATCAATTGTCAAACTTACTACATTTTACATGTTAGGATTTACTAAAATTCATCACAAATCAAACACTATTTTTAATCAATATATTATCATAAAACATGTAAAATAATTTTCCTCTCTAAGTATTTTCTTTTATTTTGCCAAAAGATAGACTTAAAGATGAGAATGGTCCATCTCTTTCTTCATAACAGTCTCCTGAAATAAATCACTTGAATTTGATGTACATTCTCTCTTTTATAATTTGTTTCTGCCATATTTGTGGTGTTTTAATTGTTATTGTTTTTCTAAAGTTTCTGGTAGTAATAAGTCACTAGAAATTCTTAAAAAGATTTTTTTCTTTGTTACAAACACTTTAATTAGTTTGAAGCAAACACAAATAATAATTAACCTGTCTATTTTTTTTTGTAGATCATAGAATCTCAAATTAAAACATTTATAATCAAAATTGACTTCATTATTGTTCCAAGTTATCAAAAATATTTTTTTCTTCTTATATGATCATTTCTAGAGGTAATAATTTTAAAATAAATTACATATCCTCTACTTCTTAAAAAATATATTAGTTTTGAATTATGAATAAAAATAACCTAGTCATTTCTTTATTTTATTCATCAGATTTGTCAAATTAAAAAAACAACCGATTTAACTTATATATATATAAACAGACAAGTGAAATGCATTTTAGGATACATTTTTTATTTCTCTGCAAATCCCACAAGTCTACATCTATGCTTATATTTGGCACCATATCGAAAAGTTAACAATATAGTGCTCATCTAAATTCTCCGATGTTCATTCCCACTTGGGAATTTTTTATTTTTATAATATTTTTTTAAAATAAATTACACAAATTTACATTTAATTCTCACTTCAGACTCTACATTTCAAATTTACCCATTGCACTTACATTTTATTTACATATCACATGATCATCATTTCTTATGCTTATACAAATTATTAAAACAATAGCAAGTCTCTCGATACAGAAGTCCCATTCAGTGCAGCATAAACAATGGATGCTAGAAGATTTGGCCTCAAAATTCCTATCTAATGCCTATTAATTCAATATTTACAGACTAGTTTCTAGCTTGTAACCTTCATCACTGAGGATTATTGGATCTGAGAGAATTGCACCTATATCTTTGGCTCTAAAGCAATCCTTCGACAGCCACCTTTTACCTTTTTTAATTAATTTATAAAGTGATGAGTCCAAAATAACACACTAATGTTTCCAATTCAAACTCATTCACTGATATAGTCATACAAATATAAACCCAGTTCATTATCTATACATATCAGTGCCTTTCGTTTTTTAATAACATAATCTTCATTAGCTTTTGCCAGGATTAGAGTTAAGCAAGGAAAACATTACATGATCATATTTTTCATGCTTACATAAGCTGTTTAAACAACAGCAACTCTAACTATACAATAGTTCTTTCTGATATACAATTGTTTCTGCAATGTTCTCTATTTATTTTATTTTTTATGAATTCCATTCCTCTGTAATTTCTAATATTTGTGCCTTTATAGAAAATTACATGTTAATTTTCAAATTTTTTTAAATATCAAAATAATAATTCTATTTATTTCAGTTATTATAGATTTTATTTCAGTTAATGAAAATTATCTATGTTCGACAACATTCAGCATTTTTAGGTGGCTAAATATAAGATTAAGTGTGAATGACAGTATAAATCCAGAACCAAAAATTCCTAGCATTCTTTGTGTTTGGTTTCCTTGGCTGACAACTTTATAATCTCTGGAAAAATATCCTAATTATTTATTTTTATATAATAATAAATAAAACAGTCACACTATTTTATTGTTTTTTCAAAAATCCATCAGTTTTTACAACATAAAATTATGTAGCTTCTTCTTCCCAAATTTAGAACTACGAGTCAGCAAATGGAAGACATATATTGGTGAGTATTACCACATTTATTTTTCTTGTAAACATTCTTATAATAATATCAGTGGCAATAATAAAAATGTATGAAGAGGTCATTTAATAAAATTGACTTTACATATTTTTTGTAATACTTATCAAAAAAACAAAGAGCACTTTTATAAAAGAAACTAAACAGTTGATGTTCATAATTTAACATATAAATATGTATACAAAATGTCAATCGCCCTCCTTTTGATCATACTGTTTGAAATTCAGACTTTGTATTTATTGACAATGTGTTGTTACTAAAAAACTACCTTTATTGTGTGTATTTTCATTTTACCAGATATTATGTTGTTTTAGGAAAGAAAATTAGTAACAACTGAATTATAATCATAGTAATAATAATTGCAAAATTTTACAGAATAATTATTTACAGAGTTCAATTTTCTCATACCTTTTATTTAATTTATTCATTGGTAATCTTCCAGAAATAAATTGCAAAAAATATATTTATACTGATGACATTGCTTTGACTTCTGGAAGTAGAAGAGGCTTTCAATTTATGATATTAAAAGTCTGGAGTCCTATTTCTAATCCAGCAAAGTCAATATGTCCAACTTTTATCACAAAATCATTTTGTAATCTAAATATAACTTTTTGTGACAATATACTGAAATACAGTCTTACCTGATACTATTTATCAATCTAAAATAAAATATAATTTTTAGAAATAATCTTAAAAAATCACCTGGCATGACATGAAATTATAGTGTAAATACTTTAGAGACAGTCTATTTATTTTTAGATTTACCAATTGGTGAAATACTATGCATTAATTATAGACCTTCTAGATACTCAATTAAATATTACCATGAAATATTGCACAGTCAAATATATTCATTTGCAGTGGATTTATGTTTTTTTTACATATTCTTCCATCAGATATTAGAAGAAAAGTCTTACAGAAAATTTTCAAAGCTGTTAAATCAATCAATTGAGATGTAGTTCACCAACTAAAACTCATCATAAGTCAACATCCTTTATTTGAATTTTAATCAAGAATTTCTTTTAAGTAACTTTTGCCATAATAAATGAACTTGGTCAGAAATGTATAAGATTTCTTTTTCAGAAGACCAACAATAAACATAAATGGTTTAATCTTGTTTAGATTTTACTGAAATCTTATCAACAGATTCAGAATAACTCATAATAATAGTACTCACTTTTTTCATGGTTGAATTTGATGTTCACTGATCTATATAGTAGAGATTGAACACAAACCATAAACCATATAATTAATAATGGTCAAATCTATAAATAAAGTGGCAGAATTAAAAAACTTAATAAAGATACTAATGATTCTATCTTCTGGTTAGAAAGAATCTCTATAGATTCATTAGGATATTTTTGTTATAATTAAGCTGTTTAAAAATGGCAAGCAATATATACACTAAATAATAAATGATTAATAATATGTTATTCTTGAACATCATATTTGAATAGATATCATATGTTTTAATAATAGTTATGATGTTTTACAAACTTATTTTTGCTTCAATTATTTGTAAAGAAGTAATTTCTGAAAATATATTATATAAAGATTTATCCTATACTTTTTGTATTCTACTCATACTGGGGATACATCAAAATTTTATGTTTGCTGGTTTCAGCTCACTAATAATAAAAATGCTGCCTATTGTTTGAATACTATTTATAGTTCTGGTATATCACCAATAACTCAACTACTACTAGCCTAATTCTTATTTTATTGTAATTTGATATCCAGTAAGAATTTTTTCTAAAATTGCACCAAACTGTAACTCATTATTTTATTATTCGGTTATTTAGCCAACTATTTATTATAATAACTTTATAATAAAAAAAAATATAACATTTTATTACAAATAATTAATAAAATTATGAACTTTAATTCTTGACTTAGAAATATAAAAATAAATTATTAAACAACTTTAATAAAAATATCATCAGATAGTTTATTATATAGTTTTAAATTGTTTACATGTTTAGACCATTTTTTTAAAGAATTCAAGTTTTTTTATATACTTTTTCCTCACAGCAGTTGTATTTTGATTTTCAAAAAATATTTAAAAAATCAATAACTATTGATTTTTTTTCTCTGTTCAGTGAATATGCCATTTCCTTGTATATATGTTGTTGGTTTGTGAATTTCCAGATATCATAAAGTAATATTTTTTTTACTTTAAGGCAAACTTTAAAATATCATAAACAAAAAAAAATTAAGTATATATAAAAATACAATATCTATATTATTTATATGTAAGTAACAAATTTAATAATTTATTATCATTATTTCAGCATTGATAACTCATTGGAAAGCGAAAACACTCCAATAAACCTCCACAAAGATTTGCTATAAGCATTTTGTTTTAAATCCTTGATATTAATTCATCATTATCATCATTTTCATTATTTTGGACCCACTACAGTATGAATGTTTCACCAAATTTAATTCAATTTTTACAATTTCTATTCTTTCTTCTCCACAACACACTAGCAACCTTTCTCATACATTTATCCAATTTAAAACTTCAACTATCTATCCATTATCATCT
Source organism: Epiperipatus broadwayi (assembly GCA_028023455.1). Taxonomy (NCBI): domain Eukaryota; kingdom Metazoa; phylum Onychophora; class Udeonychophora; order Euonychophora; family Peripatidae; genus Epiperipatus; species Epiperipatus broadwayi. The sequence goes on from JAQFVV010000074.1 coordinate 5,518,500, forward strand.
CCTATAACAACATTAACAGCCCAGCTCCATTAAAGGCTCATAATTCTTTCACTAATGTCAACAATCCTGTTTTCTCCCATATTCATATAATTTGCTTTTAATCTCTACTTGCTAGTCCTAATATACATTTTTATAATATTTTGTTGAGTAGTCTAAAGTCTCTCTATTGCTCTTCTGTTAAGTGTCCAGTTCTCAGAGCCATAAGTAAGAATTAGTAATACATATTTATGCTAAAAAATATATTTATTTCAAACAATATTTTCTTTTAGTATTAAGTCATATCTACCAAAAGTAATTTATCTAAATTTAATTCTGTGATTAATTTCATCCATAGTATAATCTGATCAAATTTGTAGATGTTAATTTCTTTTAATTTATTATTATCAATCTTTATTTTCTTCTTTTGAGAAAATTCAGTAACATTACTTTAATATCTTTTTAGCATTTATCTTAAATTTTTATTTCTTTCTTTCATCTGATAATTTTTGCAATATTTCTTGAAATTCTGAAGCAAGATTTGCATAAGCAACCATATAATCTGCAAAAACTAGATACTTTAAATAAAGTTCATTTATTTTTACTTTCTTAGCTTTGGATTTTAATCCACAAAATACTTTTTATAAAAGTACTGTAAAAAATTTTGAGATAAAGAATCACCCTGATTAATGTGCTTTTTTCAATATTAATCTTCTTAATCTTTCTATATAATGTAATCACTGTTGACATTTTGAACATATTCTTTAGAATATAACAATATCCTGGATCTATATCTTGTTGATCCAAAGCTTTAATTACTGTAGAATTACTTACAAAGTCAAATACCTTTATATAATCCTCAAATCCAAAGCATGATGACAACCCTTATTCATTTGTTTTTTTTTGTAACTTCACTCAATACCTTGATATGATCCACTGTGTTAAAATTACCTTTAAATTCAATATATTTTTTTGGTGGGTAAAAACTGATAAAAAATTGATAGATCTGTAATTTTTCATATTTTTTTCATTTACTTTTTTAAATATCAATATACTATCATAAAATTTTAGACAACTGATATATTTTTATCATTTGGACATTTGATATATATCTCTGGCAAAAAAAATTTAATCTTCACCTGTATGTAAGATATCAATTACTATCTATCACTATCTGAAGCATTTTCCTTCATAGAATTAATTCATGTTTCAGTTTTTCATTTAGAATTCTGGACAATTCAGAAAAAGTAAATAAATGTAGAAGATACTATGTTTTCTTGTTTTTATTACTATATAATTCTTTGTAGAACTATACCACACATTTCATGATGTCATCATTATTTTAGTAATAGATCAATTTTTTTTTATTATAGAAATTTTCTACCAATACCAAGATGTTGCCTTATTATTTTTGAGTTTTTTATTGTTTTTTATAGCTTTCCTTAATAGTTCACAATATTATTTTCTTATATCATTATTAATTCTTTTTCATATTTTATAAACTTCTTTAATACATGTTAAAGCTTTTGTTCATAGATAGGTTATGGTTATTCAAAGAGACAGAACACTGCTTTTTATTATCTTTACCAAAAATTATTTTAAAATCTCAATTTTAGAATTTCATCATAAATAGTAGTAATATAATATGTTTTGTTTACTTTTACTATTGTAGTAAACTGCATGTAATAATCTTCTAAAATGACAATTAAAAAATGTATAAACAGATAATAAAAATGGAGTCTTAATTGTAATTTCCTACCTTTTCTTAACTAAAATAAATAATTAGCTCTTTTACACACACATGTATATATATACAAAACCATAAAACAATACAATACTAAATCAAAAGTCTAAATTTTACCAAAATCCTTATATGATAATGGTTTCATCTACTAAACAAATTGACCTTCTTAAGTGAAAATCAAAATAAAAAAAACAATGTATATATACAAAACAAACAAAACTTCCCACAATTCATTTCAAAAAATTATTGGTTAAAATTCAAAAACCAACTTCCCTTTACTCTTCTCTTTAATTCATCCTTTTCATAAAAAATAACCATTGCATTGTCAAGCAATATTTTATGACCTGTATTCAATTCATGAATATATAAAGCTGAGTTTTGATACCTATGTTTAACTCTACTTATATGAACTTTAATCCTTTCATTAAGAATAAATTTATTCTGACCTATATAAATCTTACTACAACTACAAGGAATCTTATAAATAATACTAGGAATAGATTTACTATCAATCAACTGTTTTAATATAAAGGGACATTTTTTGAAATGAATTATGGGAAGTTTTGTTTGATTTGTATATATATATATATATTGTATGTATATGATTCATTTCAAACACATAGATATATTATTTATCTAAAAAAAATTTTTTTTCTTTTATATATATATAGATTTATGTGTGTATTTATTATTATATAATTTATAAATAGTTAATAAATAAGCAGTTATAGAGAGAAAAGGTAATAATATTTAATATTGATTTATTATATTTTCTTATTAAATAAGGTGTTAAATTATTTAACATTAACTTTGTTAAAATAAAGCAGATCAGAAAGAAAGTGTAAAATAGGGCGATCAGATTAGTAGATTAAAAAAATGTACACGTGCAAAAGAGTGTGAAAGAATGAAAACATCTGTATAAAAACAAAAATGCTTTTACACCTATTGCTAATGACTATGGATTGCCAGCTTTATTGTTTGCGTTATCTGTGTCTAAGATTATTTTTATAAAGGGGGTGCTTTGATGTAATAAAGCGTGATTATTAATTTTCTTGTAAAATCGTGATAGAACATCAACTTGTCAAACCCTGATTTTTTTTTTGATCTTTTATCTCAAGATAAGATATGCAAGTGGTCATTTTCTTTGACCAAAATTCACAATAAAAATGAATGCAACAATATTTAGTGATCAGTCAGTTTTTCCTTATTATTAAACAGAGATGTAGCGAGCAAGCAGTTTTTTTTTAAATGTTGGAGAAAGGAGAGTGAGCGATTTGATTTTTTTTTTCACTCTTTAAAAGTTGAGGAAGAAAAAAATGACTCTTGCTTTAAAGTCAGTATAGATGGAGATGTGCGTATATATAAGTAATTCCCAGCAAGATTAAGTAAAGGAAAAATGGAACAAAATTGAATTTATTGGAAGAAGTTATTAACAGTTCTATGAAATGATAGTAATATATTTTGCTGTATATAATATAATAAATTTGCATTGCTAAAACCATCTCTTCTGCTTCCTGAAATCCCCATCATGAGTTAGCTCACTAATCTGTCTATGGACTCATATACCAATCGAATAGTAGCCAACAAAATGATCGAGTTTAAAGCCAACCATACAAGCTATTTGAAATGCTTCTTTTCTGGTTCCTGGTCCATTATAGGCTCATTACCTATGGATGGAGGGAGAAGGGGAAGGAAGAGGAAAAGAAAATTGTATAAAGACCTTATAACTAGGTTTGATTAAGCTATCAACCAAATTTTTGTCAAAATTCTCCTCATAGTTATCTAGGTGTCTACAACAATTCTGTTTAAAATGGGAGAGACAAGCAAATCCACCAGTTCATACTTATCTAAAAATATTTGAAATAACTCTTTTTAAAAATGGGAGAGACAAGCCAGTCAACAAATTCAGCATTATCAAAAGTATCAACAATAAATAATTTTAAAATTGAAGAAATAAGCAAGTCAATCAATTCATGTTTATCTTAAAAGTATCTGCAAGAACTTTTCTTTTTTTATGGAGCAAAGACAAGCAGTCTGAAAATTGAAACTCAAGACATTTATAAGAAGTGAAAGTAATCGGGTAACTATGAACTTTCCTTAACAGATCTTTTATTATTGCTTATTAAAAGTAAACCTTAATTTAATGGTCAAAGCATTATTTTTTTTTCTTTGATACAGAAACATTAGGGGCTTGTTTATCGATAGTCATTCTCAATATCACATAATATAACACAAACACAGTTTAAATCTTTAAACTTAAATTTTCATTATTTTTTTTATTATTTTTTTTATATTATATATTGTAATATTGAAATGTTTTTTTTTTTATTGTTCTTCATTTGTTATGATAACGAGCAACCTATAAATATATGCATTTATAATGTTTTTTTTTTTTTATCTTGTTGCATATTAAAATTGATATAATGTATTTTATTTTCTTTTGCTAAAAGGTTGTAAGAATATTTTTATATATGTAATTTATGTATTAATCTCTAATATAAGGGTATACATTTTAGACATATATGTTAACATTACCGAATGTGTGCATGTGTAACTGCTTATACAAACACGTCAAAAGAATAGGTTATACATAATTAGTTTAAATATGGTAAATTAGAAAAGCAAGGCTTACATATGAATGGAAGTGAAATAAAACACAGGTTATATATGAAATTTATCTTTATGATATAAGTTAGGAAAGTCTTAAGTAAGCATTCCATGAAATATTTTTTTTAAATGTCATTTTAAGCCAGCTTATTTTAAAATCATCCAAAATGACGAACTTGTATATAAAATTTTGTATTGGTTCTATATTGAATTAATGTAATAATAAGCCATTTATCTACTTAGTAAATTTGATTTTAAAGAAAGAAAGAGTAATAGTATTAATAAAATATAATCATATATGTTAATTGGTTTCCAAGTTCTTATTAAAATATTGTTGTATTTTTCTTGTCTTAATTCTATTATCTTAAATGATCATCATCATCATCATTGCTCGCATATATTAAGAATCATCATTCTTAAATATCGAGCAATCACTTGCAAATATTAAGCGCTCGCAAAATGTTAAGTAAACTAGAATGATGATTTACATTTAGGTATTTAAGGATTAGCTTGATAATAACCAAGTTTTAATAATTATAGTTCAACAATAGAAATCTAAAATTATGTTGTGTCCATGAGTTTTGATCATCCTCATCAAAGATGGATATATTATTGATTAAAACACTGTTTCAAATAATACTATACATGAGTTATGATCGACATCATTGATTACATAAATTATAATCCTTAAATCTAATGTTTAACATAATTAATATATTTAGTAAATAAGGATTTATAGAAAGTTGAATATCATGCATAGAGATTCGTAATGATCAGTCATCATCACTAGTATTATTAAATCCTGGTTTTAACTGTAAAAGTATTTTAGTAAATAAACATAAACTTATATAAATGCTAGTGAATGTAATAATTAAATCCCAGTTTGACATGGGGTGATTTTAAAAGTGCTTATGAGTTTATAAAGATAAATTTATTATTGTGAGTTCATTATAAAGCTATGGCTGGTATCATCATCACTATTATTATTATTATTATTATTATTATTATGATATTATTACCATCATCATTATTATTATCATCATCATTATTACCTTTAAATTGTAATAAATAATTAAGTTAAATAATCTAGTTAAATGGCCATCCATATCAGTAATGGTCTTCACGATGCTTGTTTAGAAGCCATTAATAAGATTATACTTGTCTGTTCATCAATATACATAAAATGAGCTAGCAATATCTATAAGAGTCTTGATGTATATAAATTTTTGGTGATATGGGGATCTTATGATTTTATTGACATGAGTAAAATATAAGAGTGTCATTTTTTTTTTTCATTAGTCATCCAAGTCATGTGTGATAAAAATGTACCGAATGAGTTTGAACTCAGTACACTCTAAACAGACATCTAGATTCAAAACAATCTAGTTGCACTCGTGGGAAAACACATGTATTAGCTAAACTGAATAAAGAGTGATTTAATCCCTTTCCACCTTCATCATATTAACTTTATATGATTTTTTTTATATAAGTTGTCATGAATAGCATCAGTGTGTGTGCATGTGACCATGAATGGTCTTATATAGTTGGAAAAAAGAATAGGAAGGATTCTTTGTTAAAAGAACCTATTATTGGAAATAAGCGAAATGCACTCCAAGGATCTCACAGTGGGTAATTTTATTCAGTTACTATATTTAATATTTAAAATTAAGAGCGTGCTAATAACTCTAAACAAGCTTTTTTTTTTTTTTTATTTATTTATGATAAATGCTACTACAAGAGAAGGCATTCAAATCATTTTTATCTTGGATTGTCCCCATCCCCAGACTGGTTTCGACCTATGGGTCTCTTCAGTGAGGAGTTGGGACATTAGATCTAAAAAACCAACTCAAGCAAAGCATTTATCTAAAAGATAATTGTTAGAAGAAGATCTGAAACTTTTAGACATCTACATGTCTTTAAAGTCAGCTCTCCAACTACAAAAATCATATTATTTTATTTGATGACAATGACCAGTATGTTTTATTATTCAAATGACTTCCCCAATATCTAAATATTTTAAATCTTTAATGATAATAGTTTTAATTTTCATTTTTGTTATTTTAAGTATTGAGAAATGAGATAAGTTATTTATTTCATTATTAATGTGACAGAATTAATGTTTAGGATAGTTGCAATCAGGCTATAATGTTATATTTAGTTATTGAATTATAGCAACTATCATTTTATCATTCATCAATAAATAAGATTATAATCGGTTATACAGTAACAGCCTTTTATCAACCCTTTTGTCAGTTCATCTTTATTTATTCATACTGTTACAAATGACAGATTATAAATAGGCATATATTATAATAATTAATAATTGCTTCTAATTTAATTCTGTTACAATATATATATATGATAAACAAAAATGCAAGTTAAAAAACTTGCTAACGCTTGTATTTATGTCCACAGATGGCGTTCTACCAAAAACACCGATCAAGCGTATGTTTCGTTTACATAAACGTCAGAGTAGTTAGTATTCACTATCTCTAACTATAATTCCACTTTCAGATCATGATTTCAAGCTATTTGCTATTATCAGTGAAAGACTGATGATAGCAAATAGCTTGAAATCATGATCTGAAAGTGGAATTATAGTTAGAGATGGTAAATACTAACTACTCTGACGTTTATGTAAATGAAACATACACTTGATCGGTGTTTTTGGTAGAACACCATCTGTGGATATATATATATGTTGTTTCTTTATTTTGATTTTTTACTTGAGAAGGTCTTTTTCTTTAGATGATGAAACCATGGTCACTTAAGGATTTTGGTAAAATTTGGATTTTTATCTAGTATTGTATTGTTTTATGGTTATGTATTTTATTTATTACTAGTATAGGGTTAGGCAGTTTTGAATTATATATATCTTAATGTAAAAAAAATACTAAATCAGAGTTTAAATTTAGTAATATGTATTGCTCAAAGTATACTTTCAACACTTTCATGGCATATTCATGGTTGGTCTGGTGAAAGTATTAATTTTTTGCTGATCAAAAATAAACTCACTTTATATCCATTTGACTTATTCAAATTTAAGCCAGAAGCTTTCATAAAACTTTTTTTGAAAATGGATCAATGATAGTAGTTAATTATCTGCAATCATATAGTAAATAAACAAATTATATCAAACAAAGGAATTACAATAATCACTATAAATGTATAGTATATATTTAAATATAATACTTTATTAGTATAATAAAATAATTTTACTATTATTTAAAATCTTTCTTTAGTGAATATTTGAATGATATAGTACTTATATTATACTGTAGAAAAAACAATATACTATGTTGAACTTGCAACAGGCTTAGTAGAATGTTGCTTCCTTATAAATCAAAATAGTATATTTGTAATTATATATTGGATTATTTCCACCATCTAGCTAAGTATTGAATGCATTACTAGTAGTAATATCATGTAGTAACTCAATAGGTTTTATTTTTTCTTACTTTTTTGTAATTCAATAAATAGGGAAGGTCCTCTATACAGGAATGATGTAATTATTTTACAGCTTAACACTGCTTTCAACTAGGGCTGGTCATTTTCATAGTGCAAGGGCAATATCCCCAACCTGATCAAAACCAGTGCTAAGCTGTAAAATAATTACAATTGCTTAATCTTTCCTTTGTAATTGACTTTCCCTATTTATTGAATCAAGTAGTATCCTTCTGCTCTCTTTTTTATATGTTGTTAACCTGGTTAGTAGTAATCCTAGCTTTGCAATTAAGAATCTTCAAATTTGTGAATATTGATATTAAGATGATACTTTAACCAATTCCCTATTTTGTCATAGGCAAGAACTTTTACATACCTATTTATGAGTGCCTTATTGAGTGAAGTGTTTGGTAGAATAGTATCACTTTAAATTCACAAACTTACAGATATAAGATTAATTTCTATTCGATTACTGGCACTGATTAGTTAAGAAATATCTGAGCCCGAGAAGAAAATGATACAATTTGAGTTATTGTGTTATATATTATTAATGTGTACATAATTAACCATGATATGTAAATGGATAAATATAAATAAAGTTTAATCTTTCTGAAACCATTTAATAATTAAATAAAACGATGGAAACAGTTCAATATATAATTGTAAATAATATGCTTTCATCGCAAACCTTTAAATAAACAAAATAATAGGTATAAATTTATATTCAAATTTTATTTTTATCAATGCATTCTTCATCTCAATTCCTGATACTCTGGTCATCCTATATGTATATGAAAAATATGCAATGTGTTACAAATATTGTTTAATTATTTGTAATCCTGCGTGTTATAATAGAAAAAAAAAATTCGTAGTAAACACTTTTTATTTACATATATTTCCTTTTTAAAAAATCTGCTCTTACAACTACATTATTAATTAAGAGAAATCACTTTATAAATATAACTTATGTTGATAGATCTTTATAAATATTGAGAAATTATTTTCACAATCGTTATATTAACTTTTGTTCAATCTTTTTATCATTTGCACTATGTATTTAATAATAAGTAGGAAATGGTTTTTACATCAGATCACACAAGAAAACAAACAGTTAACTTTATATTAATTTTGAAACAAAATATTACTTTATATAAGTTCAGACTGTATTTTTTATTTAATTAATGCAACCAATATTTAATTTTTAATAATATGAAGATTATCAGCATATATTTCTTGGGGATTTAAACACATGACTTTCAAGCTTTCTTCAGTTATCTACTCTATTTCATACAACTCGTACACATGACCACACACATGTAAGAAAATAAGTAATCTCCGATATACATATTTCATGCTGAAAAGCACTCATCAGTTGATCCAGATTATCACCTACTACACACATATATAATTTTTGCTCAGTTTATATTAAAATAAAAAATCTTCCAAATTTAATGGTTAGGCTTCAATCTACATCACTCTCCAACTCTTTAGCCATCCACACTATTGAAAACTGATAATTGCATGCTGATTCCCTTCATTATCTATTGTTATGCCCATGTTGACCTTTAAGTCACTTTGATCCATCATGTATAGGACCATGTCTATTTAATTTCTCAGAAGTGGGATGAGCAGGATACAAGCTGAATCTATAATATTTGAAATACAGAGCACAGTTTATATACTTGGAAATTAAATGTATTTCTAGGAGATTTGAACACATACTTTCAAAATTCCTTCAGTTATCCACTCTGTCTTATACAACTGACCACACAGATGTAAAAAAAATCTTCAATATATGTTCATGCTGAACAAGTATTCATCAGTTGGTCAATATCATCATCTCCCAAATACATATATAATCAATACTTGGTTTATATTTATATAGAAAATCTTCAAATATTAATGGATGAGCTTCAATATATTTTACCCTCCAACTCTTCAGCCAACTATACCATTGAAAGTATGATGATGGAATGTCCAAATCCCTTGATAATGACCATATTATTGTCATGCCCTTGACTTTAAGTTACTCTGATCCCTCATGCAAAAGACCATGTTCATTTAAATCATTAAAGTCAACATGGCCATGACAATAATATTGGCATCAACAAGGGATTTGGACATTTCATCATCAGATTTTTCAATGGTATGAATAGCTGAACAGTTGGAGAGTGGAGCTTGTCCCTTAAAGTTTAAAGATTTGCTATATTAATATAAACTAAGTACTGATTATATATATATAATGAAACTTAAATATATTCCAAACAACAGTAAACTATTTATAATATAATAAAAATAAAACTCATAAAGAAATATTTTCAATTATATTCATAATCATTATCAACTCAACTTTCAAAATGGAATCATCTATTACCAACTGGAAACACATATCGTTTAAATATCCCACAATTCATTAATCCTAACATTTGCTGACTGTCTGTTTATTATCGTATTTTTATACCTACTAATAAAAACTGCCTCTTTAATTTTTCTTTTTTCATTATCTCTCTCTTGGCCTAAAATTTTTATTTTGTTTATATCAAATTTAAAATTACAATTCCTATCATGATCATAAAAAACAGATTCAGTATATAACTTGATTTCATTATTATTATCATTACATATCTGTACATTTTTCAAAACTCTTTTATACAACAACTTATGTTCTTTAATTCTTTTCTCCATATTACAACTAGATTCCCCCACATATGATAAGTTACACCCACAAAAAATTCTATAAATTATATTACTCACATTATTTTTTTCTAACTTATCTTTTGAATTATTAACCATTCTAATTAAATTACCTGATCCATAAAATGAAACATTATATATACATAAGTTGTTGTATAAAAGAGTTTTGAAAAATGTACAGATATGTAATGATAATAATAATGAAATCAAGTTATATACTGAATTTGTTTTTATGATCATGATAGGAATTGTAATTTTAAATTTGATTTTGATATAAACAAAATAAAAATTTTAGGCCAAGAGAGAGATAATGAAAAAAGAAAAATTAAAGAGGCAGTTTTTATTAGTAGGTATAAAAATACTATAATAAACAGACAGTCAGCAAATGTTAGGATTAATGAATTGTGGGATATTTAAATTGACACGTGTTTCCGGTTGGTAATAGATGATTCGATTTTGAAAGTTGAGTTGATAATGATCATGAATATAATCGAAAATATTTCTTTATGAGTTTTTATTTATATTATATTATAAATTGTTTACCATTGTTTGGAATGTATTTAAGTTTCATTATTGTATTATTAATATTAGCGGACATTTATTTTGTTTTATATATATGTGGGAGATGATTATCTGGACCAATTGTTGAGTGCTTGTTCAGCATGAAATATGTATATTAAAAATCATTTATCTTTCTCAAATGTGTGTGATCATATGTATCAGTTCTATGAGATAGAGTGAATAGTGAAAGAGAGCTTGAAAGGTTGTGTTTAAATCCCATAGAATTACATTTAATCTTATGTATATGAGTACTATGCTTGTACTTCAAATATTATATGTATCTATAAATGAAATGGAAGTAACAGTTACTTTTGTTTCATTCATACGTAATCTGAGTTATAATTATTATTTATTTTATATATATTATTAATATTTTCATGATTATATAATGAAAATAAAGTCTTATTGGGATTATATTGATAATTATTTTGTATTAATTTCCAATGTTAGGATGAAATAATATTCATAATTGTCATGGTTACGAGCTTAATGAAGAACTCTTATGTCTAAAATAATAAGATTGTATGTGAGGTAAAAAACAATCATTCTTATATATATATAATGGTTGATCATTCAGAATAGATGGATTATTACTTAAGACATAATAGTTTTTTATTAAGGCCTTAACCTTGACAAGGATGAATGTTATTTTGTCAAAACATTAGAAATTAATATATATATTGTACTGTGAGAAATTGACTTTAATTTCGGTATATGATGTAAAATCATGTATAAAAAAATTTTTTTAGACAGTTTTAAAAATTATGCATTAATCCAGAAAATATTAAAATGATTGCTATGACAATAAAATGCTAGAGGAAGAAACATTATTATTATAATATTCGATAATAATACTTTTATTAAATTCATTAATATCTTCTTTGTTCTATTTTTTTTTTCAGTCATAACTGATATTACATAAACAATACAAATAAAATATTTAATATCTTAAACATACATATTTTTATGTTTACATTATGTGTAATATTTAAATTGAGATAATGTATAAATTATATATTTCCAACACAATATTATGAATATATAAGTTAAATTATTTGAGTGTGTTGATTTAAAAATGTAATATTTATTTTCAAAGTGTAAATATTTTTTATAAGTAATTATTTATGAAATATTATTTTGTTTTTTCTATTGTCATAAAAGAAAACTTTGATTTTGAAAATGCAGGACAAATCTAATTTTGATATTTGAGTAAAAGTTTGAAAATACCTTTGATTTTTGCAATGAATATTATGTCAATCATAACAGTTATAAATAGGATTGAACAATTTAAAATCGCTCTCTGATATTTTATTCTTAATATAAACAATTCCAAATAAACATATACATATATATTTTTGTGTGTTTTAATTTAATAACTGTTCAATAATGGAGTAGAAAAAGAATATATTTGTTCGGAAACTGAATTGGTTTCTTGAAGGACTTGCAAAAATTAAAAGAAAGGAGAAATAACTTCTGATGTTAAAATTCTTCAGGAAGCACTGGCCTGGTCAGCACATCCTTTAAAATTATATATATCTTCTCAAACATACTTATAGTCACTTTTCACTGCAATTCTGTTGCACTCAAAATAATTTTTGTTTACATACCTCCTGGACCAGCTGTCATCTCAAGATTACTGCTTACCATCACTCTGTAGTCAGAGTGAGCTTTATGTTTTCCTTCCTATAAACTAACCATTTACAAAGGTTCAAATCCTGCAATTATATTTAATGTACTAACCTTGCCATCATCACCTATTACATGGAAACATATATATATATATATAATATATGTGAAAACTTTACTATATAATAAATATTTTATAATTTTGATTTTGATAATTTTAAATATTGTGTGAAACCTTTTTTTTCCCATGTGTCATAGCATCAGCTGGGAAGCGAACCTGCTAACCCAGGACAACTGCTTGTAAAGCATCCATCGCTGACCTCTCAACCACCAAACTTTTTTGTCTGTAAAGTTTATCATTTTTGTAAAAATTATTTGTACTTAATTTCATTTTGTAAATTTAAAAGAAAGAAGATATAACCAAGATGGGAGGTTCACATCAATCCATTGTGGTTTTCTTCACTAATTAAATATTTTTCATTAATCAAAATATTGTCTTATCATGGTTTTACCTTTATAATTTAAAGACTTTAATTAAAAGTTTTGCTAATGAAAGTGATTTGAACCTTATCTTATATCTTACTTTTAATTAAAATGGACTGTAATTTGCTCAGGAATTTAGTAATTGTCTCATCTGCCTCTGGGCAAATGAACCAAAGCATTCCTCCATTAGCTTGGGTGGTATAAATAGAACAGATTAGAGATAAGAGGGAGTCTTATCCTGATTCTTACAGTCTGAGTTTTACAGACTGACAGTATTTGTTTGCTCTTAGTTTTTAAAATGTCCATTGAGTAGGTAACCAAACCATCTTTCCCTGGGCCTCCTGGGGCTGCCTCTAGCATGCTGCCACAAAATTCCTGCCATGAAAGAAGGCTGTCACTGATGAAGAAGCAGTAGTGACCAAGATTGCTGACCACCAAGCTAATCCCTGTAAACTAAAGTTCAAAGAATGAACCACCTAACCATTGTAACATTGCGAGGTAACAGTTCCATGCTTACCTATATCTGTACTAATAATTAATGTGTTCGTTTTATATATATTTGTACCTAATCTATACTTGAAAGTCTCTCTATAATCCTATCCATTATATATATATATATATGCTTACATCTATTTCAGTTTAAATCTTACATTTTATTTAGTGCAGAAAATTTTATTATTATAATTATATGCTTTTTATTTTTATATGTAATTTATATGCCAAATCAACTCAAATCCATGAGCCTCTATTTCAGATTAACTTTTTAAATCCTCCCTGTGCTTCTGGGATATTTGAATTACGTTAAATTTTTTGTTTTAAAGCCATTGCTCGCTGGATTGAGAAATAGTTAAATAATATTTCTGTTTATAGGTAGATTATTATTATAACACTGCCATGAGTATACATTTATTGATTATAAATTTAATATTATTTAAGAACGCTATTGCTTAAATTCCAGTTAAGATATTTTACATAATAATGATTTATTTTTTTAGATGTAATAATCATTTATATGTAGTGCTTTTAGCATTATAATATTAAATAATGCTTATTGATTTCAAATGCATGTGGGACCAGTTTAATGGAGGGAAATGTAATCGTATGTCATTAAGACATTCATCTAGTTTTAGATTTCAGTTATATAATTTGGTTTAGCATACAAGTCATGCCATTATGCCCGATTAAAGTTTTATATTTAGACCATTAGTTTTTGATGTCCTTAAAGGATGTGTCATACTTTAACAGCATTGCCAGCATAGGTCAGCCATTGTCATTATTTGCTTTGTCATAACTTAAGGATAATTGGGAACTCTGAATCCTTCATCTTCACTTATATATGATTTAGCTGGCATTGGAAGTGCCCTATGACACCTTTGAAAAGAGTAGCAGAAGCTCTGCATTGATACCCTATGCAGACAATTGCATCTCCCTACCTTCCCCCTTTTCTCCAGGTATGGCCCATCAGAAGAATGGGCATACCATTTCTCTTTTTCCCATTTAAATTATGAAGCATCTGTTGGCCAAAATGGACCAAATCTTATATCCTGCTGCCTCATGCTCGCACCACCATTTATTATAGTATTTTAGAATCATGCCTAAAGCTAATCTATAAGCCATAACACTGTGATATAGCTAAACCATTTTGTTATTTATTAATATGTTTATATTTAGAATGTCACGAAAAGCTTGCATTAAGCTATTTCCCTTCGATTAGTGACTCCCATGTGCATAAATAAATTTTTCTGATTTTATTTTAATTCAAGAATTAAAATTTAACATTTGTTATATTGACATTTGTTTTATAACTTTGATGTTTAATATTTAATAAATATAACAGATGTCAGAGACCAATTTACCTGGCATCACAGTTATATACATGTTGTCTTGTATGATCAAAGTGGCATCGATCATAGTTTGTTAATTACATGACATTAATTTAATCAAACATTAAAGTGTCTATTTTGTGAATTCTTTTGTCTAGGTCATTATTTAACCAAAATAGCACTTCTCTTCCTAAACCCATTATGTAACTTTTTCTTTTTAAACATTGGCATATAAATAAACTGTACTATAGATGTATAAGCATGACATCCCATCATAATCACAGATGTAAGCATAATGAAACTATTCTAGTGTGAACTATATAAATAATGTACGCTTAAAATAAATTGTTTTTATATCAAATTAAAGTATCTTTTAATCCTATCCAGAGTTCGAATCGTTATTTTGGTTAATTTTTAAAATATAAAAAGGTTTATATAATTATGTATTATTCTATCTCTCTTATCTTATGTTTCAGTCAGGGATTTATTCATGATAATGCTAGTTCAAGTCTCATGTCTCTGTATCACTGTCTACATCCGGTACATCATCAACTCACTACTATCATCAACCTCTCACCCAGTTAATTTAATGAGTGATTTTAACATGAGTTATCACACTTTTGTTTCAAAGTGGCTACATCAACTTGCAATACCACTAATGAGTGCTGAAGGTTTCTTACCACCCAACTCCATCTTTTTCTACAATAGTTGTTACACCTCATTTATTGACCTGTGCTTTTATTAACCAATGCTTCATCACTTAATTAAGTTAACACTTAATCCTTCATCCTTCTCTGATCATTTGAGCCTAATGCTTGAACTCAATCTAAGTACAATGCAAACATCAACAATTCAATTTTATAAAACAATAAAAATAATTATTCCTGCACACACTTCTGAATTTTTGTACTCTGAACATTTATTATATTTAAACTCAGCACTATGCAACTTAATCCTGTTCAATGGTACATTTCTTTTATCAACATTCTGTCATTTAATATAAATCACATTACCCAAACCACACCACCATCCTCAAGACTCCTAACTTTGGCCGATGAGCTACATCAAAGAATCACCATGTGTAAATCTGCTCCAGATTCCTGCACACATATAAAAAGATTTACACAAATATATAATGATACCTGCAACACTCTAAAAGAGTACTTTTCCATAAAAAAGAAAACAATCTGTCTAACAAAACAACATACCTGGACATAAAGGTACATTAGATGGGCTCTGGGGCATCCTTCCACTGTCAGAGTTCCACAAGCATTTGAAACTAATGGTGTTACCAAAGCTGAACATAATATGATAGAGTCAATATCCAAATATTTCAAACAAAATCTGCAGTCACACTGTGCCTTCACACCACCTGAAGATCTATTAGGCCAACCAGAGTTAGATAAACCTTTCCATGCTACTGATTTCTTGTTGAAGCAAACCACAATTCCAATCTCTTGTCATCCAGGGCCACATGGAATCCTTAAATTTGTATTTTTACATCTATGTCAGTTTACCACCACATATCTATGTGATTTAGCAAATTTTCTACCACAAAGGCTGTTTAACATAAAAGATCTATATCCAATTTCCTTAGTTTCATTCAACAAAAATCAAGCTTCTATATCCAATCTATCTAATTTATGACCAATCTCCATGAGCCCCCTTTGGTATTAAAATCCTGGAAAAGGTTCTAAAAGATAAAATCAAACCATATCTTCTCCCTTTATTATCACCAATGCAACATGCAAAAAAGACTCCTCAACAGGTTCTAAAAGATAAAATAAAACCAAATCTTCTCCCTTTATTATCACCAATGCAACATGCAAAAAAAGACTCCTCAACAGGCCAAGATGCCCTCATTTTCAAAACCATTGCAAATTCAGTTAGAGAGCAGAAAAAATATGCTCCAATGGTTGTTCAAATTGACATTGAGGCTGCTTTTGATTCAGTCTCTATTAAAATTTAACTTGAGACACTTGCAGACACCCAAATATCTCACTCTCTCTTATACCTACTAACCAATCTATTTCTTAGTCATGAAATCCATATTACAATTAATGGTAGAACATCATTTTCCTTCTCTCCCCACCAATCCATACCTCAAGGATCTCGACTAAGTTCTTTATTATTCATGTTCTATATTAACCCTCTCATAAACAAAATACAACAAAAATTACAAGGAATCCAAATTCCACACACTGGACTATATATACCATGTATTGCTTACATGGATGATCTTACTGTTTTTCTTATGTCCAAAAAATAACTATGTACTCTGGAAAAAATACTTAATAATTACACCCTCAAATATAAACTCAAGATCAGTATTAACAAAACATCAGCTTGATTTCTTTACACTGGCAAAATAAATACACAAGTTTCTCTTGGGAAACTAACTAATTTCCTTGGGTTTCCTTTCTACCTAGTGCCCTCTGCAATGAGACAAAATATCCAAAAAAAACCGAAAGATGATGCTGAACACACAACCACTTCTCTCTCCAAAACCTATCTTTCACTATATGCAAAAGTATGCCTTTTCAATCAGCTTGTAACTACAAAAGTAACCAATTACTCATCAATTATAAATTTTACTAAATCTTTCACTTCATCCATTTACTCACTCTGTAGCAAGCTATTATGGCGCAGAAAAGTAGTCTCCATCTCTGTAAAATGACTTAGTTTTCCACCAACCACAAATGGATTAGGTCTTCACTCCATTCAAATTTTTCACAAACAAAAAAGTATTAATCTCTTAGTTGCACTGATAAGAAGTTTTTCAGCTCTCGAATGCATCCTTCAAATAACAATCACAGACTGACCACCACTTTCACATGGATATTTGCCTTTGCTCGTAAACCAACTTCAAAGAATTTATGATCAGGTGATTTTTGGGTGTTGGTAAATACACCTATTGGACTATTTATAATATGCTGTACCCAGACATAACTACTGATCCTCACTCACCTTTGCTAAATATGAACAACAGTCATTTGATGCAGTGATTCAAAAAATGGTCATTGGAACCCAACGTTTTTGACTTTCTTTTAAAAGTAAATCTTCATGCTCTATCTACCTGTTATTTCCTTAAATACTGCAGGTTTTACAACAAAATTGCTTTTTGTTCCTTGTGCCACAGAGAAGAAGAAACACAACAGCATCTATTTCACACCTGAACAGCTCTGACAAATACCCAAGAAATTATGATTAACACATATAGACAAAATAACATCACACTTGATAACCTAATAGAGACACTTAATAAAGGCTCAATACCAGTAGCTCATGCAGCAATGTTTTGTTTATATAGTTTCTGGTGCATCAAATATACTTTCTGCCTTGGAAACAATACCACAAAGCACCCAGCCACATTCTCTAATAAGCTTGAACAACTAAAGGCCAGAGATGGCAAAATTGCACACCCAGATATATTTGCTGCTACATGGTCACTATTAAAAACCTGAAACAAACCATAACCTCAAAAAAACAAATAATGACTTTTCTGTAACAAGAACAATTATTTTTTTTTGTTGTTTACATATTCCTTTTTCAACAGTTTTTTAAACACCACATCTGTGTATTGAATAGTCCAAAGGATATATTTTAATTCAATCAAAAAGTATTTAAACCGATGGACTAAACCCCCAGACAATGAAAATACAACACAGGCAAATACATAGTTTACAAGTTTACATGAACTGTAACAATAATATCTATCTGTTTGTTCCAAAGCTCTATAGTTTTAAACCATGTATTTTCAACAATGTAATTTTTGATAAACAACAAAGTTTTAATTTGGAACACATGAATAAATAAAAAGAAAAAAAATCATTACAAATAATAATAAATGTATAATTGCTAATGTAAATATTTCTACACTATAAAATTTTTCTATTTAATCTTATCTTCTTTAATTGTACTGTAATCATCTATGTTAAAATGTACCCAGTAACTAATAACTTGTAAACCTATTTGAACAATGCTGTAAATTTTTTCTAATTGATAACACATTTGTTAGACCAGTCATGCCTTTGTAACACTGGCTAAACCTTTGTAAATTCATGTAATCTATTTTTTGTGCAATAAAATATATTATTGAAAGAAAAAAAAATTCCCTGAAAAAAGGCATGATAGATAAATGAAATTTTTAATTTTCAAATATCAAAATTATCTATATACTGCTATATATAAAAATTATTTCTGCTTTAAAATATGATCTAATAATTGTGATAGATTGTTCAATGTTAGATTGGGATTGGTTTATTTATATATTACCTGCATTATAAAAGGATGTTAGTGCATACTTGCTTTAAACAACACCATTTATAGCATTAATCATGTTGTTATTCAAAGGATTATAAAATAATAATTGAAATTTTTCGTGAATTTGAGTTTATATTTTATTTTGGCTAACTATCGGAAATATGTTTCAATTCAGCTGAATTGATGAATTTAATTGGATTATTTAAAATTTATGGAACATAAACATTTAACTATAGTGCTTCTCTGGCAAATATATAAGGATTTATACAGGGCATATGCAAATAAATATTTTATGTGTTCATTCATTTATATTGTATTGTTACTATTGGTTGCTAGCTTGAACATTAATAAATTGCTATTCATATATAAAAGTAAAAGAAAGTTTAAATAAGGTTATATTCTAAATTTAATGTTTAAAATTTTAATTTAAAGTTTGATATGTTTATTTGGTGATTGTATATTATAATACATATACTGTGAGTATTGAAAATCTAAATAACTATATTACTATAGTGGTTTATTGACACCTTATTTTATAAATAAGGTAAGTAAATAAACACACATAGCCTTATGTTATTTTTTATTTAAATAAATTATCATATAGTATAAATATGTTTAACAACACTTTCATTTTTATATGGTCATGATATATTTCATTATTAATAAATTCTGTACATAAATTCAGTTTAGTGATCATTTTAATTAGGCTTACACATCTATTTGCTAATATAATTTTAGATACTTAGTAGCTGCACGCTAATTTACATCTTATACTTCTTACAGTAAATAATTATGAAACAAACAAAAAATCAGCAATTGGATTGGTAAGTGCATATATATTTCTATATTATTTTCTTTTATATATTTTGTATATTTAATTATTAATTAACCTAGGTGCAACTAATATTTAATAAATCACTACTTGGTGATCTTAACAGGTACATACTTAAATATATAAATCTAAAGTTCTTATACCAATTGAATTTATTTAAACAGATTTCAGTAATATACTTAATTTAATTAAATTACAGTAAAATCCTAAATTATATTTTAATGCTTTATATATAAATAAGTTAATAAATGAATTCGAAGGTGAATTAATTTTTTTTAGTTTATCTAAATTGTGTTAATTTAGAGATAAATAATTCAATTGAAAGTATATAAATTTAAGGGATATTATTATTATAGTAGATTAGTGGACTAATACAACTTACAGATATTGGAATAACATTTATCTAGTATTAATTTAGATAGGGTATTTCAACAGGAAATACTTGTTTTATTTTGGATTGAGATGAATTAAGTGACTTATTATAGTTGTAGGTTTGGCAACTGCTCATAAAGTCATTATCGAAACTTTAATAATCATTTACAATATATAATTTTATATAAAATTATATTTGAGCTAATCTAATAAATTATAGGGCAAAATATTTTGGTACATTCAGAATAAATAAGAGCTATTATAATTAGTTGTTATTCTGTAATTTTAAATTATTATTTGTCAGATATCCATTATTACAATTTGTTATTTAACTAAGGAGAAAATGGTTTTATATTGTTATAAAATTAATAACCATGTATGTTATGATTGATATTTGATCATATTAACTATTATGACTTAGTTTGTTCAAATTTAAAAGTTATTAACAAGGTACATGTTTAATTAGAAAATTAAGTTTCTGATATTCACACCTGCTTAAAAATACATTTTGACAATACAATGCATGTTATAGTCAGTTACAATTTGGAGTTCAAGGTTTAAACTCAGTTGAGCAAACTATAGACTGTTATAATCTATAGAATGCTACATTAAACTTATATTATCTTGTACTTCAAATATATGATAATAAAAATTGGAAAAATTATGTTAATAGGTCTGCATTTTAGACAACTCAACATTGTCAGTTATGTTTATCCTTACCCTGTTTAGTCTTCAAGTCATTGTCTTGTATTAATTGGTGAATTATACAGATAGCTACCCAGTCAAAAATAGTGAAGAAGTAATTATTTATCAGGTTTATCATATGTTAGATGATAAGGATATTAACAATTTTTTTTATCCTCTAAGTAAAAATAGATAGATTACTGTACCGGTCAAAACATGTTTAACCATCTAACACGAGCTGGAACTCACAAAATGTACTTCAAACCCAGTCAAGCCCATGATTTAGGTTAGGTACCAGCCTGAATTTGAACCCACTCTCTAATCCCCAGATCAAACACCTAATGGATAACATAATAGTGATGGCCCATGATAATTAATCTTAATCTGGCCGACTAGCAGAGCTGAGCAAAACAATGAGACATCTATTAACTATGACTATATTAAAATAATAAATAAGCATGGCTGTAATATGTGGGAGTGGAGAAAAAGGAATTTGAACTATTAAAATAAGTTAGACAATAAAATATAGTTTAATATACTGACAAATTATTATACATTTATAAATTAATTATATACATTAGGGTGTGCATGAATGAGCAAGCGGTCTACCAAGCGATAGAGGATTACATAGTGTCATTCACGCTATTATTTCTCATATGCTCTTTATTAGCTAAAAAATATATTATAAATAAGCACACATCTTTGGTGAGTCCAATATTAAAATACCAATCTTATTAGAAAGAAGAATTCACATAAAATTGTTATTAATGCTTTGGGTTATGATTCTGAAATGTGGTGACTAACATATGATTTAGGGGAGCATTCTGAAATTCATTATACATATGATATAAATTATTTTCACGCCATTGAGGTCATGAAAATAAACAAAATACATTTGAAAACATTATATTTGAAACTATGACAAAATATTTAATGAAAAATTATTTTAACAATAGTAAAATAAATGCTTTATTTTCCCAAGGCACATACTCTTAAATAGATATATAGACCACGATGGTGAGATTGTATAAGATTGAAATAAATTTATATATTATAACATTAATAATAAATCTAGTAGTAGTTGGCATTTATATATATTTTAAGCAAAGCGCAATTTTAATATTAGAGCATTAAAACTAGGTCATGAAGCAAAAGAAATAATAATATGAAGAAGTTTGCAGTGCTGACATAATAGCCTAAAAATAACTAAGAGGAGATGGTCATGCTTCTGGACAAGAACGAAGTGGATGGGCATGCCATGGTCATTTCCAACATGCAAGCCTTTGATACAAAGAAGTGAATATGCATAGCATGTGCCAAACTTACAAGATCATCACCAGAGGCATTTTATATGAAATATATGTGGATGGGCATAGCATGTGCCAGACTTAGGGATCACTGCCAGGGGCCTTTTTATATAAAGAAGTGATATGCATAGCATGTGCCAAACTTATGGGATCACCGCCAGAGGCATTTTATATGGAATAAATAATGAGAAATCTATGGGTTCGATCTTGTCGCAACCCCCAGATTAAGAAGCACATGTATATAGAACACGAAGATCGGCAAATGCCAGAAACACAGTAATGGTACATGTCACTAACAACATTGAATAAATTTTACTGCTTTAAAATAAATGACCCTTGTTTGAATACTATAATTTAGACAAATAATACACTATGCAGTTATAATATATATATAGAGAGAAATTTAGATTTCATTTACTAATATATATTTGAAGATTTTATTTAGCAAAAGAAACATTAAGATTTAGATTTCAAATTAATAAAATATATGTTAAGATTTGATTTAGTAAAAGAAACATTAAGATTTCCCCCCCATCCCTTTTCTGCTATTTAAAATAAATCAATCCCACCTTTATTGATTTTACAATAAATGGAATATATAAGTATATTTTAAGAGTAAATAAAAAAGACTAGAAGTTATATAGAAAACAAATAATCAGTCACCTTTTCAGAAATGAATAAAGAATATTTTAAAATTTCAAAGCGTTAATTAGCCAAAGTTCTGGATTTACCCTGGGTAGAAAATCAAGAGTTAAACAAATATATTTTTTTACACTAAAACATAAATAAAATGTTGACTCAAAAAACAATCTGGTGAGCGCATTAATTAATAATGCATTATATATATATGTTAATAACCTTTTCATGAAGGTTTACTTAAAAATGTCAGAAAATATTTTTATAAATTAAGCTCACCAGGTTGTGAGATTGGCAAATTAATAATGAAAATAGACATATAAATTCAAGTAATAAATAACTATAAATAAATGACTGCACCAAAGTTAAAAAAAGTTAGAGCATATGAGATGGAATTAAATTTAAAGGAATCATTTGAGAGCAATTTACATATTATATATAGAAATTAATTAAGGGCAAATTACATATTAGCAAAACAACGTTAAATAATATATTAAAAGAAATCTTGATAGATGAGTTAGGTTAGATTTAGTTTGCGGTGACGGCTTGAAAAGTTACCTGACAATTTTAAGAGTCCAATTTAAAATATTGCATGTGCACAGCAATTGAAATGAAAGTTCTTAAATAACTGCAAGCTTCTATTAGCATTAAAGTTCTTAGGTCAGGCTTTTACTTCCTCTTGGGCAGCAGAATGAGATGGTCACTGAAGATGATGACCCAACCAGGCTGAGAAGAGATGGATTTACTGCTACATTATTTAAGTTTCAAGCAACGTGTAATACGTTTACAATCAGTTCTCTCAATAGTAGCTAATCTCTCTGTGATTCAAAATTCAGTCATTTTATACTTTTTCTTTATTGGTTGTTTTTGAAGGTGCAACAGTAAGATAATGTCCAAAAATCAATTCAAATCTATTTCCAGATTAGAAATAGATTTGACAACATGTTTTTAACAAAAGTAAATCTTTAATCTACTTAATCCCATTTATTTTAAGTAAAACATTAATTAAAAAATACCTTCCCCAGATTAAAACAATAGTGTTTCCAATCCTTAATTATTTTTAGACAATCAACTGTAGCATCTTCCATATTGGATTTTATAAAAATATTCAGTTTAATAGAAAAAGTACTTTAAAAAGAAAAAGTTTTAAAAAATGACGTATAATAAAATATTTAAAATCAATATTGTTAGTAAATTTTTGCTCCTATATATATTTGAATCGCACCTAGAATACTTTAATAAAAAAGAACTAGTAATTAATAATAGAATTAATAAACATAAAATTAATAATAAAATGTTATTGAAAGTTAAAATTGATAAATTTAGGCACACATTCCAAATATATACATAAAAAGTATATATGACAAAAGGAGTGAGATGGGATGTAGGGGTTTGAATACAGGTTAGTAGGTAGTAACATGAAGCACAATATTAAGCTAAGATTGGCTGCTTCATTACTCATTTACCAAATAATAATTGAAAGGATAACAGATTTGTCAATAGACTAGGTATCTAATCAAAAAAATGTTTACACTACACCTATTCAGAACTTGACAAAAATATTTAAAGTTTTACCTGGCTTGAATTTAAATTCCAGTTTATCGTAACTTCTATTCCACAAGATTCTTAAATATATTTGTGCATGCATAAATTTTAATAATTAATTTTTCTGAGATAACTGAAAAGTATAAATGTATTTTATTTTGTTTTATTAATTTGTTGCTGCTGTGTCTTATAACCAGCAAGTAAATAAATGGACAAAGGCAGAATTAAGATGGTAAGATTATAGTTTAATACTGATAATTTTAACTATATACATAGCCTATTATAAGGTAAAATAAAATAATAAAAGGTCGTGGTGACCTGCATATAAATACCCTAGTCCTGCTTTTGGACTTACAGAGGCAGGAGTCTCTGATTATAATTAAAACTCTGAACATACTCAGAACAATTAGATCAGGCTATGGAGGTTTTTATATACCCCTCGAGACTGATGGAGTCTTTCACATTCCTAACCATATATGGTGTTTTCACTTATGTTTTCACATACACATAATATTTTTATGTTTCTCACCATATATGGTATTTTACATAGTTTTCTGACCCTATAAGGTCAGCTGGGCTTTCTATTATTATACAACTTTTCATGATTTAACAACATTGCAATTTTACACAATCATTATTCTTAATTACTATACAGTTATTTTATATATTTATTATACATTACAGTTATTACTTTTATTCTACATTTATACAATTATTATTGTTGTTTTACATATTCGTTATATTTATACAATTATTATTATTTACATATTCATTATACATTATGTGTGTTTATACCTTGACTTTGAATACTGCACTCCTCCCCCACTTCAGAAGTATGGTTTTTCACCTAATATAGTCTTTGAGATGAGACGGGAGATTTCTAGTTTTTGCTAGTTGCTGGCAATCTTTGTTGTTCTTTTTGCAATTTACTGTTTGTTGATGGTAGTTTTGATCTGCCAATTTTGCTGTGCTATAGGTACTTTCCGAGGTTTTGTTACAAAAGGTTTTCCTCTGTCTCTTAACTCTAATTCTACAGGTGAAGTTTTTTGTTTTCCTGGCTTTTTTTTGAACAGGCTGGGGTAATTATTTTTGACTTACGATTCTATGTTTTTTTTTTATCATAATTTGATCAGATTCATCTATAGTAGCACTTTTTATGTAGCTATTTTCCATCACTTCGCACATAAATTCTCTGTTCGGTTTTATATGGTGGTGCCATCTTTTGGGATACTCGGTTATTTTCTGATCACTTTTAGTTTCGGTAAACTACAATCATGGGCTTTGTGACTGATTTTTCCACATCGGTAACATTTAATTTGTTTATCGGTTTGGGTTTAACTCCAAACATTTTAAAATTTGTAGTTTGAAGTGGTTCTGTTCTTGTGAAGCTTCTGAACTCTCTTGCTTGGTCAAGCTGCAATTCATAAGCTGTTGCACGTCTGATAGCTTCTTCGTAGGTTACATCTTTTATTGCCAGTAAGATCTGTCTAAACTGGTCATCAATTATTCTGTATAATAGTTATTCTAGAAGGGCTTTTTCTAAATATTTACCGTAAAGGCATGGCTTTGCCATCTCTCTTAAACTAATATCATATTCTTTTATTTTTTCATTCTTTCTTTGCCTTCTGCCTCTAAAATGCAATAGAGCAACAAACTTGAATGGCTGGGGATTAAAATATTCATTTAGCTGTGTTACGAGCTCATCATATTTCTGTGTCTCCTGTGAATTTTCACATAGTTTGTTCACTATTTCGATTACTCTCTCACCTGCAAAGCAAAGTAATGAGGCTACTTTTACAGTATTCTCTGTAATACTATTTAGTATAAAGTAGTTTTTTATTCTCTGAACATACAGTGGCCAATCACTCGGATCTTTTACATTAAATTCACAAATAGAAACTTGTGATATGCTCACCATTTCTCTATTAATTCGAATCTACTTACGCTTTGTCTCAGCTTGCTGTTTAGGCAATTATTTGCAGATTCGATCCTATGATGACCGAGCCAATTTTTAATGCAGTTCCGTTCCTGTATTATCTGCCACTTTCTTTGATTTGATTCTTGTGCCAACTGCACCAATTGCTGTGTCTTATGACCAGCAAGTAAATAAATGGACAAAGGCAGAATTGAGATGGTAAGATTATAGTTTAATACAGATAATTTTAACTATATACATAGTCTATTATAAGGCAAAATAAAATAATAAAAGGTTGTGGTGACCTGCATATAAATACCCTAGTCCTGCTTTTGGACTTACAGAGGCAGGAGTCTCTGACTATAATTAAAACTCAGAACATACTCAGAACAATTAGATCATGTTATGGGGGTTTATATGCCCCTCAAGACTTCTGGAGTCTTTCACATTCCTAACTATATATGGTGTTTTCACTTACATTTTCACATACACACAATATTTTCATGTTTCTTACCATATATGGTATTTTACATAGTTTTCTGACCCTATAAGGTCAGCTGGGCTTTCTATTATTATACAACTTTCTATGATTTAACAAAATTGCAATTTTACACAATCGTTATTCTTAATTACTATACAGTTATTTTACATATTTATTATATATTACAGTTATTACTTTTATTCTACATTTATACAATTATTATTATTGTTTTACATCTTCGTTATATTTATACAATTATTATTATTTACATATTCATTATACATTATGTGTGTTTATACTTTGACCTTGAATATTGCAGTTGTTAATATTGTTTGTTTTTTTTTTTAAAAATAGTGTATATTAATTGCAATCTTATAAAATAATTACTAACGGTTGTTATATTAGCCTTTTTCTGTTTTATATAGCATTTATTTACTTTTTTTTTTTTTTTTTACAATAGAATAAAAAATTTAAATTAAAAAAAAACACTGATATTTTGTCATAATAATTTTATAGATTGTGCCTTTAAATTGTTCATATAGTTTCCATTTTAACAAGTCAAAATAGATATTTATATTTTAAAATTGGACTTGTAGTTTCCATTATAACAAATCGAAATACATATTTATTTGTATTTTTTAAATAAAGATTTGCTGTTTAATCTTGTTAAGGTAATCAGATTAACATTTGCAGTAAAAATATGGGGAAAAAATATAATGAATATTTACAAATAACTAATGGCAATAAATCAAATTTAAAAATTAGTGAAAGATTTTTAAGATAAAATTTTTGTCAATATTTTTTTTTTTTTTCAGAATAAAATTGCGATGGTATAAAACATATATAACTATCTGGATCAATTGAGTTTTGTAGTAAAAATGGCAAAGGATTTTACTTTGATTACTAGGAGTTGGAAAGTAAAAAAAACTACCTCACTTTGATCACTTGAATAGAATTATTACTCTATCATTTTGGCGTTTAAACATTGCAAGACTTCTTAAACAATTGATCCTATGTTTTATTTGTATAATGATTGCAAATAATCATCATTTATGTAAAAAAAATAATGTGCAGAATATTCTGTAAAATTTTTGATAAGATATAAAAAATATCAATCTATGTGAATAAACAATTAATGGAATAATTACATTTTGAATTCGATTACTGGTATAAGTAGAATAAACATATAAACAAAAACTATTGTTCAACTAAAACTAATCCTTTATTCTGCATATAGATTTAGCCTAACTGATGAATGAATGATTTTTCATAAGATGCATACATAGTAAGAAAAAATATTTAAATGTTTAACTTAATGGATAGATGTGATACAATGAAGTTTGAATTGAAGTATGTACTAATAAAAAAATATTTTTTTTTATATTTATACATTCATGTGTGATATATGTGAAATGTTTTTTTTATTTACCATAACTGATGATGAAGTAGACTTCCAAAATCATAATCTTATACAGCCATGTTTTAATTTTTTATTTACTGACTAATATATGATTTTAATAGACTTAAATTGCATATTATTTTATAAATAAATAATCAATCAAACAAGATTGAAATAAACAACTATTAATACTTATATTTAAATATTTATCAAACCGGCTTTTATCTCCATTGAGACCTTCTCAAGATATTATATTATACAATTCACATAAACAAATAATAATATTCACTCCTTCTACTGGACATTATTTACATTATATTTTATTTTATTTTTAAACATGTCCATATATTATAAATAAATAAATTTAACATATTATACATCTAAAAATTTTAACAATATTTCCTCCCCCCCCAAAAAAAAAAATAATTAAATATATATTTTACATCTTTAAAAAAAAAAAAAAAATAAAAAAAAAAATTGGTATTTACATATGTTTTGCTGAAGTTTAATTAAATGTTATTTAATTTAATTAATATTATAAGTAAACACAAGCTTCACACAATCATTAAATAAGTTTTCATTCTAAATGAGGTACAGTATTTAGTTAATAAACTTGTAGATATTAATACACAAATACAATAACAAATTGCAATAAAACATTTATCACAACGGATCATTAACCTTATAGATATATCGGACTTTTATGCAAATATCATACTTTTGTGATTTTAAGTTGAATTTCCAATCTATGAAAATATATACAAAGATATTTAAAATATTACAGTTTAATTGATAAGTATCAAACCTGCTGCCCTCATAAATTTGATACAAACCACTTAATGGAAATATATTAATAATTTTTATTAATATTTTATTAGACTAGAGATTATCCAATAATGAATAATATTTCTACATGGTAATTTTCACTATAGAACTCCCTTACCTTGCATGAGAGTGGTGTAATGAAAATTACTCTACAGAAATTTTATTTATTAATGGATAATCTTTAACCTAATGAATAACTAATAAAAATTATTAATACAACTGTTGATTACATTAAAAAAAATTTGTTTAAAGTTATTTGCAGCTTTCAATATTAAACACTTTTATTTAACTTATTTTTATTTTTAGTCTGGCTAAATAAAATCTTGTAACTTAATTATCATCAATTTTCAAACTAATTGAAACTTTAAATACATATGTATTCCTAATGACAATACATTTTTAAAGAATTTTTAAATAATTTTAGCAAAAAATTCATGAAAATTTAACATTTTAAATTTTATGTAAATATTGAGGCTAGCAATATCCTTGTAATATAAAACTGAATAATTCTTTGAAAACTGTTTTTGATAATTCAGTATTAGCTATATAAAACCATAAAGTAGAAAATATAAAAAAATGTTTTTTTAAATGCTTTTATTCACATGAATAGACTAAAATAAAAAATAAATTTTCTCCAGCTATTACAATAAAAACATAGTATCAGTCAAGTTTAGAAATAGAAACATTATTATGATAATTTGCAAATCAGATTCACAAAGAAATCATACAAGAATGTGAAATGTTAATTATAAATATATTTAAATGATTTTGTGACAATCTGACTTGTGAATTATAACTAAAATGTTTCTATTTCTATAATATTAATATCATCTATATTTTTTATTACTTTTTACAATGCTTTTTTATAATCCACTTATATGTTCTTGCATATTTGTATTCATGTATTTGTATTATGTTTGTTATAGTTCTGAAGAAGATTCCTGGGGCAATCAAAACTGTCAATAGTGGGTTGTAAAAAAGCATTATAAAAATAATAAAGAACATAGATGATATTATTATTATATGAATTTGGCAATGTAATAAGAAAGATAAAATTTCTATTTCTAACCACAACACTCTACAATTTTATTTGTGAAAGCAGAAGATAATTTATTATTTACCTTTTAATACATTTATGAAAATAAAAGTATTTTTTTCATTTCTTTTTTTTTTTTTTTAAATTTTCATAATAGCATTGACTGATAGTAGATAATTCTTTTATTATAAAATAATTTAAAAAGTGAGTCCTTGCCTATTTTTTTTATTTGCATAAATCATTATTTGTCTATTTTCTTTTTATTCATCTGTTATATATTATTGTACTGGTGGTACATTCTGAAAATTGAAATGAAGTCACCTACTAATATATATATATATATATATATATATATATATATATATATATATATAAGTAGAAGAATTTGAACTTAGGAATTTTCAGTGTATATATATATATATATATACTATAACCTAAAGTAGCCAAAGAAGTGATTAGCTAACTCTGAGCTCCTCAGAGACAAAAATTTGTAATCAGGAGGGTGACTGATACTCTCTTCAAGCAATATAATCTTATGCAGCAAATGTCACATAAAATCAGGTTGTTTTAAAATATTATTAACCTAAATAAATATTTTTTAAGCAAGTCAGATTTATTCATGAAAGTAAATCCTTTTTAAAGAATCAGAGCTCATATTCAAGCAAAATATTTTTTTAAAAAAATAATTCAAATCTCAGGCAAAATAATTCTTTCTTAAGTAAATCAAATCTCAAGCAAAATAATTCTTACTAAAATAATTCAGATTTCATGGTTCTTGCTATAATAAACACTTTAATAAGAAAATATCTTATTCTTATTCATAAGTTCTTATATCAATAATGAATGTGATCCTAAAAATCATAATAATAAGATATAATCCAATATTTGAGATAATATCCTAATACAATAAATAACTATTATATTTAAAATTAATCATTACAATTCTTATAATAAAACAATTATAACATACTAGGATTACATTCATGATAATATGAGTAGGAAAGGGATTTTGTTGCTATTGATATATCACACAATAGGGTATCTTATAATTTTCAACCAAAACAAAATAAAGTAATCCTATCCATGAATGTTATCGTAACATCAAAAATACAAAATTTAATAAAGTGACTTATATCATATTCTTCTTGTTCTCTTATACTCTTATATCAAGACAAATAATTGAAACAATATTTATTGACATTGATAAATATAACAAATATATTATTAAACTATTTTAATAAATTAGAAATTATAATTACCCAGGTTTAAAATAAAATTATAAATAACATTTGGAAATAAATAAATAAATAATTTTGATTTCTATAAATTTATAAAGCTCTCACATTTTAATAATTTTACATTCAATTGCATATGTCCCTGTAGAAAATGTATTTAATAGTTCTAATAAATAGAAATCTTACCATCCCTTGTGACACGATGAATTTGAAAGATGTATACATTTTAGAGCCGTATAAATAATTACATTTTAGTAAAACAAAAGTTGATGCTTTGATACAGATACACCAAATCAAAAGTTGCCATAGCAGATTATTAAATATATTATTTTGGTCGTATTTATTATTATTATTCATCTTTTAAATTTAAGTGTATAAAATATTTTATCGTGGTTTTAAAAACATATGGGTTATGAAAACTGGGCATATCAACACTATCAATACATCAGAACTATTCTGAATTTATCAAGAGCACAAGCATGATTGATATCAAGCATGACCTTCAAAATATTTTTAAAAGCCCAAAATAAAAAGATGGTTGCAATTACACTTGACTTTACAACATTTCAAGAGCAAAAATAAAGATATGGTTGATATCACATATAATTTTAATAAAATCGCACTGAAATAAAAACAGCAAGAAATTTAAAAAAAAATGAAATGATGGAATAAACTTACAATAAATACTTATATAAGAATGCAATGAAGAATTAGGATTTTGTCTCTAATCTTAAAAAATACAAAAATAAAATTACAAAAAGTGGCTGTCTACATATAGCATTATATGCTAAATATCACTTAAAACATATAAAAGCTTATTGCTATGATCAAAACAATCTGTAAAATAGAAATAATATTATTATTTCACACAATGACAATGAATGAATGATGTGCAAAACTGATAAAATATAATAATAGCAAAACATAATTAGACATATAATTTTGCTGCTAAACAATTTAATAAGAAAAATATACACCTGCTTCATAATTTTTTATTCATTCATTCATATCCTAAATAATTCCATACTGGACTAATATGATACACTATAAAAATATTTCCAATAACAATAATATTAGAGAACTAACATGAGAAACATATTAAAATTATACATAAATAATGTATAGGAAGAATCATGTACATAATGCATACATGAATAAATCTTAAAACTAAATATTAATACCCTTTTACCAATTAATAATTAACAGTCCTTAAATCTTGACATTCATACCATTTGGTAGCACAGCAGTTCTAATAGAGGTCTTGGATATACTGAAGATTTAGTAGAATATACAGATAATTATTAATATTAAATATTTGCAAACAAATAATTTAAAAATCTGAGGTACGCAGAAATATTAAGCATTGATATGATTGAAAAGCCATTCAAAATAATAACAAAGTATTTATTATTACAAGATGAAATAAAAAATATAATTTCTTTCGAAGCAAAACTCAAATATAAGCAATAAAAAATAGAAAGCATACTATTCATTTTAAAATAGCATGTATATATAATACGTATGGCTTCCTTTTTTGTTTCGAAAACATAAATTGTAGCTTTATGTATGAAAAATATATAAAAAACTAAATACATTTTATTAAATAATGCAAAGTAATATAGAGTGTTATTCAGTGATAAATAAATTTTTATTAAAAGCACTGGCATCCTTCTTAAGAATGAAACACATTATTAAAATGATGAGCAGATTTCACTTCAATTATATTAATGAAATTAAAATCAAAATTTATATTGTACCAACTTTATGTTATCAAAATTATGGACATTTTAATTAATCCCCAAAATAAAATTTGTTATAATTTTCCTTAATTAAAAATTCTGTGAAATAAAAACTTTGTCTAAATAGTCTTGGAAATGTCAATCACTCTCCAAATTTATTTCTTTGTCTTTACGCTTGTCACCTTTCTAGATAACTGGGAAGCTTTTCTATAATGAGCTAACCTATTCCAAATCGTTTCTAGCTAGATGTCTGACTTCAACAGAAATGATCTTGGTAGCATTTAGGATACTATATGCTAAAATACTAATTACAAAATGAAAGTTGATAAAAAATCTTGATCATGACAAATTAAATCTTTTGATTTGTGGAAATCTAATTATAATGCTAGGAATTAAAACAATGATAGGTGGAAAACCACAGGCTACTGAATTTTACATTTCAGTCCCAAATTTTATTTAATATGAGCTCTAAATATATGCACTTGAGGAATAAAATAAACTAATTCACTTATACTTAGAAATCGTCATCAAATCTGATGAATGCTGCCAAACTCTGTGTTATTCATATGATAGCATAGGTAAATTTATAACGTCATTTCATATTTATAAACTTTTATGATTTGATTTCAAATTTTAATGAACTTTATTTATATTTTGAAACTTTCTATTCCATTATTTTATTATGTCATTTATATATTCATAAAACATTTTATTTAATTATTATTTACGATTTATTTATTAACCTTAATTAAGTTAATATAGTTTATCAACATTTTTATTAGAGTTATTAAGTCTTCTTTTTAAAAAAGATTTTAAATAAGAGCGAGTCGTGGAAATGCAGTTGCGATTAATTTAAATTTAAATTAATGGTTGCATTAATAGTTAACCACCGAAAACACTCATCATTGGAGATTTTGATCTTTATCATTTATTATTATTAATATTTTTCTAATTAAGTTATAAGTTAAAGAATAGTCTAAACTAAGGAGATGAATTGAAATCTGGTGTTGATATTAAGTTTAGAAAATGTTTGTTCGGATCAAATATTAAAATGGGGGGAAAACTTAACATATGGTTGATTGCTATTGGTTCTAGGATTTTGGTGTGTGTTTGTATTATGAATTTAATTAAATATAGTAGAATTTGTTAAAAGCAAAGAGAGAGAGAGAGTCATAATTCAATTTTGATATAACATCACTTACGTATATAAATATAGTTTCACAAGATCTGGTAACACATTCAAGAGATTTATGTACTTTATACATTTACAGATATATAAAGCAATATACAGAAATGTTAACTATGTAAGTGCTTACCTTTAAATTTAGAAGAGAAATTGACATAGTTATATAGCTAAAATATTTTTTTAGAGTTTACTAACATATTGTACTGGTCAGAATTGGATGTTCATTTAACTAGGTTTAGAATCTAAGCAAAAGTACCCTAAATCCACTCATGCCTGAGATACACAGGTCAGGAGCAATCATGAATTCTGCCCTATTTGCTCTTCTCTAAAACTATAACATTATAAACAACACTTCTGACGATAACAGATGAAATTTTATTCATTCTGGTCCCAGAGACACAGCAGAGAAACATGAGATCTACAGGGTAATTAACATAAATAAATAATGTTAAAACTTGGCTCAATCAAATATCTTATGTGAAGGGACAATTTATAAATTTTAAATGAATTACACATAGCTAGCATTACAAAAGAAACATGAATTATAAAATAGTATCCATCCAGAATGAGCAAAAATAGAACAACCTAGAGATAAATGTTCATTTAAAATAATCAATTATAACTTCTAAACATTACTAACACTATTATAAATATTTAATGGAATTCAATGAGTGAGAGTCAGTAAGACACAACACATGAGTAATTATTAAAACATAATAATTTAATAAATATAAACAATTTAATTTACATTAGAAAACATAGCACAGATTTAATGCGGTTATTACTTTGCATATAAGCAACTGATTTAGTATGCTAATGAGTTATAGTATAATAATAAATTAATGTTATCAATGCGGTGATCATTACTTTAAGTAATGATAAGGACGTTTACAAATTCATCTCTAAAGAGAAGTTTACTCTTGATATGATAGTTAATAATTTATCATTTATGAGCATATTTGGGCCTGTACAAATGAGGAATGGGTTAACCTAATAAGTTTTACTGTGACAATCCTAAAATATTCAACTAATTATTAAATGAGTGGTTTACAAACATCACGCCACGTCTTATAGATAAAATGAGAACTACATATAAAAGAACTTGCAGTGCTAACTATAATGACAGCGTTTAAAATGGAGAAGATGTCCATCTTTGGACTGGAAGGCTTTATCACATATATGATTCCGCTTGTATTTATCACAAGGCGATATTCGAAAATATGAATGGTAAGGATTCCATGGTACGCCCTTTGACGTTTCACATGCAGAGCCTTAATACTCTAATGTTTATCTTGAGATCGGTTATAACCTCATTCCTATACGAGTTACATGAAGAAAATCCGGAGATCGGATGAGTAAATATGATAAAGCAAAATATAATTTTTTAAAATGCTATCATAAGTAAGCAACACGAATATGGCTTAAGTCTTAAATGACTAATGAAATAATTTAAGCTTAAATAAAGCAATAATAGCATGTGTAACGCCATGATAAAATGATAACCCACTCAGCATCGTATGTATAACTTTAATAAATTTAGGATGTCGAATATAAAAGAGGGAAAAATATTATTTTTCCTATTTAACAAGCCCAAGCATTCCTAAACGACAATATATTAATTAATTTAACTCTTAATGGTGTATAAGTAATAAATAGTTATTAAAGTATATTAATACTCAAATTTATTAAAAGAACATAAATTGCATTTAAATATCGATAGTGATATGATTTTTAAACAATCCGCCATTAACCATAATTTCAAAATATTTAACCGAGCGAACAGCGTTCAGTAAGAAATTTTACGTTTAACTATTTAAATATTCCAAAATATCGGAATGATGATTGAAATAATATAAGTTTGCTAGATTAAAACATTAGCACACTAAAACTAATTTAATAAGATATATATTTAAAATAAGTTTTGCCGCATGAAATAAAATAATTAGAGTGTGAAACTTTAAAAGCTAATGATAGATTTAAAGTACATAATTCTGTGCTTAGCATTTCAAAGAACAAGTTTAAAACTTAAGAGAGAAAATCACAAATTTAATGATAATTAAGTTTATAATCAGTTATAAAATAAATAAAGATTACATTCTGATTACAATTAAGATTTAGGAAAGAAATGAAGTGAGGAGAATTAAGAGTTCATTCTTCAGCAAAACAGATTACCTTTAGAAGTTATGGTGGCCACTTATAATAACATATACAAAGTTTATTCAAGGTACAATATTAATAAAATAATGGTAGGCATCTTCCAATATTCTTTACAGTAAGACATAACAGTTCTCAAGTAGCGATGGCATAGCAGAAGGCAGGACAGAGACGATTTAAGCTCAGGGAGGCAAATTGTTTTTACTCACAGTTCATATTGTTTCCACTCTCTACACAAATACCAGAGAGAAGAGTGATTTGAACTCCTTCTGTGTTCCTAGAACTTCTGCTCCTCATATACTTGAAATTTAGCAATATTGGAAGATGTAAACAATACGTTCCAGAAAGCAGATTATTTAAACGTATTTTTAAAATTGCAAATAACTTTAAAATATGATTTTTAGTTTGACTTGAAAATGAGAATGACATTTTTAAATTGTAATAATACTTTTTAGAATTTCTGGCATTGCTTTAGCTCTACATTAATTGTATTTATTTTTATATCTGTAATACATATACGCACATACACAATTATCTAAGTGAAGGGAATTTACAAGCTTGAAAATAAAATATACTTAAGCTAAAATAATAATTCAACTGGTTACACATAACCTTTTCTTAAATAAACAGGGTGGAAGTGATATGTGTATATGTGTGTGCTTAACATTCCTGGATGACCAAATAAACATATAAACAGGTTCAAACCCTACTTTAAAGGTATGTAATGCCATCAGGCAGTGAAGTTAAATATGTACTACAGATTTACCACTTCAATATGCACATATACATTTGTTCCTATTATTATTCAAGTGATGATATTACTTGCATAATTAAATGTATATTAATATAACTGTCAAGATATAAAACCAATCGTAATTAGTATAAACTGACTTGAGTAGAATCATATTGAGATCTTGTGTTATAATATTGACATTGAAAATATTTGCATTCACATCCATGGTTTGATCTTAATAATTGTAACCAATAAATTTATATAAGTCTTGCTAAATATATTACTAAAAAAATATGCAGTTTTGGGATAATACATTAGGGCTATATATATATATATATATATATATATATATAATGTATATATATAGCAATATATATATATATATATATATATATATATATTGCTTTACTATATAAATTACTAAATATCAAATAAAGAAGAAAAAATTATTTGAGAAGAGATATATAAGATATTTATGTTAACTTATAGTATAATAAGAATATTAAATTTATAATAAATATTTGTTTTAATTTATTTAGTCTAAAGTTTGCTCATGACTTATTATAAGACCCATAGTATCATTACATACAATAGTTATTTCATTTTTCCAAAGAGATTGGTGATTCTCCACAATCTAGTGGATATATAGAAATATTAGTAATAGTTGCTTATTCTGTACAATTTGTGGTTGGATTTTTCACTAGCAAACTCAAAATTCCTATAAGGATCATTACATGAAACATCTATTGAAACCTCTTTCTTCTAGGTTACCAATATAAATAGA
Source organism: Epiperipatus broadwayi (assembly GCA_028023455.1). Taxonomy (NCBI): domain Eukaryota; kingdom Metazoa; phylum Onychophora; class Udeonychophora; order Euonychophora; family Peripatidae; genus Epiperipatus; species Epiperipatus broadwayi. Next base: position 5,556,584 of record JAQFVV010000074.1, read on the forward strand.
AACTTCTAGCTGGTAAATCTAATCATATCCTTTGGTAATTATGTTGATCATACCTGCATGTCTCTTTTGTTCATTACATTTAGTAAGATAAATATCCTACAACAATTATATTCATTAGCATCATTATATTTTCTTCTAACTGAATATTTGAAAAATAAGTCTATAGTGTTATAAAAGTTGCGTAAATTTTGAACAATGAAATCAGTCCTTTTATTTCTGATAAATATTGATTTTTTTATACCAGATAAAATTATGAATATAGTTATCATAAATTGGATATTTACTATTATATCCATAACTATTGACATATTTGTTGTGACCTTGCAATAAACTATATTTTTTAACTCACAGATCTCACAAATCCAACACATATTACTGGTCTTACACAGTCATTAAGACAGATTCATATGTTCCCAGTCAATGTACCTATATTCATGACTGTGTACTTTATGATGATAAAACCATTTAGACTTTAAAGATATTATCTTTAATGACAAAATCTTATACATTTAAGCTTGTGATGGAATTTCTTTTGAAAGAAACCTGGTCATTTACTTTAGATTGCATCACATTTAAGCTAATATTATAACATGAATAACCTCACTTTATCTGAGTTCCCAAACTTTATATCTCTTGTTCCTGCCTATTCTATACATTCTCTAATTCTTTATCATTATTGTTGATACTTATTAAAACTAGTTTCTAGGATTCTACCTTTATTCTGGCATACCAATCTATACTTTTCAGTCTTACTTTCTATCTTTTGAGCCCAATTTTTCCCCTTTTCTACATTATCTTCTAATTTATTGATTTTTATTCACATTTTATTCAGAGTTTCTTCCAATTTACTCTCTAGTTTATTAAACTTAGCTTTTAAATTATGTATTTACTCTTGACCCATTTTATTTCATGAACCACCTTTGTATGCACATGCTTGATCTCTTGTTTCAGTCTATTCTTTAATTCATACTGAACCTCTTCTATCTTTATGATTAACATTTCCTGGTCTTGTTTCAACTCTTGTTTAAGTATTTATTGATTCTAGTCACATTTTTCTTGGTTTTGTCTCAATTCTTGCTTAATATCTTCTTGGTTTTGCTGACTTTTATTGATATTAATCATTAATCACAGCAACATTTCCATTATAGATTCATTTTGATCATTCCTTCATGTAACAGAGACTTTATTAACTTCTTTTCTCTGACCTAACATATCTAACTGTCTCATTTTCCATAATTTTAGATTTATATTTACTATTTTATTTTAGAAATGAAAAAAACATGATTTTCCTCTCCAATTCCATATCTCAGATCAAACATAATGAGTAACTTGTTTTCTCTAATATGCTTTATACATGGAATATAAATTAGTGGAACCCTACAAATTAAATCTTTACTCATGCACATTTTAACTCATGTAATATACATGTTTAATATAAAATATTGCAATAACATTACCTTTCAATAGTGATTGATTTACCTATCTTATCTCAAATTAATGTTTATCAATTTATTTAATTTTTTTAAAATTTACCCTATGTTGTATATAATATAGTATAAATGTTATGACTATGCTCAAAGGACTTTGTATCATGCACTTGCCAACAAATTCAAATAATGAGCACTAATGTTTACACTCTACTTTCCAAAATAACTAAGGTTCAATACCATCAATAAAATAAGCTAGCTTCAAATATTTTTTATTATTTATTTTGCAGTTGCTTCATGAGAAAAATATAATATTTTTTAATAATGAAGCCATTTTTATTTGGCATTTTACTAACATACAGTACATATCTAGTGCATTTAAAATCATAAACATAAACTCTTGTTTTTATTATTATGTGGCAAGTCCAGTCATCATCATCTGGTACTTTGCCTTCACAGGCCTTTTTTGGCATATTTATAAAACATTTTATTTATGAAGCATTTTACAACTTTGTTATTTCTCAACTCATGTACTTATATCTCTATTTTTCAAAAAACAATTCAGCAACTCACTCTAAATTCAAACCCTTAATAAAGTACAACTATAAATTTAAAATATATTATCTATTGAGTCATTACTCTATTTAATCCAACATTAGTATACACAAAAATAGCTGATATTAATTGTGATCATTAATCAAATATTTTAATTCTGTTTACCTATTATTATACAACTTTAAATCTTTTATGGGGCATGTATAAATACTCAAGCCCTTGTTGGTTAGCCAAAATGTAAAGCAAATTATTCTAAAACATATGAACAATGTGAAGGTGGGAACATTGTCTCATGAATAGCAATATTTCCTTGTTGAACAAGCCATAAATTTAAAGGAAAATTAATAAAGACTGCCACAACATAAAGGTAAAATGAGTGCTGTTCATTGAATAGCTTGCAAATTTTGGGAATCATGAATATAACAAAAAATATTATAACTGGGCAGGGCTATCTGGCCTGAAAGGACCTCATAAGTTTGAAAATTCCCATATTCTCCACTTATGCACAAAATATTTAAATACTCTAAAATATATTACACAAATATTGAACTTAAGCAACTAAAATATGTAATTAAAATAGTCAAATAAATTTTTTGATTCACAAATGGCTCTATGGCAGTTTAAATTTATATTTTCAATGAACTCAATGGTCTAGAGAATGAGTATCTTGCTTGATAAAGAAAATAAATTCAGTAAATGATAAGTCACTTGATGATAAATTATAGTATGGGATGTACAATGAATTATCATAATAGTAAAATAAATTGTGTAATAAAATAATTTTATAATGATTGATGCAAAAAATCAAAGAACTTAGATTAATAATAATATAAATTTATTGAAATAAACATCCTATTGAGGTGGATAAAATAATGGTTATAATTATAATTTGCCAACTGCAATCTAATATCCTACCATTTATTTTTATAATACCCCCTTCTAGATGGCAATTAATAAATACAATATATATTTTAAATTATCAAAGCATACAGCCATAAAAGGGTTAAAAGATAACTCTTTTTCAGAATATGAAGAAACAAAGTAATAAAAGTTTTAAAAATTATCTCTCAATTGTAAGACTACATTAATAAGAATTATAAATGAAAAAAAGAACTTTAATAAATGTTTTATCTTTAAAATTATCATTGTTTTTTTACCATTTTTTTAAATTGAAACTTATCTGACTGTTAATTTAAAAGATCTTTTTATTAGAAACTGCTACCATAGTTTTACATATATATGACTTCAACTGATATTATATTATTCAACATTTTCTTCTATCATTTTTGCTAGCAAAAAGATAAATATAGGGATCCATAAGCAATTTGAAACATTAGATGATAACCAATTATTATTCCTGTTGATATTACAACCATGGTGAATTCAATGATCTAAGCTCTATGGTGATCAGTATTTTGTTTGTGATATCAATTTCATTTTAATCATGCATAAATGAAGTGGTAGGATTATGCCCCTCTCTCTAAGTTGTCTTACTTACAATGCTTATTTCTTCACTATATGTTTTAAGTATATTTATAAAAGTAAGGTAAAGTAAACAAATTTTTAAGTAAAAGAAAGTGTGTGTCTTTCTGCTAAAATCATTTCTGTAGCTATGGCAACACAAAACAATCTTTTTCTTTTTTAAACAATGGCCTGGGAATATGTGACTTTGTTCTTCTAATTCTGATAAAGCATTGTTATCATTTGACAATAATTTAAACAAAAATATTTCATTTTAAAATTTAATAAATAAGTAGTTCATTTATTTTCAGAATCATTCAAAACAATAAAATATATTTTATTAAGTACACGACCTTTATTTGTTTTCTTTATATGATTATTTCTACACTACAAGGAAACTATAGATGTTGACATATATACATCACAAAATATATATACAGATAGAGAGAGAGGAAGAAATATATTTCTAACTCATAGACTTAGTTTACATTAATATATGGACATGTAATTACAGTATATATATATATTACAGATATATTTTCCCCTCAATGATAGATGTTGTTACTGGAATATCTAACTATATTAATATGACATACAATTTTTCTTTAATGGACTTGTATTTATTTGAAATTTAATCATTTCTTTTTTAATAAAATTAAATTTCAGCTGTAAAAGTAACTTTAACTGTTTCTTAAATTGATATTTATCTTGGTAAATTTTGTTTCTTTATTTTTTTCATAAATAAAATTTCTATTTTGAAATTAACTTTTCTGAATATATTATTTGTTGTCCTTATTCTATAGAATAGTTACAACAGTAGGTAATACATATATTTTTATTATAAAAAAGTTGATAGTCTATCAAGATTTGTTTATAATCTATTATTCCTAAATTTAAGGGAATTTAAAACAATTTTAGCATTTTGGACATCTTATGTATACATGTTTTGCTTTGAGGTTTTTAAAAACAAGTTATTATGACTTATTTTTATTAGCTTCATTACCATCCTTAAACAAAACTTCATTTATTATTTTTAATAATGCATAACTTAGAAAAACATTTTATGATTCTGAAAAGATAGTACAGTGATGAATCTGACAAATTCCAGAGCTAAATATTTTTGGAATACATTCTGGTTGAGAAAGTGAGAGAAATATTTAGTTCAATTAAAAAAATAAAATTATTAAATTTAGATTACTACTTTGAAAATAAAATGTTATAGCTGACCTCAAACTTATTCACCATCATCAGCAACTGAAAATTGTTGGAATTAATAGATTGGTGATATTTTGTTGACCAATTTTCCCTCCACTTTTATGAATCACTTACAAAAAGTCTGAGCGATTGCAAATTACTTAATATTATTCTTTAACCCTATTTATCTACATTATATGAGGTCTTTCCTTTTTGATTGTTTCTTGCATGATGCCAAAAATGTTTGTTTTTAATTATTGATTATCTTTCATTTAATACATATGGTCAAATATTGAAACTTTTTTTAATAATATTCTCTTTGATACAATTTCTCCTAATTTACCTTTTAATTTTATATATGTAACTAATTATTTATTTATCTAATTTCATGTTTTATTTGTAATAGTCATAAGGGAAACTCCTGACACATGTGTTGTTTTAATTTATAAAGCTGAGGAACATTCTGGCTCTAAACACAAGATCTTTTTTTATTATTATCTAAATTCATATATATAGGCCAATCACATTTTTTTCAAATATTTTTTTTTCAAGTAAATAAATAAACAAATCTTTTTTCAGATCATAATTTATTTAAATTGAAACCTAATAACTTTTGTTTTTAAAAAAATTCTGGTAAATATATAAATAGATCTAAATATAAATCTGTCAGTATGTTTACAATTTACATATTTATCAATCTACCTATTATCCTAAGTGTACAAACAGAAACTTTTTTCACCAAATTAAGATATATATATAACAAATGCTACCATAACTAAAAAAAATTACAACTTGATAAAATTGATAGAAATATTTTTGCTTTATTATTGATTCTAAATTTATTTTTTTAAAGAAAATAAATGTTTTAAGAAATTGACAGATAAGTTTTCACCTTTACCAAATTTCTTCCCATTAAAGATAAATTCCCAGAAGATCAGATTTTTCGGGTAGTAAATAGAGAATAATTGGTGAAAACATTCGGATATTTTTTTAGAAAAGTTTTTAAAATCTGACTGTACTTTTTATTGATTAGGAACAAAACCATGCCAGAATTAAATTGATAGGAATAATATAGATCACATGGCGTTCATTGTTAATCATTTTTGATATTCTCATCGTCCAAATTAATCTATCTTTTTGAAGATTTGTTTTTCTGATTCAATCAATTGTTATCTATTATAGAATTACTCTTTATAGATGTGTGGAATAGAAAATTTTAAATATTTTTTTTTTTCAGATTATAACTTTACAACTTATATATATATACACATATCATTTACAAAACTGGGGGGACATTTTATAATGATAGTTTAAATATATTGTTTATTTATAAATAAATGAAATCTATTTTTTAAAAAATAGATAGATTATTTAATTAAAAATCTCAGAATTTGCAGATATATAATACATTTTTTACCAGCGTTAAAGTTTGCGGCACATTTAAAAAAGAGTTATTTTATGTATTTTGAACACAAGCCAGCTTTTACATTTATGTATAATCAATATTCAACATGAGTGTTGCATATAATTTTCAAAATGTCAGAATAGTAATTCTTGTCATATACTCTGCATCATATTATTACCTCTATCCTTTCTTGTAGCTTTAATTTTTTATTTAAAACATAAATTTTAGTCACTGTAATGTAGATGTACATTTCTTGAGATGTTCCTCATTCCCTTGTGTGCCCAATATTTTTAGAGTTCATGCTTTAAATTTTACTCTGGATTAACTTTATAAAAATAATTTATGTACATTCTAGATTTATAGTTATGTATATATTGGCTTCATTATGACGTATGTATTTATTTTGATTTTTAAGTAACAGCTGGTAGGATTGGTAAATATAAATATGCTGCTGAAAAGTTGTTTTTTATACTCCTCATGTTAAAAGTATTTTCAAAAAGCATAACTGTGATATTGTGTAATTATCAGTAAGTAAAATATGCAAGGAAGTTTAGATATCATGAATATAACTATGATATTGTATAATTAATATTAAATAAAAATATGAGAGCATTGTTAATTTTAAAGTAGATAATTATAACTTCATGTAGTTTAGAACAATGGTAGTGTAAAATTTTTTAGAATTAAAGATATATTAATAAAGCCTCAATCTATTAATTCCAATGTATGAATGTCACATGACTTTGAGATAACTAATCATTTGACCAATTTTGCCTGTTACAATGTATTACAATGTTAGTGCTACAAATTCAAAAGCTAAATGTTTTTTTGGATCAAGGCTTAACTTGTTAATTTTTGATGTTTGTGTATCACATGACTGTGCATGCAAGCCATTAATGATTAGACTTCTTTTTTTTTTTTAATTATTTATTTTCTGACATTATGAATTTTTTTTTACTATATATATATTTGCACATAATTTATTGAAAATTCCAAGTCTAAAAATTTTTAAACTATAATTGCTCTCAGACTATTTTTGTATAGATTATAAATTTCTATAACATAATGTGCTCATTGATTATAAAAATTTGACAATAAAACTGTACACTTTCTGTCTTAAGATATAATTTATCTTTTCATATACACAAAATATGAAGCAAAAATAGAATGTGACTTTGAACTTTTTATTTTTAGTAATTGCAAAAAATAATATTACTATATGAATAATCTTTGTAAAGGAGTGATAATGTTAATTAAGTTTTGAAATTTAAAAAATGTGTCATATATATTTAAAATATTATCACTGATAATGCAATAAAGCTTACCTGACATATGTTCTGAATTTATAATCATTAATACAAGTAAGTATAGGAGAATGTCAAAAAATAAACATAGATCCTAATGATAGTTAGTAAAGTATGAAATAGTAAGTTTTTCATTAAATTAATACTTTTGTGCATGAATTTATTATAGATTTGTGTAAGATTGTATATACGCATATTTTTGATAAATCAGTTTGTTGATTATTATTAACTCATTAGTATCATAATAATCTAGAAGCTACTGAAACAAAAAGTATAATTTGATTATGAGAATATTATCAGAACTAAATATAACATTATATCAACTATATTATTTATATAAAAATCTGCACAAATTATTTTAAATGGTTTAGTATTAATATGTTGTAAGAAAAGTTTAAATTCCATTAGTTCTAATCTGATTGGCCTGATGGAAATCTACGAATTAAGAAAAAATTCAACTTTTAATAAAAGGCAAGAATTTTATAATTGCACTGCTGATTAAAATTTTTAAAGACAAATCTTTTTTGCAGATGAATTGATTTTAGAGAGTGCAGTATAACTGATTTATTATTATTAGCAGTTACTGATAAATGAAGATGATCATTCTAATTCCATAAAAAAGATAAAGAAATGAATAAAAATAAAATGTTAGAAAATGCAAAAAGAAAATAGATTAGAATCAGAATGGCTGTGTGTGTGTGTAGTTCTCTAGTTAGAGAAACTCACATAATCCTATAATCATTAATAAAGATAATTTATTACACGAGCATTATGATAACTAAGTCCAGCATTAGTATAAAAAGATTTAAATTGGTAAAATAAAAGAAAGTGATATGCCTAAGAATATATGTGATAAATAAAAATTTAAAAGCAATAAATTCAAAAAAGTAACTCTTCTGATAATCTCATTGACATAGTTGATTCTGTATGTTTACACAAACTGACAATAAATTTTTTTATTATAGAAAATTGTCCAATTGTTATTATAACCAGATTTTTTACATAATCAAGTGTTTTCAAGATATGGAATGAAGATCTGAGATAGTAGTTCATTTATATTTCATATATCAACAAGATGATGTTGTACAAATGGCAAAAGAAAATAGAAATATTTATAAGTTAGATATTTGTTATGATTTGGAAAATAGACTGTTTTTATAACATTTGTACTTTCTCTTATGTTAAATTATGTTATAGCATAGAGATTGTGCATAGTCTAATTGTAAGGATTACAATGACAGTAAATTGATGCATATACAGTGGTATCTCCTATAATGATCATAATAACTTCAAAAAATTTATTATGCAATACATTAGTTCTATTACACATTGAAAAGTACATATTTAAGAAAGAAGTTTATTCCAAGCTCTCAATCTAGTATTATTCAACATAATTATTTAGTTAGAAAAAATATAATACAAAATCAAAAATATAAATATAAAAACAAATACTACATTAATTATTCTACATATTTAAGTTTTAAGCATTGTAGTTCAGTTTTAGAAAATAACTGAAATTAAACTTTTAAAAACATAAACAAATTTACATAATAAAATTTACAAAAAGTTAATGATTTTTGACTTAATCCATCCCATATATAGAACTTCCATTTTACTATTCAAAAATCATTTCTTACTTGATGTCCATATTAAATAGTATTTTCACTTTGATTTTTGTTTTATCACATGACTAAAATTATTATACATACATAGCAGAATAATTTTATAACTCTATAAATAAATCATGACTATTAAATATGTAAATTGACAATATATAACTTAATCACAAACTAAGTCTAAAATATTTTAATATGATTCCTAAAAAATCATTTTAATAAACTTGGTAATGGGTCCATTCTTTTGTAATAACATAAATTCTTTGATCAGATGAAGATGATTACTTTTATTTGACTCCCAGCCTAAGCATCAAATCCTTTGAGATTGTGAAATTTCTATATTAGTGATAATGTTTGTAATTTATTAAACAAGTTGATTTATATGTGTTACAAATAAAAAAACCAAAATAAATTCTAATAATTTTAATAACTCCACAAATAAATCTTGGCTATAAAATATATAACATTTAGAACATGTATTAATTTATTTAGAGATCAGCTGGGTCTAAAATACATTGCAATAAAATATTAAGGAATTATTTTAGCAAACGTACACATACTACCAATTAATCTTGTTCATATAAGTTTATATATTCTCAATGCTACATATGTTATTACCATGATTTATTATAGAGTTATTAAATTATTAAAATTTCATCTGATTTGTTATTTGACACTATAAACTGGTTTGATTAATAATTGTAAAAATCATGGCTTAATACAAATGTTTTACACTTTTAAAGTATTAAAATTTACTTTATTTACTATTTAAGAACCTTGAGATCAGAAAAAAGTAGTTTTTTTATCAGATCAATAAATTAATGCTAATATGCATTTTTAAAGTTTGTTAAAATTAACTTTTTAGAAATGTGAATTATAGTAATACATTTAAGCCTTAGTTAGTCTAATACATAAAATATTTTCACAGTAAAGATACAACTAAACATAAACTAAGTAGATGACTAGATGTCTGAAAATTTAATGAAAATAAAAAAGCTTTGAAACTTCTTGCACATGTATGTACTATATCAGGATAAATAGCATTTGTTGTAGCAAGAGAATTTGTTCTACAAATCATGTCTCAGTGAAAAAGAGAATTTGTTCTATTACTTGCTCATTCTAAAAACATATACAGTAGCAGACTCCTATCTATATGTAATCATATCTAAACACTGCTATTATTTAAATATTCTAACAAAGTTCATTGCGTATCATTTTACTTGTAAATAAAACTATTTTGACATGTGATAGGTTCAACATTTTCCACAGTCTCATAAAAATAAATAGCAGCGTTGTCCTCTCGAATCTAAATTGCAAAGTAATAAGAATTATGTTAGATCGTTTTTGAAAAAATAAAGATTTGATTTAAACAATTATATATTAATACATTTAATAGTGTAAATATCACATTAATAAAAAAAGAATAGCATTTATCTTATTAAAAAGAAAAGTTGTATATATATTTTAAAGTATTACCATCGTAACTAGAAAAATCAGACCAATATTTACACCCATTAAATTTCAACATGAAATACATAAATGTCATTTATAAAATTTAATAATAATAAAAAAATAATCCATAAATTTTAAACTGCAATTCGTGTGTGCATGTAATGTAGATATTCCATAGTTAGATGCAATCATATTTATTCATAATTGAAATTGTATGTCTTTATACATGTCTACGTTTATGTTCAATTCTGGATTATTTTTATAGGGATATTTACGCAGCATTTAACTTGACAAACTGTCAATAAAAGATGTTTGTACTTTTAAAAATGATATTTTTTCGAGTTAAAAAATATTAATACTGTTGTTTAATTTTGATTTTTAAAGATTTAAATCAAAATTAATTATTCTTTTTTTGTAAAAGTAAATAAATTAGAAATTTCAGTATAGAAAATATTTATTAATATTAGTAAAATATGTTAAATGCAATTTGCATTAAAAAAGCCAAATATAGATATAAATAATACAAACATTATATATAATATGTTGACTAATTTTGTTAAGTATGAAAAATCTTCTACAGAATAATATAAACCAAGTGTATAACAGTTTGCTTATTTTAAAATTATTTATTTTATTTTTCATTTTTTTTATATTTTATAAAATTATTATACAAAAAATTGGACATAAAATGATTGATAAATTATAGTAAAATATAATTCTTAAAAAATATTAAATTAAGATCTTCCTAATATATATATATTGTAAGGATTGGATGGCTTAATCCTCTTGGTTAATTATGATGTAAAAAAAGAAATGAAACAAAGCTGAAATGTTTTCTTCAGTATTTGTAAGATTCTGAATTATTTATTAACAAAGAATAAACATATTTTGATCAGTTGGGCATATGTTTATTTATAGAGTTGAGCGGTTGATGCACATTGCCATCTTTTAATATATATGTATCTAAAATATTTCAATCTTTGATTTTTACTCACCTTTTTATTTTTATCATTATTATATTTTGACACTTCTAAGGTTAATATTTTATTTAGATTATTGAAATGTCAATAGTAACAATGAATAAAGAAAGGATAGATAAATGAATTATATTAAAATTGTATTATGAACAGTGTTAATAACACAATGAGTTAAAAGTATAAGTGTAGGTTTATTTATTTGTAAAATTAAAAAAAGGATTTGTGATTTACATTTTATGTATTTTTATTTTTATATATTTAATTATTTATACTTTAAATTATCTATATTATTCTTTTTTATTAATGTCATCAATATGACATTAAGATATTCAAAAAGAAATTTTGAAAGGATTATTGTCAATATGTGAGTGAATTTAATAATTAACAATAAGAGTTGAACAGAATATTCAATAAGCAACTTGTTTCTGCCAGTTTACATCAAATGGATGATCATTAGCAAACATGTATATGTGAAAGAAAATTGTATTAAGTGACTAGCTATCCTCACTTGGAGACAGAAATCAACAGTATGATTCAAGAAACATTTCTAAAACCTTGATTAATCTTATTCTATCTCATCATGATTTGCAGAAATAATATTCTGAAACTGTTCATCAACAAAAGATTTTGTCAGCTATCTTAATAAAGTTAAAGTTTCAAGATCAAAGGAGAGACTCTCAAAAATAACTGTTTTCGTTATTAATAAAATAAGAAAATTATAAGAGGCCAATCTCTTACAAATGAGGTCTAAAACTGATGTGTATACACATTTGTCATTTTTTTTGCTATATATATTTTATATTTCTTTACTGTATCTCAATGAAAAGATTAAAGTACATTAATAGGTATTGATTTTTTTATAACTATATCACATGATTTATAACATATAGATGTATACTTATCATATAGCATATATTTATCATAAAGTATAAATATGTTAGATGAAATCTTTATTGGCATTAATATCAAAATAAAGATTGCTTTAAATGTTAAAAATTTTGATTTTATTATTATTTAATATTTTCACTTGCATATAACTTAGGATCTTCATTTGTCATTAGACATGTTTGACGGGTGGATTTGCTATTATAGTATTTCATTTTTTTATAAAAATGTATACATCTAACCCTAGAGATCCAGGTAGTCATTTTAAGTGTTTATTATGAAAAAGTACTTATTAGAAATATTACAATGTTAAGTATAAAATTTCTACTAGGCTTTATAAAGTTAAGCATCATACACATAGATATATTAGTGCTTTTTCAATATTTAAAGATGTATCACTAAATAAAAGATTATTCTAAGATGAAACTTGTGCTTAAGTATCTCATAAAGGAAAATGTAATTCAAAGGAACACAGATACATATTATAGTTTTGAAGATATATTAGTGCTTTTTCCATATTTAAAGATGTATCATGAAATAAAAGTGATTATTCTAAGATGAAACTTGTATTTAAGTATTTCATAAAGATAAATGTAGTTTTAAAAAAAACACAGATACATATTATAGTTTTGAAGGAATTTTTATTTTATTTGATAAGTTAGTTTAATTCTCTCAAAGAATGAATCTTGATCATGAATTACTTGAGTGTTAATAAGTAGGATTATTATTATTATGCATTATTTAGTTACATGACATAGATAGCCTTCATCTTGCATGTAAATGAAATTTAAGCAAATATGCCAATAACAAATATTATTCAACATAAGCTCTATGAATCAATTGAGAAATCTATGTACTAAAATAAATATTTTTGCTTTGTTATTTTATTTTATTGTTGTCACTCTCAAATATATCATAAATAAAAGATGAACCAATTGTTTTATTTAAAGTTTGACTTCTTCATGCAATTTTTTTATTATTATTTAAAACTACATCACTTTTCTCTCTCTCTCTCTCTCTATATATATATATATATGTTAAAACGAAGATTTGCACGGGTTAAATATATAAAATACATATTTTGCGGGTTCATCCGTGTTAAAAACTTTTAATATCAATATACTGACATTTCGACTTGGTCACACAAGCCATCCACAGAGTTATAAAAAGGTAGAAAGACGGTTGTAGAGGCGCTACAATCACTGGTTTGAATAAAACATTAAAAATCCCACCAATAGCAAAAATGTTAAATTTAAGAATGTTTTTTAAAGAAATCTTTCCAAATAGGAGGAAGTTTGCATGTATCATCTCGCTTATTGATACAATCTGGCCTTTTAAGTATCTCAATGGCTTCTCTGATTTTGCATTGGTAGAGATTATCACATCTGGATATGATCCTGGTACTAGAAAAATCTATTTTATGACCTGAATCTATAGTATGAAGTGAGAGTGCTGATGATGATGAGTGTTGTTTAACTGCATTAGCATGCTCATCTCTCCTAACACTGATGCGACAATTACTCATACCTATGTAAGAAGCTTTACAATTTTTACATGAGATTTGATAGACACCATGAGATTCAAGAGGGATTGAATCCTTAGGCTTGGTTATTATATTGCTGATATTTTGATGAGCAGAAAATGCTGTATCTATATTATAGCATTTTAATATACGTCCGATACTGTCTGTAGTTCCTTTTACATATGGAACACAAATCCTAATAGCTGACTTAAAGTCAGCTATTAGGATTTGTGTTCCATATGTAAAAGGAACTACAGACAGTATCGGACGTATATTAAAATGCTATAATATAGATACAGCATAGTCAGCTATTAAGATTTGTGTTCCATATGTAAAAGGAACTACAGACAATATCGGACGTATATTAAAACGCTATAATATAGATACAGCATTTTCTGCTCATCAAAAGATCAGCAATATAATAACCAAGCTTAAGGATTCAATCCCTCTTGAATCTCATGGTGTCTATCAAATCTCATGTAAAAATTGTAAAGCTTCTTACATAGGTATGAGTAATCATCGCATCAGTGTTAGGAGAGATGAGCATGCTAATGCAGTTAAACAACACTCATCATCATCAGCACTCTCACTCCATACTATAGATTCAGGTCATAAAATAGATTTTTCTAGTACCAGGATCATATCCAGATGTGATAATCTCTACCAATGCAAAATCAGAGAAGCCATTGAGATACTTAAAAGGCCAGATTGTATCAATAAGCGAGATGATACGTGAAAACTTCCTCCTATTTGGAAAGATTTCTTTAAAAAACATTCTTAAATTTAACATTTTTGCTATTGGTGGGATTTTTAATGTTTTATTCGAACCAGTGATTGTAGCGCCTCTACAACCGTCTTTCTACCTTTTTATAACTCTGTGGATGGCTTGTGTGACCAAGTCGAAACGTCAGTATATTGATATTAAAAGTTTTTAACATGGATGAACCCGCAAAATATGTATTTTATATATATGGGTCATAGTACAATGCTGGATTTTATTAATGTAACTATTTTACACTTAGAACATCAAAATGCTATTTTGATTATTTGTTCATAAACTTCTGTATTACAGAATAATAAAATATTAAGATATTAAATGAAATTCTTGTATTTATTTGGTTTCTAAATATAGTGTAGATTCAATAAAATATTCCCTTTGTTTCTATATTCAACAGGTGATCTCAAGTCTCATTAGTGTATCTTAATGCTAAACCCTGAAATTAGAGATTTAAGAGAAATAATAAACTTTCATGTATTTTTTTTCATTATTATCAAAAGTTTGGCTTGTTTAGTTGTGAGATATTATTGTAAGAGTTGGCTTATTCCCCATATTAATCTTCATTAGAATTTGATATATAAATGATAAAGTTTCTCTTTCATTATTTGTTTTTTGTCTAATTTAAAAGCCTCCATTTACACTATATATATATATATATATATATATATATATATATATATATATATATATATATATATATATATATATATATATATATATATATATATATATATATATATACAGCAAAACTATGGGGTATTTGAATAAGATAATCTTTCTGTACATTCTTTAAGTTATGTACCAAAAATTTGTGAGGCTACTAAGTAAGAAATGCTGCACACTCACCCCTTATCATTATTATTTTCTATAGTTATAATTTGGATGCCACAATTTGTGGGGTTTTCTCAAATCAGAACCACTCTATCTCATTCTCCATGTTACAATATATATACATTAATGTAAATATTTTTTGTTTATATGTACAATAAAATAGTTTTATATTTTTTTCCAAAGAATTTTATTTTTTACCCTAATTATTTAAAATTTAAAATTTTTATTTTATATTATTTTTAATTAAATTTTAAAAAAAGTAATTGGTTTCTGAATTAAATTCAAGAATAGAATGGTTGATTTTGGTGTTAAATTTATAATCCTAATATGATGAAACTTTTAAATCCAAAGATCTTTATAGCCTTTTTTCGACAATTCTTTTTTAAAACTCAACTTCTTTAATATATATATATATAATATTTAAATCCACGTATATTATCTATACTAAATGTAATGTAAGTATAAGGGGCTTGAATTCAGACTTATGCTATCCAATCAATCTTATATAACTGATACATATGACCACACATGTGTGAAAAATATAAATAATATCCAATAAACGTATTTTGTGCTGATCCAGAATTTATCAATTAGTCCGGATCATCATCTCCAATACATACATATAATCACTGCTCAGTTTATATTAAGATAGCATATCTTCAGACTTTAATGAGCAAGCTTCAATCTTCTCCACCCTCTTACTCTTCAGCCATCCATCAATGATATAGATGGCTGAAGAGTTGGAGAGTGGAGATGATTGAAGCTTGTCCATTAAAGTCAGAAGATTTGCTATCTTAATATAAATTGAGCAGTGATTGCATGTATGTGTTGGAGATGGTGATCTGGATCAATTGATGAGTGATGGTTCAGCACAATATATATATATATATATATATATGATCTATATATATATATATATATATATATATATATTGGAGATCATTTATCTTTTTCACATATATGTGGTCATATGTATCAGTTGTATAAGATGGATTTGATAGCTGTGGGAACTTTGAAATTCTGAGTTTAAGTCCTTTATAAATATATATAAATATATTGTAATACAATAATTGTAATGATGTTTAAATGGAAATCTTGAATGTGTGAAGTTATCCATTTAAATCAACTTAATTAAAAAGCATTTAATGTAGAATAACTACCCCATGTCAATAGTCAAAGTAAACTGATAGATTCATACATCCAAAAGAAGGATTCTCTTTTAAATGCCACTCTAGATCTAATATAGAGATCAAAGAACTGCAGTTTACATTTATAGGTGTAAGAAATCAAAGTATAACAAACTTTCCAATTTTCTTAATATACAGTAATCCATTCCACTGGTAGATTATATATTGTAATACAATATTTTTAATGGATGTTTAGATAAAAATCTTGAATGTGTGTAGTAATTCAACTTAATTCCAAAGCACTTAACCAAGAACGTTTGCTCTAGGCCAAGAGTCAAAATAAATTAACAGACCTATGCATCCAAAATGACTTTTGGCCTGGGGCAGTTCTAATGCTATCTAATTAAGTTTATTTAAATGAATAAGTCCACACATTCAATATTTTATTCTAAAGATCCATTAAAAATATTGTATTACAATATATAACCTATCAGTAGAGGAGTTTTTCATATAGTAAGAAAATTTTAAAAAAGTTTGTTATACTTTGATTTTTTATACCTAAAAATGTAAACTGCAGTACTTTGATCTTTATATTAAAGTGGAATTTAAAAGAGGATCCTCCTTTTGGATACTTCAACCTGTCAGTTTACTTTGACTCTTGGCCTGGGGTAATTGTTCTAGGTTAAGCACTTTCTAATTAAGTTGATGTAAATGGATAACTCCACACATTCAAGATTTCCATAAGTTAAAATATTTAATTTTTTATTTTTTAAATAAAATCGTATTGATAAAATAAAATAATTTTTTTCAGAGATGCTAGTTATGAATAAAATTAATATCACTTCTTTTTGTCAGCTATTTTGCCATTTTTTATTAAGTATATAAATATTAAAAAACAAGTAAAATTCTACTCTAATATTTTCTACTATATACTAAGTAACAAATCCCTCTTTCCAGATATGTTTATGGCTTTTACCTTTATCAACAAAACTTTGGATTAGGATTGATAGCTGAAAATAATTTGGTTATAAATATAACAGCCATCTTTAATTCTATTTTACTATTCATATTAAAAACATCAAGTTAATTTAACTAAGGATTTTGAACCTAAGGCAATCAGTTTGAACAGTATCATAGACCTGAATCAAGTTCAACACATGCACATATATATTATTGAATATATTTTCAAGAATAACTGTGCTTAATAAAATAAAATTAAAACATCTTTTATTTGTGAAAACATTCATTTCAACACACACACATGTATATATAATGATAAAATAATAAATTAAATTAATGATGCTCTTAAATCTTACAAATAAATTTAAATAGCAAAACTTTTAGTTATTTTCCTAACAATTTTCAACTGAAAATGTTTTAAATTTAGAAAAAATAAATATCGTGATTTAATATTTAGTGACTCAAAAATTTTAATATTTATAATTTGTCTATTAATTAAAGACTTATTTTTATTTATCAAAATTGAATCTTTGATTTTTTTTTATTATGCTGTCTTCCTTACATAAAAAATTCTATTATTTTCCAGATTGATATTGAAAGTTAATTCATGTTTTTTTTATTATAAAAGAAAACAAATGCTGGCATAAAATCAATATAGTTTTTTTTACACATTTATATAAAAATTTAAATTGTTCAAAAATGTGTTTTGGATTATAGATCTAATTATGTAATTATTACCTTGAGGGACTGTAACTTGGAGCTAATTGCTACAATTTAAAATTCATCTGAAAAAAGAGCAGCTACAACAAAATTTTATGGTGGAATTATTAATAAAATTACTAATCATAAATTTAAAGTAAATATAAAAAAAAATTCATGGCAACTTGCTATTTCAGAATTGAAATGGAAATTTAAAATTACTAATATGATTTGTTTGAAAGAAGATAAAGATTTGAGAATATGTTTGATGTCAAAATGTCAGTAAATTGAGAAAATTAAAATAGAGATGGATAAGTGTGTGTTTTTATTTTAAACTGCAAAATATGTGGATAGTCAAAGTATGATATTTATTAACAACATATTAAAGGATTTAAAAAAACTATAGACAATCATATATATATATATATATTTTAAGTTCTGTGTGCCTTTGTATTTTTGCAAATGCAAAATTATACAAAGATGGACATTCTTTCAGAATTATGATGGATCATTTTATGTCATATATATATAAATAGATTAAGATATGATAAGAACACTATTACATTATCTTCCGTATTGGTAAATAAAATTAAGAATATTGTAATTGGTAAAAATGATATTATTGCTTCGTTGAATGTGAAAGAAATATATGTTTATATTGATAGATTAGATTCTATACAAATTATTGAACAAGGCTAAAAATAAATGCTGATACAATTTACTTAAATTTTATAATCCGTTTAATGCTTATTTTTTAAAACAATATTATTTTTACTGTTTAAAGTTGAAATACTTCAATCTTATTTTAAGCAATTTAATATGCTTATTACATAACATATTAGTTAATATACTAATGTCGTCATTTTGGGTTTTCTTTTGTACTGTTATGTTTTTTTTTTAATATTTTAGTAATTAATGAAGTTACATTGCCCTCTTGACAAAAACAGAGTTAATATAAATAGACATTTTTAATGTTATTGTAATCAAAGGCTAATATTTAATCTAAATATAGACATAATTCGTTAAAAAAATTTTTTTTACGAATATTATTTTAAAAAAGTTAACTATTTTCAAGTATATACATATAACACACATTTTAAATTAAATTTGTGAGCTAAGAAATTAAATAATTAATGAGATCTAACATAGGCATGGTTGATAATAGTATTCACTCGTTTTCATTTTTACAGTCACTTTTAATCCTACTTAAATATTTATATGTCAACTATTTTAAATTTTAAAAAGTTGGTTAATAATACATTATGCTCTCTCCTTTTTTTATACAGATTTACACGCTTGTATATATTTTACAAGATAAATAAATATGGTGGAATAATGGTTAGCCATATTCATCACTACAGCTTTAATCTAGAAAAGTTGAAACTATTTTTAAAATACGACCATTTTAAAGCAGCTTTTTAAAAAAATAACTTATTGTAAGCTATTCTGATATTCATTCAATTATTGATCGGTAAAAGGATATCTTATTTGGCTAGCAATGTTTCCCAACCTGTGGTACGCGTACCACTGGTGGTACGCGAGTTGCTGGTTGGTGGTACATGAAAAATAATCAATAATGGCGGACATAAAAAAAATTAAATCATAAAAATATAGAAATGTTTTTTTCCAATAATTCATAAAAATTATTTTAATTAATAATATTATGCAGTAAAGTTGTTAATATGTACAGTCGATAACGATCTTTAATGTTAATGATAAAATTGAAAGTATGATTAAGAAATTAGATTTTTGGAAACAGTAATATATATAAGTATTGAAAACAATCAACTGGAAGTATTCGAAACTTTACATATTTTTTTGTTTGAAAATAAGGTTAGTCTGTCTCAAGATATACGAGAAAATATAATAGCCCATTTAACAGGATTAAAATTGTCTTTCATGGAATGTTTTCCAAAACCCAAAAACACAAATGATAATTGGATTTCAAACCCTTGTCTATGCAGAAAATTTGGAAAAAGCTACACCATTATCAATAAAGACTAAAGAAAATTTAATAGAATTATCATGTGACAGAACTTTACAAGTAGAATTCAAATGACACAATCTAATTAATTTTTGGTTAAACATTAAATAATATGAACAACTTTCTGAGAAAGCTCTTAAATTATTATTACTGTTTACTAGTACGGAATTAGTAGAAAGAGCTTTTTCTTCATATATTTAAAAAAAAAAAAGTATCGAAGCAGATTGAACACAGCTGTAGACTTAAGGGTATATATACCTCACATCTTTTGAACCAAATTTCAAAAAATTATATTGTTCGAACAAGCACAAAGATCTCATTAAATTTATTTTATAAAAATATTTGATTATGATAAGAAAATATACTAATTGTTTTTTTATAATTTTGTGTTTTTATTAAAACCATTTATTAGTAAACAAAATATGACAAAATAGTAGATAAATAATGAGTTAGATCAAGGCAAGTCAATCCAAATTATTTAATTTGAAAAAATGTATCAGAAAAGGATCATACCCAGAAATTAGACTCTCATTAATTCTTGATCATCTGTTGTGGATTACTAGATGTAAGCTAGTATTTAATCATCAAAATTTTAATCCTATTAACTTCATGCTGAACAATATAAAGAAAACAAAAACAAGAGATAGCCTGATAACCCCTGAGGTTATTTTTACGATGACTTGGGACATGCTGGATTTATCCTCTCCATGGACCAACCAATAGCAAGATGCTCCGAAAAAGAGAAAACAGATTCAAATTCAGGAAAACCAAATGAAGGAATGAGAAAACCCTTTGAACAAAATATGTACCAAATAACCTTTAATGTAATAATGTAATCTTTAATAAATTATTCTGGAAAAAATATGAAACTTTGAACAAACACATACATATAAATATGTTATAGTGAGTTTATAATTTCAGTGAGTTTATAATCTGGCATGACATTTAGACATGTTTCAATGTAATTTGTCTCATTATGAGATGTGAATACATACATGGTCACCCTATAACATTTATAATGCAAATAAAATAACACACACACACAAAAAAAATTTCACGAAATACAATCATTTTTACGAAGTGGTACAATTTAGCATGATGTACTACCAAGTGGTACATGAGCCAAAAAAGGTTGGGAAACACTGGGCTAGAGGATAAAAAATCTAACAAACATTTTAATGCTTAGCAGTTCATTAACCTAATAAATATCGGCTTCTTTCTTTTTTATCTGTGGATAAGTGGGATGAGACATATATATATATATATATATATATACATGTATATTGCCTATACTAAACTTAATGTAATTATAAGAATGTTGAACTCAGATTTTCAAACTCACTACATTATCCAATTGAAATTTTTACAATTGATACACATGACCATATACATATAAAAAATATCAATGCTCTCCAATATACATATTTTGTGTTGAACCAGCAGTCATCAGTTGGTTCAGAAAACATCTACACATATATACAATTACTTCTAACTTTATATTAAGATAGGAAATCTTCAAACCTTAACGGACAAGCTTCAATCATCTCCACTCTCCAATTCTTCAGATATCCATTTCATTAAAAATTCAAGGGCTTTGAGGATTTCATTTTCAGATTTTCAGTGATATAGATGGATTTCATTCTCATATTTTCAATGATATGGATAGATGAAAAATTGGGAGTGGAGGAGATTGAAGCTTGCCCACTAAAGTTTGAATATTTTCTATCTTAATATATGCTCAGCAGTGATTGTATATATATATGAGAAATAGTGATCTGGACCAACTGAAAAATGCTGATTCAGCATGATATACACATATTGGAGATAATTGATCTTTTTCACATGTATGTGGTCATGTGTATCAGTTGTAAAAGATAGATTAGATAAATGTGGGGGATTTGAAAGCCTGAGTTCAAGTCTTTATAATATATATATAGTATTATTCTTTTAAAGATTTCAATAAGTATTAAAAATTATTGTATAACAATTATAAAACCTGACTTTCATAAATTTAAAATGAATTCTTTCTTTCTTACTTAATATAATAGCATCTAACGATAAAAGTTGCACTTTGTTGATTCAAGTATATATTCTGTTTCTTAATATGTCCTAAAACATTTATGGTTTACTAATGACAAATTCAAAAAAAGAAAATTATAATGATTATTATACTTAAAAACTGAGCATATTATTATATATATGAAATGTGTAATAATTCTGCTTAACCTATTTATATGATAAAGTTTAGTAAAGCTAATTATGTACAGTTTTTATATCTATATGACATTTATTTTAAGTATAATAAAATATGTAATATGTTTCAGTCATGTTTTTCAATTATGATCATTTCATCAAAACTCATGTGACTAACCCAGATTATCTTGAAATTTATGTTTTATATAAAAATATCTAGATGTTCATTTTTACTGACTAAATTGGATGGCTGACTGATTGAGCAGTTGAAAAAAATCTGAGCTTCCATAAAATATCTTTAATTATTTTAATATGCAATTGTATCTAGGTTACAAAATCTAACATTTTAAATCTAAAACTGCATACACTTTCTCCACTATCATATACAATTGCACAAGATCTTATCTATGATAAATTCTTACTTTTTTAACTTTTAGTAGCCATTTTAGTGTAATATTTTGATTTTGGAGGCATCAAACTATCCACACAGTATAACACATATTAATTTTCAAAAAATACAGAACAATTTCTATTTTGACTTTTCACTATTAATAAAAACAAATTACTGTTCTTTATATTTAATGAAAAAATTAATGATGAGTAGATGTAAATGGAGTAAAATTAATAATAAAAATATTTGGTTCTCAGATTATCAACATCTTGTATAAGCTTATATTAATAGTAAGTTTTATTCATGATAATGATTACAGTCAATACAAGTATAAATCTTTTTTACCTTTAATATAAAGCCAAGAATATTTTTTTAAAAATATATGTATATGTATATCCTTTACAAACATTCATATTTTGTATATTATAGAATATATTCTTAAAAGATAAAAGAAAGTCTGCTAAAAACTTTTACCATTTAGTTGTTATCCTTTACAAACATTCATATTTTGTATATTATAGAATATATTCTTAAAAGATAAAAGAAAGTCTGCTAAAAACTTTTACCATTTAGTTGTTAGCAAATCTGACCAGTAAAAGGATCTTTTTTATTATTCCTCTTTAGTATTGTTATTATGCAGATCATTTTGAAATGGAGTAGTTAAAGAAAATTAAAGTATATATATATTACACATACTAAATTGAAAAATTTCATGAACATTATTATGTGAAAGAAAATAATAGATGTAAAAGTGAATAGAGAACATCTTCTTGCTCTCAAACTAAGATGGTTCAGATTGGCCTATATAATTAGACCGTAGATTTAAACATAAGATGGCCACTCTTATCTTTTCAAAAGTCTCTATCTTGTGTTTAAGTTCTCAGTACTCAACATGATGTTGTTGAGCTATTATAATATTAGTACAGAATATATAATAATGGTGGAAATCTTTTTTCTTTAATTACATATATATTGCATACTAAATATCTCACTGTATAACTTTTTTTATTTTCATTTATCTATAATACTCCTGTACAGATAAAATTTGTCTAGAGAAATAATATCTTTAGTTAACTTGTCATAGAGAATTGGTGATAGGAAAGTTCATCATTTTAATGAGAGTGTTGAGAGGAAGCTATGCTGTTAATTACATAATTAGATGGTAATGTTTATGCTGAAATGTTCCAATTTTTTTTACAAAAAGTTTAATAAATCATAGATGGCTGTCTTTTGAAATTAAACAATGAAATTTTTCTATTTAAAAAAAATTAAAATACTAAAAATTGGGTTTGCTTTTTTATTAATATACAAATACAATGATAACTATATAATAAACCCAAAATATCCATAATAAAAGTTTCAATGGTCAGTAGATTTTCCAGCAGCCCCTTATAAATAAACACTGCTTAATATTAAATTTTTTCCATTATTGTTTGGTACTTTAATTATAATTTCAAATAAACATCCATTTATTAATTAATATTGGATAAATAACTAGGTTCCTTATAAAATTGTTAGCTGAAAAAAATTGCTAAACCTGATTACAACTAAAAGCAATTTCTAGTTTTACTGGTACAGATTTGATTTCAGATTGTAAGCATCACAGGAAGATGTTATCATTGGATCACAATGTCCTTCAAAATTCTTACTATTAATGAAAAAATAATTTTCAGTACTTTATGCAGTAAATATTAAATTACATCTACTATAAAAATAAGTTACTGTTGATTATGAAGATGGCAACAAAAAAAGAGATATAAATGCTTTCTTTGCACGCACTATAATTGTGCTTTAATTTTTGATAAATAATTGATAATTAGTAATTGTTTTTTTTATTATTTGATTATTATGCTTATTGGACTCCTGGAATCAGATAATCTGTTTTTAAGCAGATCAATTGCAATACATACAATGTAAAATTTAAATAAACATATCTTAAAATAAACAAGATATATATTTCATCAAGTGTGTAAATGGTATACTTAATGCATTTATGTATGTAAACATGAATAGTCGTTTTTCTATCAAAAAATTCCTTCTTAGCAATCAAGGTTTAGTTATTGAGTGCTTGCTCACCATCATTATTATCGAAACTCATTAATATTGATAATATAACTCTAAATGTAAAATGCTAGAATAAATGTTAGAATAATGACAAGTTATAACAAATTAGAGTAGATGATGGTCAATCACATTACTTAATCATAATATTCTATTGCCTAGATATTTTAATTTGCTTTATACCAAAGAAACTAACATGTATAACATCAATTATTATTTGAGTCAATTTAAATTTTTATAATATAACATTTACTAAATTATTTTGTATTTAATAATAAATCTTTAAATTTTTTTCGCATTAAAATTGACATTTACTAATATTCTTTCAACTGTAATAGTTGTAAAAGTGAAGATAAGCTTGAAACATAATACAACTATCCCATGGGTAATATTTTCAGAGAAAGTAAAGAATTCTTCACCATTTTGACACTTCAAAACACAGCTAAACTTTAACTAATATATTTTTCAATTCACTAAAGTGAAATAGGGAAAAGTTTTCAATTTTTCTTTTCCTAAGAAATGACATTAATTATATTAATGAAAAACGAAAATGTTCCCATTATCTTAAAATAAAAAAAAACAAAAAACAAAATATCTTCTTTTTATTTATTAAAAATACATTTTAAAATTATTTTCTAAAAAAATATATTTAAATATCAACATCAACTAACCTTAATAAGAATATCTAGGTTGCTAACTATTCTTGATTAATAAATGGATAACTAAATTAGCTATAATCCATCTGATGGGGTAAAATTTCTGTTTATTTAAAATCCCCAATTATCTAAAATTTCTAAATTCTACTTTCATTTGAATTCCAGAACATGGGCATAATAGGAAGATTATATAAACATTCTGAAATCATATATATATATAAGTGTGTGTGTGTATGATTTATGTTGAGAAATAAATTTTGCATAAATATCACAAATTATTGCATATGTGGTAAAAATAATTATTAAAAAACAACTAAAAACATTATTTTGTAACTTACATATATTTTTATTCAATAATTTTTTTCAATATAATTTTGATTTTTTAAAAAAAATTAAGTAAATACTTCTGAGATAAAAATTAGAAAAAATTTGCTTTTGAAACAATTATTTAAAAATAAAATGTAAAAACAACAGTTGAAATATTCACTTGTGATAGATTTTAAATGATTTTTCTTTTTACATTAAACAATTTTGCCAATCAGAATTGTATTTCTTTGCACAGATGTTATTTTCAATAAGATTTATTTTTTGCATAAATGTGATTTTAATAAATATTTTTTTTAAAAAAGATTATTTTCTGTTTTTAGTTAAAAAGTAAGAAATATTTGTAAATGATAATTTTTTTTTCAAATTTTGATTAAGTTTATATAAAAAAATTATATATTTAAGGATTCATACTTGGTAAATATGTGTATATTGATATTTAGTTATATTTAACTAAAAAGTAAAACAAAAATTGAAAATCCTTAAAATCTTCAAGTTTCAGCAGTTAAAAGGCTTGATGATTAGATTAATTGATACATGTTCACTTCTAAAATAAAATTGTTTCTGTTCAGAAGCCATCATATTGCTTTAAAATGTGTTTTTCCAATAATGCTCTCATTTTTAAAAAGTTAGGCATCTGTCAAAAAAAAATTGTTTTGATAAAAAAAAGATTTTCAAAAAAGCTTTCATATTTATTTGATAATTTCTATTTAGTTATTGCTAGAATAATGATGTATTTATTTTTAAAAAGATGATAAAACTAAAATTCAAAATTAAGTAAAATTCAAATACATTTATCAAGTTAAAAATTAAAAAAAAAAATTCAATTAATGAAAAATGTGTTAGTGTGTTTTTGAAAATTTACTACAGGAATATATGAAATATGATTGCATAGATTTGGTAAATACTTTAGATATATACAAAAACATCCTTAAGATAGATCCATGTTATGATATGTATATAAAACAAATATTCTTCTTAGCATGTGAGATACCTCTTGTAGTATTTATGTAACAAAACTACATTTCATTTATTGTGGGTTTTAATTTATAAATTATAGACATTAACCATCAAAAATAATGAGCAAAAGTTATAATAATGTATTTGTCAGAAAACAATGAAGTTATAAATTTAAAAAAATAGATTTATTTGTGAATATGCTGTATGGTTCTCAAATTCAAATATGTATGGCTCATCCAATGGCTCATTCTCCCTGTCTCTCTTTTAAAACAAATGAGTACAAGGTACTATTACATTTCTTTATAACTTTAACATATACTTTGTATAATTGATACCATTATTAAAATATATAACATGAAAACATTTTAAATGTAATTTTAATTATCTAATTCACAGCAGCAGTGAAATAAACAATGAAATAACTGCAATAACATAAACATAACTGAATGATTATGCAAATTTTAATAGCTGGCAAGAAAATGATTTTTACTAAATATGCAAACATTAAAATAAAGGACATTAATAATTAACAACATCTAAAAATTTCTAACTATAGAAACTAAATTAGTTTTTTTTTTATAATTATCATCAGAAAAAATAATTTAGGATTATTAATTGTGACAGTTTCTTTTCTAAATTTTCTGTATAGAACTCAAATTTTTTTGTTGCAATCTATTGTTTACCAGAACCCTTTCCACTAGATTCAAAGCATTTAATCAATAAGCTACATTTTAGTGTTATTGCTTATTATAACAATATTTCTGCTAAAGTCTTAATATAAACTTAATGCTTTTTGATATAGTACATTAATGTTTATTAAACAGTCTGTTAAAGTCTTAGCATTGATTTAACAAATTTGATGCAATATATTATTTTTGAAGCAATATATTACTATTTATAGGAAGAAAGTTTGCCTTTTTTATATCTTCTACTCAAAAATGTGTTTACAGTTTTTATTAAATATTTATATACTGTGGATTTAATTTTTAGCAGTTTCAGAAGCATAAAAATATTGTAGTTTGAATATGGTTTTCCTTCTTACTACTTTTTAAAATGATTCATTTTTTTGAATATTAGCTAGTTTTTATATATAACTGTTTTTTTTAAAAAATTAAATCAAGTATTTTCATTATATGCCAGAAGCAGAGCACTTTAGAATTTTTCTTATGTTGAGCGTTAACTCGAATTCGGCTCTGTTATATTCTAAATAAAAGTCCAATTTTCTTAATTCACAACAGCAACATAAAAATGTGCTACTGGTTGCAAATGCAAAAATAAAACAGTGCAAATGATGAGTGCAAGAACATTATACAGATATCTAAGACTTTTTATTCTATTTTTTTAAAATTATATGTTAATTGAATTTGTAAAATGTAAGACCTAATAGGCCTACTGCACATAAATTATGTTGAAATTGATGTGGCTATAGTATTTTTTTTTGATATTGGCCCAATAAAACTACTTATCTTGTATTAAAAATATTATTTTGTCAACTTTTAAATAAAAACAATTTTCTTGGAAATATTATGACAGCATAGCAATAAGGAAAAAACATCTCGAAATGCAGCTGAGATTAATTTGTATAATTAGTTAAAAATGAAACATAAGCTCTGAGCAAGATGAGCTGTGATCAGATAGAATTGTTATTTATTTATTGTATAATATTTATGGGATTATTGTCATGTACTTAGATTAAAGATTTTAAAATGCTTCAAAATTTATAGTCAAAATTATGATAGCTCTTGCAGCAGGATTTAAATATGAATAGTACCATATGCAGAAAGTTTTGTATTAAAGAATTAACTACAAATACACACACATATATATTATTTCTTGTATCACTGCTTTTAATCAGAAATCATTTTTGATCTATTTACATATGTATTAGTGAAAAATTGAATACTCCTAATTGCATTACACGATATATTGAGAGCATCTCTTAAATATCTAATACATTTAATCATACATTAGAATCATTAGGGATCTGAATTCTATAATAGATTAATTTTTTGTAGTATCAATTATAATATCTGTATTATTGTAGTATGAGTTTCAACATCCATAGACATATAACAATCTTTTAACAGAAGTAAAAGTACAGTCAGTACACTAATGCTATCTGACTAACTACCAAGATTTTTCTTTACCTCCTCTCCAAATTATAATATATATTAAATACTGTCTATCTATGAGTAAACTATAAGATGAATTGCAAAAAATGTCTAATGACTGCTTGAGAAATTTTCAGTGTTTAAAAAAACTTTCAAGCTTTATATAAATGGTAAATAAATGCATTAAAGAAAATTAAAGAAAACAACAATCTTAAATAATTCATTTGATAGAAAAAGACCTTAGCAGCACAAAGACTGAAGAATATTTAAAAAACCTTCATTATCATATTAGTCAAATGAATGAAGTTGATGAAAGTTTTTATAATTCTAATTTTTAATTTTTTATTCTCTAATTAAAATTAACTATAATTTGGCCAATATATCTGTATACAATTATATATAATAATGACTACCCTAATTAAGATGAGTATGTAATGACGTGAATGCTTTTTTTTAAAGATTTGTACAGTGTAATTAATGATTTAAAAAGTTCGTATTTACTGACATTTAAATATTCCTGTAAATAATAAAATAAATATTGTAAATAAAATCTCAGTTATTGTTTATTCACATATATAAAGACTATTGCCGATTTGTAGGTAGTTATCAGTCCAATTTTTTATATATTAATATCATATAATTATAAGGGACTTGAACTCAAACTTTCAAGCTCCCTACATCTATCCAATCCATCTTATACAACTGACAAACATGGCCACATGCATGAGAAAAACATAAATGATTTCCAAACAGCACTCATCATTTGGTCCAGATCACAATTTCCCACACATATATAAAGTCAATGTTCAGTTTATATTAACATAGCAAATATTAATATACCACGAAATACGAATATTGGAGATCATTTATCTTTTCACATATATATGGTCAATGGATAGATGCAGAGTGCTTAAAAGTCTGAATTCAATTCCCTTATAATTATATTAAGTTTAGTATAGACAATATACATATATTTAAATATAATATACATGTAAGTAATGCTAATTGTACTAACGTATTACGAATTTTATAACTGTTGCGATGATATTGTTGTTGTGTTATTATTATTATGTAATTAGTTTTTTCCCCTATTAAAGAAGGAGCCTCTTAAAATTATGATTGTTTCATTTATTTATTTATTATACACAAAATTTCATTTTCCTAAAGTTTTTGAAGTCTATTAGATTATTTTTTCTATAATTATATATTTTAGAAGTTTACTAAGTAATAAAATATTATTTTAATTATTTTTTGCTTTTAAGTATATAATAACTGAAATACAGGCTTATTATATACCTGCATCAATATATGTAATATATAGGGTATATGAGCACAGACTTTCACACCACTCACCACTCTATCTGAACCAATTGATGATTTCTGGTTTAACATGAAATACATATATTGGTGATTATTTATCTTTTCGGCATATATGTGTTCAAGTGTATCAGTGATATGAGATAGAGTGGTGAGTGGTGAAAATAGCCTATATTTAAATATATATAATTTTCTCCTATTAAATTATTCCTTTTTTCCCCAGTAGTAATTGTTATTTCATATCTTCATAAAGATTCGCACACAGATTTATATATAAAAATACTCAAAAAGAAAATATTGATTTTGTAAAGCATTTTCGTATATCTACTATCATAAGATACCTAATATATTTTATTTGTTTTACTTTTGTACACTTATTATCATCATATGTTTTTTATTATTATTATTATTATTATTATTATTATTATTATTATTATTATTATTATTATTATTATTATTATTATTATTATTATTATATACATAATTACATGACTATGAGTGTATATTAATATATTATAGTTATACATTTATGCGTTTACTTTAAAACGCAGTAGGCTTGCTATTTTTGGGTCATTTTTCCAAGCCTTTGAATTGGGACTAAAAATTATTGATAATAGAAAAACCTATATAGTATATGTCTAGTATTTATAGAAGAGATGTTTTTAATATCTATATATAAACCTATTATATTCAGTTTAATTTTAAAATCATATACATCAAAATATCAACAAAAATAATAAAAAATAATGCAATTTTGAATCAGACAATAAAGTAAGAAATTGAGAAAGATTATATTTGCATATGTATGTATTACATTTTAATCTGAGTGTAGCATATATGAATGTGTTCACTCAATCATTCTCTCTTTCTGTTAAAAAAATATAAATTATTATGCTTATCTTTATTCTTCTTGTGATAAAAATTGATAATGGTGGAATATGAAAGATACAATGCCTACAAAATATTAAATTGTAAGTTTCATAAGTAATTGTCTATATTAATTAATAGCAGTAGTTATTACCACATAACAATGTGATTGCAGATCTACTCATGTATTAAAAAATTACAAATCATTGAAAATATACATAAAGAATAAAATTAATGATGGTAGCAATTTTTCAAGCTTAAAAAATGTTATGAAATGCCTTCTTTTAAAGTTCATATTTATTTCTGAATTTGTTTAACTAACCTTTATCTATTCCATACAAATTAATATCACTGTTTTCAACAGATCTTTTTCAAAAGACTTTATATAGACTTCCAATACTTTCTGATGCAAAACATTATTCTTATCCTTCATTCTAAATTTTATGTTGTCTTCACTGTTCTCTGGATCTATCCTCAGTACTTTTAATAACACATGTAATTCTAGTGTAATATTTTTATCTTATTCTTATTTAATATGCACCATTCTCAGTTTTCTCAAAATAAGTCTATTATTTTAATTTTTTTACATAAGTGAAGAAGGACTATTATCAATCTGATAAAATCTTTAGATATTCATGGACTTGATTTTACATTTGATTGTCTTAAACCAGAAAAGTTCCAATAACAGCATACTTCCAGAATTACTAAATAATTTAGGATGCAAAGCCAAAATATGGATGCCAAAACTATTTAGTAACATTATTCATGCAGCAATTATTCCAAAACCTTTGAATATAAGCAAAACCATAACAATCTTTAAAGTAAATAAATCTAGTAATGATTCAACAAAATTATTGAACAGATCATATTAACAAGATTTCTGTTATTAGCTAAGAGCTATTTATTTGTTGGGTAGGATAAATTTTGGCCAGAAAAAAGTTGCTGTGAATAAGTTATATCTTTAACAATTTATAGTGAAAGAAACTTTCAAAATAAATTAGTTTAACTTCAATCTGTGAGTCTCTTTGGAAAAATGGTTTTTTAAAAGTGTCTAAAATTCTTAAAATAATTACATTACTGGTCAAAATGCTCAGTAATAGAAAAATTGACCTGACACTAAATGATAATTATAACAGATACAAAATTTTGCAGAATAGTCATTCACAGGATTTAATTTGCTCACATAAGACATTTAATATTTAATTAGTGATCTTAAACAGAATGCAGAAAATTCATTTATGTTGATGATATTACTTTGACTTATTAAAAGATATTCTTTCCTGAAATAGAAAAATCTCTCAGTAATAATATGAAAATATTAATTCAATAAAGATAATATGCTCAAGTTTTCATGTACATTACTAAAAATCATTTTGTAATTTGAATATAAGTTTTTGCAATAATAGCCCTTGGATGGTGATTTAACTTATTTTTCTTCATTTCACTAAAGTTAGATTAAAATTAACTTCTAGGAATAATTTCCTTGGAAAGCTAACTGACACTACAAGAATGTTCCAATGCAAATAATTCACACATTCATTAGCGATAGCATTTTCTGCTGATACGTATATCACTGTTTCAAAAAAAATTTGTATACAAAAGTTCTGAATACTCAATTAAATATTACCATGAAAAATATTATTGGAACACTTAATTCTATTTCCTTTGGTAGTTTCCTGTTATTCCTCCACCAGATATCCGAAGAGAAGTTGCTTCACATTTTCTATTAACTTCAAAGAATTACAGTGTAAAATTGAAATTCTTGTGAGATTTTTAAGAAATTTCTTTTCCCTGATTCAAAAATAAAGGTAGGTGGATTTGATCATTCTACATGAAACTGGAATCTCTTCAAAGATTCAGGATAATGAATGGTTTGTGTTCTCATCTCTTTCATATAAGGAATTTATCAGCTATTGATCTATGTAAATATGGGGAAACACAAATTATAAACTACATGGTTAATAATTGCAAATTTATGCTACAGTGACAAAATTGAAGAGGTTAACAAAACTATTCATAAAACTATTAAGAATGTTTGGAGGTTTCTTTACTATATTTTGTTAATAATTAAGATATTATAAATATCATACTTAAAATAAATACACATTACAGCTATTCAGATGAAGTTTTAATTTTTTAATTCACAGCATAGCATAATAGTAAGTACAAATGGCTGCCATTAAAATAATATAACTGATTAAATATCCAAAATTTAGTGCATGAGACTAAGTGTTTAAGATAAAAAAAATGACTGTTGCTATACTTTATAGAAAAGTAAAAATAAAATTTATTAATTTATAATTTTTTTTCAAAACATCATTGAATCTGCATAATTTGATAGCACAAATGGATATATGCTGAACTTTTTATAAATAAATCCTGATGAAAAAATTGAAATGTGCTTGAAAAAAAAATTAACTTTACTCCAAATTTTTAATGTTTAAAACAACAAAAGTAGAGATAGATCTTTAACTAATGTACTATATTATTTACAGTATTACTTTGAATATGACATTTTTTCAAATTTTGGACCCAGAAAAGAGGGGTGCATCTTAAATTGGAACAAAAATTTCTAACATCTTATTTCTAAAGGTCTTTGCTTTATGCTATATATGCACATAATACTATGATTGTTGACTTGTGTAGAATAGCATGTTGAATTTTTTTTAATCAAAAGAAAAAAAGATATATCATTAAATGTCAATAATTTTGGATTAATTTTGTAAATGATTTTAAGTCTCTCTCTCAAACCACTACTTTTAACTTTATTTTGCTAATTTTACCATTATTTTATTGAGAATATCATATTCCACAACCTTTAGAATTTTTTTACAACTAATAAATTAATACAACAATAAGATAACAACTTGTCTTCACTCTGATTGGTTGTTTCTTGTTCTCAACACAAGAGAGTACCTGCCAATGATTTTGATAGTTCCAATATTTTCATTTTGATTTCAAAGTAAAAACATGTTTTAAAATCTTTTTTTATACATTTATAAATTTTTTTAGAAAATATTTGTAAAAATATGAATTATTTTAGAAGAATGATTCATATTATAATAGAAAAATTTACTTTTACATGAAAGCAAATTAAGAATGGCTGCAATTTGTAATTGGATGACAAAGATACATTTTATGACTGCTATAGATTATTTTTGTCAATTATAAAGAGAAATTTCTTTTTAAAAAACTTTTGTTTACTTTAATAATCTGACAAATTATTAATCTGCATTTTAAACAAGGTTTTTCATCAAAAGAAAAAAGATTTACCAGTAATATTAAATGTCAATAACATATTTCAAAATCTTTTTTTTTGTTCTTTGAAAAAAAAATGTCGAACAGTATTCACACTAAAAAAGACTTTGTATGGCAAACAATATACATATAGTTTTGAATGGGTTTTGCAGTCTTTTGAAATC
This sequence comes from Epiperipatus broadwayi, assembly GCA_028023455.1. Classification (NCBI taxonomy): domain Eukaryota; kingdom Metazoa; phylum Onychophora; class Udeonychophora; order Euonychophora; family Peripatidae; genus Epiperipatus; species Epiperipatus broadwayi. Next base: position 5,591,063 of record JAQFVV010000074.1, read on the forward strand.
TTGGAAAGACATACTTGAGGAAATTATCAAAACAATCTTTCTTAAAATGTTGCATTGCTAATGATTTAAATGGTCTGGAGATGATGTACCTTGATGGAATAGTGAAGATGAGAATTCAACTTCTGAAAATGAAGCTGTAGAAAGTGAAAGTATATCTGAAGAATGTTCACAATAAACTAGGTAAACTTATTGTATTTATATTAGTTCATATTTAAGTAATTAAAATTATTTCTTCTTTTTTAATAAAATCCTACTGCATCTTAAATTTGGGGGCGTCATATATTCAAACTATTATGGACATTTAAAATTTTTGCTAAATCATAAGTACAGAATTAATTACTATCATTTATATATACTTATATAGATCTATTTTATTTTTCAGAAAAACAAACTTTAGTAATTCATATAAATCCATATATACATTTTCAAAATTAATGATTTTTAATAATATTGAAAAGACTGAATGATATTTTTTATATTGTTACAAATTCGAAATTTATAGCAATTTACTTTTAGTTGTTTTTTAATGCAAAAACATACTTAGTTATAAAATTTTGTTTTCAAATAATTGTAGATAATTAAATTAAAAAATGAAGAAATTTAGCAAAAGCTAATTCTTAAAAATTATTAGTAGAATTATTGTCATGAACAGAAAACTGTAAAACCTTTTTGGATGCTAACATTCTAATATAAATAAATCATTCATTTTTATTTAAATATCTTCAAAAGAACCAACTACCAAATTTTGAAAATGCTGCTGGTTTTATTTTAAAAAACTTCTCATATGAAATGATGATATTTTACTTTTATTTAAATTACATTCTCTTCAATCTTAAATTTTTAATAATAATTGATTACAACTTTACATCCTTATTATACAAATTTAAGTATATTATTAGACATTTTTTAATTATGTCAATATAAAATTAATTGTATGGATATATACATTTAAAAATATATACTTTGTAATAAAGAATAACATAATTAAATGTAATTTATGAAATTATACAGTGGGTCCCAGTAGAAAAATGATGGATGATTGATTCTCTCATCAAACTGCCCACAATGTTTGTCTGAAGAGTCATATGTATTATATAAGCAATATAGTTTAGCTATAGTCCACATAATTTTAAAGTGATAGTATATCTGAATCACAAATTACAATATTAAATGTGATATGTTTAGTATCTTGATCCATGAGAATATGAGTTAGTATTAAATTTTATTTTATAAAGAATACATTACTATTGAAATATTAGAATATGATTTATACTGTTTATGATAGGAAAACCATGAGTTGCAAGAATATTTTCAAATAGTTTTCAAGATTTTATGATGGCAGGAAGAGTATTGAGTATGATCCATGAATATATGATACACTCTGTTACCTTTCATATTGGTAACTCATGATCTAGACATATTAGCACCGAAACTTATATTCTATATAATATATGCATTGATTCAGAGATGGTACTGCAGGTATCATGCAAAAAACAGTCATATTTTTGTGGGAACACTCTGTGTATATAATATTTAAAAATAATAAAAAGGCCTGAAGATTCACTTTAGTTTCATATATATATATATATATATATATATATATATATATATATATATATATATATATATATATATATATATATATATATATATAATTTACTTTTAATAATTATATATAAATGATAAAAAAGTGTTAGCAACATAATATCCCTTGAATATTTAGTTATACAATATGATATAAAAAATATCAGCTCTTTTCGCACTAATACCACTTATAGAAGTAAATAAATAATAAAAAAATTATGAAATGATAATGCATCCAATTCAGCATCCCCAGACCAGTTTCTGGATTTTGCCTTTAGCAATGATGATTTATAATTAAAAACCAGAACTGCATCTGGAAATCATCTTAATTTCATGTTTACTATCAAGATAAAATTCTAAAGACTTGAATTCAATTCAATTATATGATCCAGAATAATAGTCATGCATTTTACTAACTTCATTTCTTTTTTAAATGTTAATGGTTATTTTCTTTAATGAAGAGTTCCTCCTATCTATATCATGTTATGTGTTAAAAAATAAATGAATTTATAATGATATGCATATTCTCATCTGGAGAAGTGATGGTCTACCTGGAGAAAATAACTGAGGCCAATGAAATATACAGTTATTGATCTGAAGCAGATCTATATGATTATACAAGTATATTGGTGTGGTTCAAAACTTTTTTATTGGTTTAATTTCAATTTTTAGCTTGATAATACATAAGAAGCAGAAGTTAAAGATGATTGTTAGATGCATATTTGTATTGTTTTCAGTTTTATATCCCAAATCTTTATTAAGAAAAGAAAAAGCCAGAACACAATTTAAATGCATTATTATCTTGGAATCACTGATTACCTAAGCTTATTAAAGGTTATGCTACAACTAAGAGATGTTATTGTTTTTTAAAATAGTAATAATTAAATTTAAATAAAATTAATTATTTATTTCAAATGTTGTAAAAGTGTTTGAAAAAAAAATCTATATTAATTTTTGTACAATATTAAAAAATAGTAATGATCTTTTGCCAAAATATTTCAGTAATCTAAATTAAATTTTCATAACAACTAGTGAAATAATAGTCTTCACCAGTTCCGCACAAACTGCATGAAGACCAAATTCATAATTAATACAGATAAAGTTTGCATAAGATTAATAGTAATAATATTTATTTGCCACTCTAGTGCAATAAAAATAGAATATTTATTTTTACAGACTGCCAGTTATACACATACATAATGTTTGAATATTAAAAAATTCAATACATATATTTTGTAATGGTACATATTGAAGCTGGAAATATAGTACATATTTCTGCCTCACCTAGTGCCAATGTCATCAGCACTAGTCTGGGTTTGAACCCAATCCTTATTAACTGACACCCATCTCATATTAGGTGGTAGTATATTTATAATTATTATAATCTTTTGATTAATTTGTATTTTATGATTAACTAGCCTTATATTAGTTTATTTATTCTATATTTGTAAAAATGTATATTGTGTTTATTTTATTAAATTGAATTGAATCCTAGATATCTATAAAATGTTACAAATATTTCAAATTCTTTATTAAAATTCATTTTTCTTCAATTAATCAGTTGGTAACATTTTATATTTATCTTTTAATCAATGTACATTAGAGGATCAATTATATTTTGTAAATTTCTATTTAAGTTTATGTCAAATATCAGTTTGGAAGTCATTGTACTAAATTCCTAAAAATTTTTCTGAATAAAATCTACATTTTTGTTAATCTAAACCTTAATTAAATAGATTTTGTTAGTACAATGACTGATAAACTTAATATGCTTGTTGTTGTTTTTTTTAATTAGAAAATCAACCCTTGGGGCATGTTCATGCAGAGTGATAGATTTTCCCTCCAAAGCAGGCTCCAACCTCAGAGAAGCACTTAGAGCAATTGCAAATGGCAGTTGTCATTGGTGATTTAATCCTATAGATAAAGCCAGATCACATAAATAGTGGATCTTTGATAAGAAGGATTATTATTGAGTTTACTGGAGAGAAGTGATTAATCTATATATACATCATGCCTAAAGAAATGATGGGGTGAAAAGATCGGTCGTTTGCTTCTCAGAAGTCTGTTCCACCACCTCAACACCATGCTTTTCTGGTGCTCTCAACATCTAGCCAGAGACTTTCTGTGTCGAGGAAGCCTGAAATGATCTGACTGTATTAACTGCCTGTTTCAAGCCATGAAATGCCTACTTATTGATTATGAGGTAACATCCAATTCGCCACAAGCCATTGATTCCATTTTACTTGTTTTCCAAACCAATACTAATTTATATTTTATATATCTGTGTGATGTTTATATGGCTTGGTTGAAAATTAGTCTTTTAATTTTATTAAATTTAAAATATCAATTCTTATAAAATTTTACATTATTTTGATGCGGCAAATTAAATTAATTTTGTTGCTTTATTTATAATATTTGACTTACTGAAATTGCCAAGTACAAAACTCATGAAAAACTAACTTTAAATCCCCTCCCTCTTACTTTCTCCAGTTAAAAATTATTACAGGAGACTTACTTCCTGTAAATTAATTAATAGAAAGCTCATTTAGTTTTGTACTTCATATAAAAATTTATTTGAATGATTGAAATTATTTTAAAAGTATCTTACTATTACCTCCAATTTAAAATAGCCCTGTAATTATTTCTGAAAGAATAAATAATTTTAGTGAATCAATTAAGTAAAATTTATCATAGAATTTGATCAGTATGTATTTCATACATATATTTCATTTGTCAGAAAAATATTAAAATTATGATTTACAATTTATTAGTTTGATATTCAATACCCATCTATGCAGTCTTATTTTGTACTCTTTGATAAACTATTTAAGAACTTATTAATAAATGAAATATTTGTGAAGGGTGGAAAAAATTTATATTTTAGTTAATTTCTTTTTTTACATATTATATTTATGATTTATTCATTAGTGGACTAAGGTTTGTGGGGACTTTCTATCGATGTCAGGGAACTGATTATTTTAATCAGGAATTCATTGATTAATTTTTTTAGTGATACACTATCTATATATATATGTCTAAGGCATTAATGTTTTTATAACTACAACCATTCATTTATTATTCTGCTTTGCTACTTACTCATCAGGACCTTTGGAAATTTAACTATGAACAATCCAATCTTTCACACTCCCTCAAAATAGATGTAGTTCATACCAAGGGATCCATTTTCGGGCATTGTCATTTAAGATGGGTATGGGAAGTCCAGCACATCAAAAATATTTTATTATTATTCAGAGACATGCTTTGGCTGGAGGGCCAACATTTCTCTTATCTACCTGTACATATCAGGAATTTCCTTTAGCAAAGCCATCCAGAGGTTCATAACAGACCTCATTTATTTTTTGTTGTAATTTATAATAGCATACTGCCTTCTTCATCATTTTATATCTTTATTTAGCAAACCTGAAAGGCTCTCTGCCATGATGGCACATCCTTCACAAATCAATTTCGTTAATTAATTAAATCTGACTGTATAATTGTCAATTATTTATTTAAGAACTATTTTGCTTCTCACACTCATTATATATAAATGATTTTAAATATATTAGTGTTTTAAATGCCCATCTTTCATATCTTGTAATATATATAAAATAGATTTATTTATAATCTTTAAAAAGGGCTACGGATATTTTATTGCTGATTGGTTCTTGGCAGACCAATTAATAAACTTTTACATTGTTATCAGAGCCACATCAAAACGAATTAAAGAAAATAACCAAGTTGTATAAACAAAGACTTAACTTATTTTGTACTAAATTCCTTAATAAATTCCTATCATATTATTTTAAATAAGCTTAGTTTGTCATCACTCACAATCTCTAAAGTTAATTACTCTATTTATTTAAATATTTCTTTGATTTAAATTCACTTCTTTATAAGGTTGCCAGAAAGAATAATCATTATTACAGTTCAAACCATTAGTAATCGATCAAATCATATCTGTACCATTCTGAAATCATCAGAATCCATTAAATCATTGGTTTTTCATATAAACCCTTTATTATTTTGAGTCTCTATGTGAACCATGACCTCCAGTTGGGACAGAATAAAACCAAGCACTACTAGTGTTATTACAAACGTTATCCATTAGTCAGAGAGGCAATAGTTTAGGCAAATAGGTTAGGATTCATCCTTGTCCTGACATATGTATCTTGTGCATGGTTGGATTCAAGGTACTTTTGCTTGGATTATTCGTCTTGTTGAATGAATACATGATTTTGACTGGCACAATATGAGCAAAAGGGATCTCCTTTAGGTTCAGATGCCAGTTTTAAATAGGCTGGATTTATTTTTTGAGACTCTTTTAAAGAGACTGAGAATTGATTGTATATATGTGTGGAGATGATAATCTGGATCAACTGATAAATGCTGGTTTAGCATGAAATACGTATATTGGTGATTGTTTATCTTTTCAACATGTGTGTTGTCAAGTATGTTAGCAGCCTGAGTTAGCATGGATAGTTGAGGGCCATGTAAAAATCTGAGTTCAAACTCTCCATATATTACATATTGAAATGCAGGTATGAAAAAGCATGTACTGTAGAAAAAAAATTATATATTAACTATATCTGTAAAATTCTTTATAAATATTAATTGAAAACAAGGTTCTACAATAATGTATATTTAAAGTTAGAAGATATTTTTTATTAACTTCAAAAATATAATTAAAATAAAAAATAATAAATGATTAATGATATCAGGGTTGTTGAAGCTTGCAGAACAAATTCATAAACATATTGTGGTGATAACCCCTACTCAACACACACAGAAACGTATACATATACTAACAAATGCTTATGACAAGGCATGTGAAACACTGAAGAGATATTTAAAAAATAAAAAAAGTAGAATATGCCTAATGCACCAACACACATGGACTCGGCAATACATTAGATGGCCATTAGGAAGGGGACCTGAAATCAAAGTGCCATTAGCAATTAAAATCAACAATGAAACATTTACTGGAAATAATATGATCTTACCAATTCTTAATTATTTTAAAAATAAGCTGGGACCAGGGAAATTGATACAATACCAGTCAAATGTATTTGAAATGGCAGAGATTGAATCACCATATGCAATAGATGATTTTATAATAAAAAGGAATGAAATGCCCAACAACTGTTACCCAGGAAGTCCTGGAATTTCACTGTTCATATTAAAACACCTTGACAAGCTGACTAGAAAATGCCTGTTCCAGCTGGAAAATTATTTATCACAGGGAATAATAACAATGGAGGGAGTTAATACGATCGCAATGGTGCCGTTTAATAAAAAAAAGAAGCCCATCCCTTTGTTATCAGAGATAAGGCCAATATCAATGGGTCCATTGCCCATAAAGATTTTAGAGAAAGTAATTAAAGATAAAATAGAACCATTTATTTTGCCGATGATTTTTCCAGCTCAATTTGCAAAAAACATTCATCTACCACACAAGCTGCTATGTTATTTAAAGCTATTTTGACATTGGTTAGAGAAAAAAAAGATATGGTCCGATTGTTGTACAGCTGGATATTGCTTTGACTTTTGACAATGTTGATATATCTGTACTGTTGAAATTTTGAATGACACTGAAATGCCAAATCACATATATATGTTATAACAAATTTACTCTTAAATCAGCTTAACATTACCCTAAAAGGCAGAAATTTGGCAGCTTTCACACCAACTGAATCACTTTCACAGGGGTCCCCACTTAGTGCCATCTTATTCATTTTATATATAAATCCCCTTCTTGTTCAATTACAACAGGTATTTGAGGGAATGGAGATCCCAGGAACAGGTCAAAGATTGACCTGCATTGCATACATGGATGATATTACAGTTTTCCTGACATCAAAAAAGCAGATACCAAAACTACAGATGATTTTAGAAGAATATTCAAAGGAATTTAAACTAGGTTTCAATACAGAAAAACCAGTAGTGTGGACCATATTCATGGGAAGGTCATGTTCATCCATTTTCCAGGCAAAACCAGGCTCATTTCTTGGGTTTCAATTCCATCTGGAGACTAATGGCATGAGATGTCATTTGCAGAACAAATTGAAAAATGAAATCCAGCAAATAGCAGACTCTCTAGCTAATACCTATATTTCAGTATATTCTAAGATTCAATTAATTAACAGTTTGATGATGACTAAGATAGTTTACTTTCTGCCAGTGGTTGCTTTCTCAAACACTTTTTTCTCTAAAATTAAGACCATTTGCAATCAGATACTATGTTAAAAAAAGTCATGGCAATATCAATAGCAAAACTATGTCAACCACTGAATAAAAATGGTTTGGGGTTACATGATATTGGTATTTTTGACAAACAGAGAATGAAAAACAATACAATTGATATTGTTAAACAATTTCCAAAAATTAAGCAGCTCATAGAGGTTATTCCAACTGATAAAACACCACCAAAAATTATCATATTTTGAACAATTAATATATCATTGTAAAACAGAATCATAAATCCCAGAGCAATTTATTAATAAGTACAAATACTGGGAAATTTATGAACTAATAAATGAAAATAATAAAACAATTGCTTTGGAATCAATACTGGGAATTAATAATAAACAACTGGTTAAAAGGTATAAATGATGGGCCTTAGAACCAAAGTTTTTCAATTTTTTGATAAAACTTAACTTATCTGCATTACCTACCATATATTTTCTTTGCCATAAAAGATTGTATACATCAATTGATTCCTTTTGTGGGTTATGCCATTGAGCTGAGGAAACCCTATCACATCTGATATATCACTGTGAGGAACTTAGGCAGATAAGAAATATGATAACTAGCAATTACAGGAAGTCTAATATAATAATGCATCAATTAATTTCTGCATTTAGAGAGGGATTAACACCAAGTGTCAGGGAAGCAACATTTGTGCTCTATGCATACTGGTGTACTAGATGCCCCTTCCTAATAGGTAACAATTCCAGGAGGCATCCAGCTACTTTTTCAAATAAACTTGCAATGATACAGAAAAAAGATAAGACACTGGCCAGACCTGACATTTATGCAACCACCTGGTCATTACTTAAGATTAAATCAATGTTATAGTGACAAAAATGATAAAACTCTTAGGAACTGGTATAGTATGTTTTTTGAAAACCTGAAATCTTGCAAGGACACATTTAAAAGAAACATAGGACCAAAACATGGGAGTTAGATCTAATAAGATCTTTGTAACACCAGTTTGAACATTGTAAGTTGGAAAAATTAAACATTATAAAGAAACTTAGAAGGATATGCATGTCAAATTAGCAACAAGGATAATTTGGCAACAATTTTCTCCTTCTGTTATAAGTGATTGATTTGCTAATGGAGTTCAAATGATAAATTATATTTGACCCATTTTGGACATAAAATAAAATGAAAATTGTGTTATAACATTTGGACTGTTGACCTAGGCAGAATGGACAATCCAGGATATTATATGTAGACAAGAACTATGTTTTAAGCTCATGTAAATCCAGAAAGAACTCTATCAAAAATGACAATGTAAATGTTAAAACTTGTAATCAACTTGTAGCAGTCAATTTACTATGCAACCACTAATGTTGTATTCTTTTGAGACAATAAAGGGCTTTTGAAACATCATCATCATCATCATCATAATCATCATCATCATCATCATAATAATAATAATAATAATAATAATAATAATAATAATAATAATATACTATAATAATATACTATCAATATACTATTATTCAACATAAATCATCTAACATACAACTCACCATCACCTTCAAGGCTTCTAACAATAGCAGATGAAATACACAAAAGAATTACAATGTTACATCCTTCACATAACTCACAGGAAAATATATACAAGCTCACACAAATTTACAATAACACATGTAACAAACTAAAGGAATACATAACAATTAAAAAAGCAAAAATATGTCTCTCACAAACACACTCATGGTCAAGAGCATATATTAGATGGGCTCTAGGATATCCACCAAAATTGAGAGTACCAATGGCAATAAAAATAGAAGGAATGACCTATGCAGGACAGAATATGATAATAACCATATTTAAGGACTTCAAGAAAAAACTACAAGAACATAAAAGATTCACACCTTCAGATAATTACTTTGGACAACCAGAAACAAATTATTCATTTAACATACAAAAATTTGCAGATAAACTTAATACAATTAAAACCACCTGTCATTCTGGAACAAGTGGTATACCAAAATTTGTCTTCACACATTTGAGCCAATTCACATCAAAATATATTTGCAACCTAGCAAATCATCTCTCTCAAAAAATCTACAACCTTAAAGAACTAAATACCATAGCCATAGTGCCATTTAATAAAAAAAAATTAATATATCAACACTTACCAATCTAAGTCCTATTTCTATGGAAACAATAGCCATTAAAATTTTAGAAAAAGTCATCAAAGATCAAATTGAACAACACTTACTTCCACTTATATCACCTCTACAATTTGCAAAAAAAGAATCATCTACAGGACAAGGAGCATTACTCTTTAAAACTATTATGACTACAATACAAAAGCAAAAAAAATGCATCAATAGCAGTACAATTAGATATTCAAGCAGCATTTGATTCAGTGTCAATCAAGATACTTCTTACTAAATTAGCCAACACCACAATACCACCTACACTACTCTATGTAATTGCCAATCTACTCCTTAATAGACAAATTCATATCACCCTCAATGGAAGAAAATCAACATCATTCACTCCATCACAATCTATTTCACAAGGATCACCACTAAATTCTCTTCTCTTCACATTCTACATAGATCCACTAATAAAAAAATTAAACAAAATATAGCTGGAATACAAATTCCACACACACAACAAAATATCCCATGTTTAGCATACATGGATGATATCATAATTTTTTTTAAATCATACAAAGAATTTCCAACACTACAAAAAATATTAGATCAATACTCATCTGAATTCAAACTAAAATTCAATCCTAATAAAACAGCAACTTGGTTCATATATACAACCAAAACATATACTAAATACTTTCAAGGCAAACCCACTCCTTTTCTGGGATTTCCATTTTACTTGGGAACAAATGGTATGAGGCAAAACATACAAAACAAATTACTTGAATCCATAAACAAAATTTCAAACTCTTTATCAAAATCATACCTATCCATATACTCAAAAGTTCAATTATTCAACATGTTAATTACCACAAAAATAACATATTTTTCTCCAATAATAAATTTCTCTAAACATTTCAAATCAAAAATATCATCAATATGCACTAAACTACTATGGGGATGCAAAGCCGTTGCAATATCCACTAAATCTCTTAGAAAATCTACAGAAAACAATGTTTTAGGACTGCACACTATTTACACATTCCATATACAGAAATCAATCAACATATTAGCATCAACAATAAGACAATTCCCTAAACTAAAATGTTTGCTCATAATTACACCAATGGATACTCCAACTCCTAATTCACAGTATTTATCTTCACTAATACAAAGTGTCACAACAATATATACTCAAATTAACATAGAAGCAACATATAAATATTCATACTGGCAAATTTACAAACTATTATACCCAGAAAATCCTGGAGACACACAAACAACAATGCTTGGAATTAGCAATTATCAATTATTGAAAAAATTCAAAAAATGGTCATTAGAACCAAAATATTTTGATTTTATATTAAAAATAAACCTTTATGCACTACCAACATCATATTTCCTTTGATACAGACGTCTATATAAAAACATTGATCCTTTTTGCAATCTTTGCCACACAGCAGAATAGACACAACAGCATATATTCTATTCATGCACAAGTTTATCTAATATATGCAAATTGTTAATAGAAACTTACCAAAGGAAAAATACATCATTAATAAACATATTACAATCTTTTACAAAAAACTCTACCCCAATAATACGAGCAATAACTTTTTTACTATATGCATACTGATGCACAAGATGCTCATTTACATTTGGTAACAATACAAGAAGACATCCAGCAACATTTACAAAAAACTTCAACAAATAAAAGAGCCAGATTACAAAATTAGTGCTCCAGACATTGCAGCAGCAACATGGTCACTCATAAGACACCCATCAAACCTATAACAGAATAACCATCAAACAGATTATTTAAAATGTAAAATACAATTGATTTTAAAATTTAGAACTTGTTCCAAAGTCCTATGATTGCCTATGTAACAGAATACAATCGTTTGTTGTAAAGAATCTATGTAACATTTGTTTAATAAAATTCTTTGAAACATCATCATCATCATCATCATCATCATCATCATCATCATCATCATCATCATAATAATAATAATAATAATAATCATAATAATAATAATAATAATAATAATAATAATAATAATAATAATAATAATAATAATAATAATAATAATAATAATAATAATAATAATAATAATAATAATAATAATAATAATAATTTAAATTGATGAGATATGAATGAACAAATAAAATAACTAATATGAACTTATAAAATGGAAAATTATCCAATTTTATTTACATTGCTAGGAAATAAAGTTTTAATGGTTCTGATCAATTTATAACATTCATCTTACAAAGCTGCTACAAACTGTTTTACTAAATAAATGTTGTAAAATAAAAGTTTTCATAGAAATCCTTGGGTAAGTGAAACAAATGAAAGGACATAATAATCCTAAGCATTCAAGTTACATATAATAATGAAATCCTTTAGTTTATTTTCATCAGTTGAAACATAAACAATATGAGTGCTAACTATCTAAACATTCATAAATTTGCTTATTATACTGTATGTGCACATAAATATATATAAAAAAGTAATATTATTAAAATAATTTTACCTGGACAATATGCATGCATAATAATTAAAAAAAATAAGTGAAATTTTTTTTATTGCTGGTAAAGTTTCTTTCTTTTTTTTTTTAAAAAAAAAGTTCTTGCATAAAAGTACTTTATTCTAGATCCTGTAATCAGTAAAGCTTAATGAACAAATTGGCTCCAGGTGGTGATTTCTTCATACTAAGTCAGTTGTCTTTATAGCTTGTAGGATGATGCAATATTTCTAGGAAATTATTCATTTGATCTACAAAATTGTAAACAACTCATCTCAAGGAATTCTGGTATACTTGTGATAAAATGGCATATTTTATAATAGAGTAAATTTCTTATCTCACTGTTTCTTAAGAATGAATTTCATAAAATATAACCTGTTGAAATTTTGAAATAATGTTTATAAAATAATTCTTCTGAAAAGATGACTGGGAAATTTTTAAATGCATGTCAAATGACAATCATCAAACATATAGGCAGGAATTGGAAGGATCATACAAATTACTCTTCTTGGTTTTTAGCAAGGCATGCTGTTATTCAAACACTAAATGTAGATTTTTTTAAAGAAATATACCTGATGTTAACAGCTACTGATTCAAATTTGAAGCTAGTAATTTTTATTCTACATTCTCCTTTTTTGCTATCTTTTCCCATCTTGTAATTTCATACAACATCGTTACAGAATTTATAGAATAGATTATCTAATAATACTTTTATATACTTTTTGGTATACTCATATACACATTTAAAGTTAGTGTTTTAGAATTTTCATAAATTAATAAAAATATAAATAATTTAATCTTTATAAAATAAATATATAAGCTTTCAGCAATTATGCATTAATTGATAGTTTTAATTAAACTCATATATATAAATATTAAAATCTAAATTATAGTAAGCTTTTTTAAAAAAAAATTTATTTATAATTTGGGATGCTTTAAAAATGAACATTCCAAAAAAAATTATAAATGATTTCATGAACATGCATGTGAACAAAATACAGATAACTAATCACAAATAGGTGACTTCATGTAAAACAAAACAAATAACAAATGTAAATATTTTAAAATTTTAATATATAGGCTTAAGAATAGGTCACTGTTATAATATACATAATCAATGCTTTCAGAAAGGAGGTTGAGTGAAACAATTTTAGTCAATTAATAAAATTAAGATTTTTTAAATTTACTCAAGTGAGAATTGATCTATGGATATTTAGCTCTTAATATCTTCATGTTAGTACTGCTCTAAATCCTACAGGGCGCTTTACAATATATATATTAAAAACAAAAACATAAAAGTTAAAATTTTATATGAAGAAATTAAGTATAAAAATGGGATAAATTTTAAATGTATAAAATTAACATTCACTTTTTTAAAAAAGATAAACCTCATTTTGCCTTCTTCTTTTATAATTTTGATGATGGCATTTTTACTTTTAAATTTAAAATAACTAACTAGAGAATAGTTTTCAAGATTTTTATGCTTATAAATTAAAAAATGAATTTTTTCTTATTGCGGCATTTGTAAATGACCATTGAGGTAAAACAAAATTTAAAAAAATTTTTGTCTTGTGACTAATATTAAAATATTGTTTAGAAAAATAATCCTCAAATTGCAATCAGATCTTTGTTTCATCTGAATAAACTTTCATTAATTTTTTTTAGCCTTTACTTATTGCTTGATTTTTTTTTTTATAATTTAAAATGCAGCCTTTGCTTTCAGTTTATTATTCAATATTTCTTTTTGTAAGAGCTGCTACACATACTGTGTGGTTTTTTTTAAATGGTAGGAGATATTTGTGTTTTGTTGAATTTTTATTATATTTCACATTCAATCAGTAAATCCAATATTTTTTAAGTTTAAAAGTAGTTATTTTAATCTAACAATAGAAGCTAAAAATACATAATTATTCAAAGTGATGATCATTTAAAAATGGCCATTATACTTTAAAACCATTTACACATTTTTTTTTAGATTTTCTCTTTTGAAAAAGTTTTTATTTGTAAAATTCCAATCTGTAATTTAATAATGCTATTTGAGTTTTTAAAAACATTTACATAGTGGAGTTTTATATTCATGTATAGCTTTAAATGACAGTCTAGTGTAATCTATTAATGTCAGTTTCATTTTTTAATTCACATTGAAAAATAATTATTTATTTCACTGTACAAATCAAAATTGTGATAAAATGAGTAGGAGGAGGTGAAAGAAGTGTTCTTGAATGTACATTAATTCAAGCTAATATATTTGTAAGATGAAATCTTTATAATATTTTTTTTAATCCTGAATATATTACACTGCCATATGATTTTTAAAGACTTCTAAGATTTGAAATAACAAAAGGAATTCACATAAATTGTTGTAAAAATTCTAATATTTATAAAATGCTTTTTATCTTCAATTCTGAAAAGCAAAATGAATTTTGTAATATTTAGTAAATTGAATGATTATTAAAAAAAAGAGCTATTTCTTGAGTATAACTCCTGAATCTTCTATATTTAGTAAAATAGAAGATACTGATCTGAAGTTAATATTAACTTATACAATGGTGATAATTTTGATTAAACTAATTAAATATACAAAGTGTTATATTTTCAGCAAGAAAATACCAATATAAATCACAGAGTAATACATAAGAAGTCATGATAATGCAATTATTTTCTATCAATATGTATTGTTCTTAAAAATAGCAAATTCTCTGATAAATGGAAATGAATGTTATTATGTGGCATAGGACAAATATTACAATGAGAAAGGTGATTCCGATAATATTATTTGAAATTTTAGTAATTGTTTTTAAGATAGCATCCAAATAAAAATAAAAATATATGATTGATAAAAATTTGACCTTTCACAATTGTGTATCAGCTCTCAGTGTCCATCATCTGTGAAGTAGAAATTTCTTTTTCTGTGATTGTTCCAAACTTATGTATATAACAGAATATTATTAAATTAATATCTACAATAAAGTTAATCATTGCCCTAGCTTTAGTATCATATTTAAAAAGAGGTCAAGTATTCCTCATGAATTCCATTAACTCCCAACAAACAGAATTGTTGAAAGATTGGAAAATATTATTCAATTAATGATCAAAATTCCATAACACTCTTCTTGTAAATCTGATTCTTGACAGAATATTACTGAACAATATGATCTTTAATAAAATAAGCACTATAATACAAATGGTCATTTGCAAAAACTGACAATTATAGACCTGGTAATCTTAAGCTTCAATTATTTATACATTTAGATTATCCTGTTTATAGTTTTTTTCTAAGATAAGATCTCTGTATTTGAATTAATGTATAATGCAATTCTAAATAAAAAATATTGTTCTGATGCTAAATACAAAGAATAAAAATTGGCTTTTTAAATGTTTGAAAAATATTTCAATGAATTCTTTGCAAATACAAACAGTGAATATTAATGATTTATATAATAAAGTTGTATAACTAAAAATATAGTATATCTGATACTTAATTAAACATCAACTAAGAATTGCTAATAGTTGGAAATTATTATGTTTATGTTCTCCATAAGTAATTTAATCTGACTCAAAAGATTGTTACATATTAACTTGTTCTTACTTTATTTCTGTTTTTTTTTTTTTTTTTTTTAAATATTGCTTTCTGAAAATATTTCAAAATAATATATATATATATATATATATATATATATATATTGCTATATATATATATTTCAAAATAATATATATATATGAGTTTAATAACTTTTAAGTGCCATATGCCATGTGACTGGTAAATTAATTTTACTGTGAATTATTAACAATGTTAACAAAGATTTGTTTATAAACATCAGAGCTTCAAGAATAGATGGTTTCATTCTGTTCTTGAGCCTTTGTTCAACATTCAAAATGCTTTTAAGTAATAGTTTGTGGAGAAGGTGAAATAGAAGTTATAGTATCTTTTATATATATATATATATATATATATATATATATATATATATATATATATATATATATATATATAAATTTCACTTAAAGCAGAAAGATATTATTTAATTTAATAATATTATAATAATAATCAATAAAGGAAGCTATGTTAAATATAACTTGAACCTTCTCTACATACTTTAACTAAAGTAAACACAAACATGTCTTTATTTAGTGATGAATATTTATTCAAATGAGGGTCCTATGCAGTAAATTACATAATAGAATGACAGATTCAAAAGATTTCTGGATTAAAATGCAACCTATCACATCTGGTGCTTAAACATCAATAACTATTTTATTATTTTCAATTCAAAAGTGTGGAATTTTTTGCTATTAATTTTACTTTTCATAAAAGTACACATATAAAGATAATAAAAAAGTGCTTAACATTGACTGGCTTGACTTTGTTATACAAGATTGTATTAACATGGAAATAATATATATATATATATATATATTTTATAAGTCATGTTTTCAGGAGTAAAACATACATATGAAAAACAAACACTCACTTTTAAGACAAATTATTTAGTAACCATGTGACACAATTATTATCACTGCAATAACAATGTAATTACTTTACCCAGTTGAGGGCAAGTTTATCTTATTAAAACATCAGTATTTTACTTCAATTTTATTTTATTAAAAATGGTTGCTCTAAAAACATGACTTATAAAATATCTTTTGCCTATGAAAACATTCATTTCAACACACACACACACACACATATATATATATAGGGCTATCTATCTATCCTTAATTAGATAACAAAATAATAACTGAAAATTATTAATGCTTTTTTACCAACCAATGGTGAGAAAGTGTTTGTTAAAGGGGCCCTAAGCTGCAAATTATTATTTAAAGCCTCTTTTATTACTATTTTTATTTATATATGGTTTTTATTTATTTTTCATTTCATTAGCCTTCATTTAGTTTAATATTTTGATCCTTCTGAAATATTCCAGCATAGATAGTTTATCTGATTTGTCTAATCTTGTTATACTATTATATATTTACAGAAAATGGTTACATAAAAAAAAA
This sequence comes from Epiperipatus broadwayi, assembly GCA_028023455.1. NCBI lineage: Eukaryota > Metazoa > Onychophora > Udeonychophora > Euonychophora > Peripatidae > Epiperipatus > Epiperipatus broadwayi. The sequence continues at coordinate 5,608,509 of JAQFVV010000074.1, forward strand.
CAAAATATTAAAAGTATTAGTATATATTATAATTTAAATATACTTTAAAAATTACCACATGAATTATAAAATGTTACAATAATAACTTGTTCAGAAAGATTTTAATAACATTCTTAAAATTCTAAGTTAAAATATATTGGCTCATTAAACATTTTTTTCTAAACTGATAACCCATTTAAAATGCTATGCCTTTATATTTTATTCATGTATAATTTCAATGTCATTATGGTTCTGTAATCTTAACTTGATTGTTAGACTGGAGATAATAGTGTAATTTATAATAATTTGTCACAATCCAAAGAATTCAGCAATATATGACCTATGACAGTAATAATATAAAATGCAATTTCAACAAAATCAAAACTTCAATATTTCATTCAAATGAAATATTAATCTTATTTAAAAAAAAACAAAAAAAAACAAAATATGACTGTTAAAAAATTAATGCATAAATTATTGTTTAAAAATGGATTTGTTTAGTTATTGTCTTTAAACATAATATTTTAATTTTTTTTAAAATCTATATTTGTTTTTTGTTTTGTTTTGTTTTTAATTTATTACATATAATTTGAAAAGAATGTGTGGTAATTTGGAGGTTGTTTAATATATTTTTAATTTAAGTTTATTTTTTATGAATATATAGGAAATTTTTAATTTATGCAAATGATCCAATTGTATATGTTTATAATAAGCCACTGAACAGATTATAAAACTATGTTTCAATAAATGAAAATAAAAGCAGTATAATAATACATCATAATATATTCATACAATGTGAGACATTCAAGAAACTGAAAAATGTGTATATGAACTGTTTGAACTTTATATATGCTGGGAATTGTTTAAATAAGTTTAGATTTCTGCAAATAGTATTATGTAAGTAAAAAACTTTTGTAATAAAGAAATTTTCAACAAGTTTAATAAAAACAAAATACAGAAACACATTGAAATTAATACCAGGAGACCTTTGATATCCTCTAATGCAAAGTTAATAGTATTTTCAATAATAAAATTTATATTTTATAGTGAAATTTTATTAGTAAGTTTAGGTAGATATACTACATATTAAAATATTAGGTGCAATAATATCAGAAAAATGGCAAATATTGACCAATCTCTGCATTATAATAATGAACTACCATTTTTTATTTATAGGGTTTTATTGTCTAATTACATCTAATCTGTCTTTGGGTGGTAATTTTTATATATATTGAAACAAATAAAAAAAGGCACACATTTTCTATAAATCTAAAGAAAATTACAGATAATCAAATAATAAAAATTTGAAGATCAATACATAAGATTGAAGTCTGGGACAAATATATTACCCAAAATACATTATAGTTAAAAAATAAAATAACATTTAACTGTTTTCAATAATTGTTTGACAATGTTTCAAATATTTTCAACAAAATTAATGTATATCAAAAATTCAGACAAAAATATAATTTTTTTTCAGTAGCCAGCCCATAAGCTATTTTACTAAATACCCAATTATTAAGCAGTAATTGAATATCAAATTAAGTTATTGATGCTTACTCTTTTTTAAATCATTGTCAACCATAAGATTGTTATTAATGTGTACAAAATCTCTATCAAAAACATTCTAATTAGTATCAGGGTATTCAGACATTAACGAATAATGAAAACTACACATGTCAAAAAAAAAAAAAAAGCTAAGCTCTAACTTACATAAAAATAATAATGATTGTGTCATTTGAAGATTTATTACAAACTATATAAAATTAGTTATTTTGCTAAATTATTTTATTTTTAATAAATGATAATGTTAATAATTGTACACAAGAAAATACTGTTGAATAAGGCAAAAAAATGTAGGAATATTTAAAAAAATCATTTTCTCAGGGTTGTTTTCATTTTTATCAATGCATTCCTTATTTCAACTCTCATCCACTAGCATTGCCAGTCTGATAATCTGTAGTGGTGAATGGTTGCAGTATTGGTGGAGTGAAGATGACAAATGCTCTAATAAAAACAAAATATATAAAAAATTAGAAAATTATGTTTAATGGACAATTTAATCAAAAAATGATATGGCTCTCACTCAATGATCTGTTAATTTCTTACAATATTATAATGATTCATGAGCCAAGACTAAAAACAAATGTGTAGTAAAAACTTTCAATTAACCAAAATAAACTCACTCAGAAATATGATGTTATGATTATTATAACTGTAACTTTAAAACAAGAAATTACAGATTTTCACACAACATTGAGAAATAATTTTTAATAGTACTACTATTAGATAACTATATGAAAAATTATGAGTAATAATGATACAAATAATATTTAAAATAATATTAATGATGCATTCATAGCTTGAGTTTTAATTTCTATGATAGTATTCTTGATATATTATTTTTCTTAAAAGTTCAATATAAAAGCATTTTTTAAAGTAAATTATTTTTGGAAAAGTTTTAGGCACAATTTGACACCTTTTTTATGTTAAGCCTGATAGATTGTATGAAAACAATAATAACCATCCCATACCTATCAAGAGAAAATTCATCCATTTACTTTGACCAAATAAATGTTAATCTATTTATGTATGAGGAAATAAATAAATAATACATATTTTTCTGATCAAATAAAATTGATTTGAATATTACAATTAGTGTTTCTTACTTTTTAGCTGATAAAAAGTATTTCATAATTATGCATACTAAAATAAATAAATCTCTCATTTATTTAGAAATCTTATTTCCTTTGGATAATTGAAATTCTTATTTAGCCTGGCTCCTAGAAAATTTTACTTCAGTAGATTTTGGTAAGCAGTATCTTAACATGTAATTATAATTTTTTAAAAAATGTGATTGAAAGAGTTAAAACTATAAATATTTTCAAATAACAATAAACTTAAATTTATATTTCCAAACGGAGATTCTTTAATTTTTTTTTAAAAGTTATATAATTTGATTTTCTCTCATCAAAAAATATATTAGTTAGGTAACAATTTTCAATGTATATTTAATAAGATTATATATTGCTTATGTAAACAAATTTTATTTACTTTTAATATGATTTTTAATGATAAACTTCCTTTAAGTTTATAAAATAGCTTTAAAAATTGATGTTAGAATAAAATCCATCAGTAATCAATTGATATTGTTGTTAGAAGTATAATGTGTAAATATCCAGTTTGACAAAATTATTTTTAAAAACAATAAAAGAATAACATAATAGCATTTTGGTTTTATTTAAAGGTTAATGATTAATACAAACGTTACTGCAAGTAGCTTTTTTTATAGAGAATTTTAATAAAACATATTCATGCACACACAAATGTAAATATGATTATATAAAATTTCTATTTTAGTAAAAAAACAATTTGAAATTTGCTAATTCTTTTTAATTTAAAAAAAGATATAAAATGAAATGAAGAGTTTCTAGTTTAAAAATTTCATTACTGCTAGCACAAGAATTTTTAAATTATAAACATCCACTTTAACCTTAATATTATTGGAAATCTATGCAGTTTACGCAAGCACTTTTTATGCCATTGTTTCCACTTTTTTTTCTGCTTTCCAAAAAGGTAAGTTTTATTTTTCTATGATAAAAAATAAAAATTTTATATTTTTTGTGATCAAGTAAATTGAATTTTTTTGTCTTTCTCTCATTTTTTTGATAGTTTATGGAAAAGTATTCATTGTAAAAAATACATCAGAAAAAATAAAAGTTTTTACCAATGCATTTAGATGACAACATTATGGAAACCTGATGGTAAGTATTTATTTATATATATATTTAAATTATTATTTTATTTTTATATATTTTTAATTATTATTTGAATTTATATTTGATAAAAAATATACAAAAAAATTATTATTGAAACTAACAAAAACAAAATAGCTTGTGATTGTGTACATTGCATTTTTTGCTATGATGTGGCCTTGGGTCCAGTATTTGATTTAGGTGATATGAGACAAAGATAAATATATTTTTCAAATATTATGACCCAATTTAAATTTTTTATAATGTCTTCTCTGCATTTTAATAATAATAAAAATATGCAAATGCTAAAAGTAAAGATTTTGACAGTATATAAACTTAGGTCAATTATATACTACTGCACTGTAAATTTCAAAGCTGCATATCAAATGCTAAGAGAGGTGGCAGTTTATGAAGCTATTACTACATTTATTGTCATAGTAGCATGAAGTAAACCTATAAAGATAGGATAAATAATACTACATTGCATTGACTCTAAACTATTAACTTATGTACCTCAAGTATAGGATAAATAATACTACATTGCACTGACTCTAAACTACTAACTTATGTACCTCAAGTTTAACTCTATAATGAATTTAGTATTTCAATCACTTTTTATTTTATTTTACTATTTTATTTTGTATATAGTGACTATTTTAGTAGTAATTTTTAATAAATTACAAACATTATTAAAGTTCTTTATTATAATATTCAAATTATACTAATTATTGATCAATATTAACTACTTGTTATAAAGGATGTTACTAGGGATGACATATTCATTGCAAACCCCTGTATGGAAATGTATTTTGAAGGGTTACTAGGAAAAATGAAACTTACTAATGTCTTTATTCTACAAAGTTTTCAAATGATGGATTACCTTAGGTAAGTGTTAATATATACCAATTTTTTAAAAAAAATTGTGATCAATCCAACTAACCTAATAACAAAAATATAATTTTAAGCTGTATGTATGATAATTTTAAATTTATGAAATAATATAAAAATAATTATTAGAAATATTAATGTCTACTCTTTATTTTATTACTGTGAATATTAATGACTATATTTTTTTCAGCTTAATTACATTCTTTGGTGTTTTATGCTTCAAACAATATATATTATGTCATTTTTGAGTAATACAAACTTAAGTTATGCTAAAATTTGTGGCTTAACATACTTTTTTAAATATTCAATATGGTTGCTTCATCAGCTGAAAAGTTAACAAATGGCCTCCATCAATGAATATTCATTCAATTGATAATAAGAGTAGTTTAATGAAAAGCAAACATTTCTATAATTTATTTTGATTAGTAAAAAGCAAAAGAATCTCAATTAAGATTGAGATGAAACTCATATGTTAGGATAATAAAAAATAAGAATTCTATTTGTCATTTAGTGATTAATCAATCTCTTAATGATTAATCATTTATACAAGTGGGTTATAGCCTACTATTAATATACTAATGCTATGAATTATTTACATTGTAAGACAGCAATTTAAATAGAATGAGTGTGAAAAGAATTCCATTAACAATCATTTTATTGCATTGAAAATATGTAAACACATATTCCAATTTAGCACTGGGTAAAATTATTCTCAGATTAAAAAAACTAAAGAAATTTTATTCTATAATGGAGTGAAATAGATTTCAAAAATAATAACAATAATAACAAAGATTGATTGGCATTTATACAATTGTAAAAAATGAACTTAGTCTAATAAAATATTGTAATTTTTAACTGCCACCAAGGAAAAAAAGAAGAAACTCAATTATCTAAAATGGGATAAAGAAATAAAAGATCTGTTAGATTATTATAACAATAAACATTTATTGTGAGGTATTTAAAGTTCTCTGTAGTCTACAGAGACTGATCTTTAAATAAGTAAATGTTTGTTATATGTTCTCATAGAATAGATGATTGTATTTTTTTTAATGACCAGCACCTCTAATATAAAGTTTGTCACATTAATTGAATCAAATACTCAATTGTTTTTTTTATATATTTTGCTTACTAGGTAAATATTTTTTATAGAACACTACCAGATTTCTCATTTAGAAACATTGTGCACATAAGTAGATATCTCAATTTTCATTCTATCTTTAATCATGTTTATATATTTTCTGTGGCAAATGTATATATATATATATATATATTGTAGCCTTTTGGTTTATTACCATCTATAAACCAAATATAATAAAATGAAGTAATTGTGGAAAAAATTTTTTTTTTTGCTATAAGAAAAGTTAAGTTTTATTTGAGAAAGTTATGGCTATATAGCTCAAAAGCAACATATATAGAGACAGTTTGTGTTTGTGTAGAATGTCTATTACTAAAGAGTTGATGAGAATTAAGATTGAATTGATTGTCAGTAGCTTTAGTTAACAGTTTCTTTCTGGAGAATAAGTTTAAAGTTATGGGAGATTATAGTGAATATTTATGTTTCTGATTATCAGAAATTATAATTGATTTTATGCTTGTAATTATAAGAAATTATGATGGATATTTGTATTCATATAATCTGAATAATCAGTTTTCTATTTAATCGTCTGCACATGTGTGTGTGTGATACAGATATATGGGTTTGATTATTTTTTCCCTTTCCTTTATAGAAACTGACATAATTTTTTTTTAAATTATTAAAAATGTAAATCTAAATAAGAAATTATTTAGATTAAATGAATGTAACCTTTGTTTGGCCAAAAAAAAGTGTTAGCAAGCTTATGTTTTCAATTATATCTTCTTTAACTAATTTTCCATAAATTAATCGACAATGTGTTAATTAAAGAGATCTGGTTTCAGATCAGACAAAGTTGTTAAAAGAGTAACACTTTAGAAAGAGTTATTGTTCATTCTGAGTGGGGATTTTTAATTAGACTTGAAGAGGAACCACTGGGGGGGGGGTAACATATGTTTTCTTTTTTCTCTTTATCCTATAAAAACTGAAAAAAGTAAATAAAGGAAAAACTTTTGCTGATTGAGAAATGGGCTAACTAAAGATTAATATCTCTAAAGGTTTTTTTTCCTCCAAGTTTTTAAATTTTCTTTCTCAGAATTTAATAATGAAGTTAAGTTATATAGTAGACCAAAATATGAATTTCTAATTCATCCATAAATGGTGCATATCTCTTTTTCTCAAGTCAATTATGAAGAAGTCAACTTTTGATAAGATATTTTCTGCTGAATATCACAATTTATCCAGTCTGCTTATAAAATTTCCTGCAAGAAGAGAATTGTCAAATTTTTTTATCAAATTAAAAGACCAATTCAGATTATAATAATTATTTGGCTGTTTAAAATTCGTTTAAAGAAATTGCAGCAAACTACTAAAAATGTTTAAAAAGTTAATTCATGTTAGTAATCAGAGACTGCTTATTGTCTATGATTTGAGCCTTTAAATGAAAAAGAAGAAGAAAGGAAAATAAAGTGAATTCAAATCCTGGAAAAACTCATCAAATGGAAGGTAACCAATAGAACTCTTTTAAAATTTATTAATTCTCCTGTAGCTACACTTTTGATTTAAAATAACTATCTACGTTTTTTTTATCTATCTTAATTCAAATGACTGTCTGTGCATCTTATACACATTTAATTAAAATAACTGTCTGATGTGCAAGTATATAGCTATCTCAAGTATTGATGGACAATGGAAGGAAAAGACATTTAAAGAGACTATCTATAATGTTGATATTTATTCTTTATTTTATTTTGTTTATATAATATGTCATTTGTTTTTTTATATTTGTTTTTATTATATTTCATTTTGTTTATATGCTATGTCACACTCTAATCACTAGATTATTTAATTTAATATTTTGTTTATGTTTAAAATGTTTGAAGGAAAGAGAGAGAGAGAAAAAAAGATTTTGATACCATTTAAGTATAGATGCTCACCTAAATTTAAATTTAAAAGTAAAGAGAGAAATGATATAAATATTTTTTTATTGTTTTAACAAAATTTTAATTTGTGCTTAATAGTAAATATGAAGAGTGAGGGAGTGGTCATAAACCCATAATTATGCTAAAGTATTGTTGATCTGTTATTAATATAAATGTTGGGTATGTTGTTGGCTTGACTGTTTAAAATTGAAATAATTCATATATGTTTTGATTCAGGATTTGGTTAGTTTTTGTCATTTATCTAGGCTGTAATCGATGTATATATGGGCATATATAAAGCTATGAATGCTTGTCATTACTAACATAAAGTTATCCTACCACCCAATAGATGGGGAATAGCTGTCTCATGATATATATACCATGGCAGTCGAAGATGACTAAGTTTCACTCCATTTATTTGTTAAGATAGGGAATTATTAATAAAATTACTGTTTAAGTGTAGAAAATGTTGCATGCCAATATAGAAAATAGGTGTCTAAGAGAAGCTCTTTACACGATCTTAAGAAAAGATCTCTCTCCCTGGCCCAAGCAAATAGTTTATGTTTGAAATTGATGTTGTTTTTGTTTATTTCCCTTATCAAGATGTGGCTGTGTGCACATTATAGATACCGCATGGTGATGTGTGATATGAAGAGAGTTTTCTTATATGGGACAGAATAAAGTTGCCCTGAAAGGATAAGGATTCTGTCAGATGTATATGTATGATGAAGAATGACAAATATTTTAATTAATAAACTAACCGATCTGTGTTGATTTTTTTTGAATGATGGTAAATTGAGGTCATCAAGCTGAGCGGACATACTGACCTATTAATATATACAGTCAAAAACGTAAAGATCTGACAAGCATGAATGTAAAAGTGTGGGTTTTGAATTTAAACCCATTTGCAAAATTAGTAGGGTAATTTTATGACATATAATCCTTCTTCATTGGAAATGTGAAAATTATTGCTTGATAAAATGGTTTAGAAATGTAAGATTATTTCACATTGTTAGTTAAAATAATTGAAGCAAATATATTATTTTGGAATAGTCCAATGGACAATGTTTACAATAAAAAGGGGGGAGGTAGAAATTTATAGGTTTTCTCCTCTTTCAAAATAAGTTTTCTTAAAGCTAAAATATACAAAATTCTGATTCTGTGTGTGAGCGTTTGTATTTATTATTATTGTCAATTATTTATTTAATAAATAAATGGGTCAAGCAATAAATAAGTCATCCAGAAAATGAATTAATGAAACAGGTATTCGAACCATAGTCTTTAGTAAATCTGAATCATATATTTGAGTGCAACAATATTAGATTTGAGTGTGTTTTGATTTTATTTTAGTTTTTATCATATTTGTTAATGTAATAAAGTTTATTATTGTTATAAGATTACATTGTGTTTTGTGTTTTGATGTTTCAAATATCTCCAGAATCTATATATCCAGCACCTATATTAAGGTAATATTAGTTCATATTTAAATTTAATTATTTATTTTGTAATGATAATTTATTTCCAAGATCGATTTGCAGTAGTCATTATTATATTGTTTCCATATTCGATTCACATAGTTAATTTGATATTAATAATTTATTTCCATGATTGATTTACAGTATTAATTTTATCTTAAATATTCCTATATTCGATTACTATAATCCATTTTGTATAAGTCACTTTTATATAATTCATTTTAACATACTTTAGTTTCACCATTAATTTGCATAATCCGATTTTATGATTTGTTTCCGTACTTTGCTTTCATAAGTAAATTTTGATTGATTTATCTGATTGATGTCCATGGTTTACTTCCATAGTTTAACTTAGCAAGGTATAATAGTTTTAAAGTTATTAATTAAAATTTGGTCAATAAATTAGAAATAACAGAATAAAATGACAGGGAATAGTTAAATTAAGTTTAATAAATTTAATTTTTTGATTCATTGTAATGTTGTGAATATTGGGAGCAGACATAAAATCCTTTTCCTGCTCTCGGTGTTTGGAGTGATTCCCACTATTAAACTCGTATTAAAATTTATTTTGCATATATGGGATCATATCCATTACAGTGTAATCGTTTATATGGGCACCTTTTGACAGATCTAGACCTTGAGAAAGAGCAATTCAATTATTGATCTAAGAGCTAGTTTGGAAGTCAAGTAGCTTATTATAACATTATTATACTATAATAAATTATTCTACTATTATAAAATAGGGATCATGAATTGATAGTTGATCTAAAGATATATGTGTGTTAGAGAAATAAGATTAGGAATTCTCAGATTAGAGAACATAACACAGACATTCCGTGTTATATAATTGTAGCTATTGAAAGTGATAAATGCTGAGAACAAAAAATAAAGTAATGAAAAAAAATGGGGAGGATTTATTTGTGGTAATTTTTATCTAATGTTAAATTAAATGATAATTTTATATTATGAACATAGATTAAGAGTTCTTTGCATTGATTACTAAGTTATTTCCAGTCAGATATAAATGAGAACTGTATACAGTATTTTCTGTGGTTACCACTCGAGATCAGATATTTCTAATAAAGTTGTGGAAGAAAGTTGTCTCATTATTATGAATTTTATAATATATTTATCATAAAATATTTGCATGACTAATGCTAGGTCTGAAATTAAGACCACATAGATTGAATGGTTTTATCAATATTATATTTTTTTTTTTTTGAGAGACAATTTAATTACTTTCTCCAGTATCTTCTATAGTCCTAAATTGACTAATGATGATGATCTCTGGTGGGCATTACAATTTATAACTGCAATTTGGCGCTCCCTGTATATTTGATCCTAAAGTATAAAATTCAATGGACTAGCTACTTGAAATAAATGAGAGTTTATTGAAGTTGAATAAGTAAAAGAGTGCGCGGAGAAAGTTGAGGTGACAATATATATATATATAGTAAGATTGAATATTTTTTTGATTGAGACCATCTTAAAAAATATCTATATTTAAAGATATTCTTTAATTTTCTTATATTTAAAACCTCATGGTTAAGATTATCAAACTTTTTTTAAAATTATTATTATGACATTATTTTCTTAAAAATAAAACATTGGTGCATGCTACATGAGTTGCATAAGTAAATCAAAGATATGCATTTAAAAATCTAGAATGATATAAATAAATTATTAGTAAAATTAGAAATGTTATAGGCTTATGTATTTTCTCATGTTAAATTAAAAAAAAAAAACCATTAAATATTAAAAAAAAGTATGCACAACGAATTTTTGTATTATAAAACCCCTTTATTTAATCCCAATTTCCACCCATTATCAATAATTTTATTAAATAAGTTAATGAGTTTAGCAACAACCGAAAAAACAATAAAAGAAAGATTTGAAAAAGTTTACATTCTAGTTCTGTAAGAAAAGTGAATTAAATCATAAAAACATCAACTAGCTACAGTTGAGATTTTTTTTAAATATCTGTAAATCATTCTTTTTAAAGATTTGCATCAAACTGATTCTTTTGCTTCTAAAAATGAGCTATTCTCTCATCAATAACTTTTACATGATGTTTACGAAAGGCAAAACTCTCCATACAATAGTGCCACCCTGTGCCAACCAGAGTAATCAATGGATGCCACTACTGTATGGAAAGTTTTGACTTGTTTAATAACAATTATGTGAAAGTATAAGAGATAGTGATCATGTGATGTTTACCAAAGCTTATTTTGATACACGTATAATAGATAAACTTCGTAATCTGTATAATTTTTTATTATATAAATTATAGAGATAAAATATATAGTTACAAGTTCTCTATTAATCCAGTATTTAATTAAGATATAAGATATTAACTAATAACCAAATTCTGAATTTTGAATTATAATAATACAAAGTTATCAGAACCAGTTTCAAGAAAATTATCTTTCCCAGTTTTCCAAGCTTGAATATCACTAATCACAAATTAGAACAGGTCTGAATATTATTTATTTTAAGTGTCAGTATAATATTAGATAACAATATTTTTTTAAATATTCAAATATAGTATTTAAAGTCAGATTTAATTAGTATTGATAAACAACTTGTTTTCAAAAAGAACCCTAATCATTACTAACTTCAGATATGATAGGCATGCTTTCCGAATAATTCTCTCCAATCCTAATACATTTTCCCGTAATATTCTAATGTGTGTGTATATTAAATGTTTATTAATTAAAAATATTGTAATAACAATATAAAACATTAAAACTCGTAACACTGCACAATAAATATTTTAAAATACTCTCTAATTTAGCTTAAGATAATAAAAAATTAACATGAATAAAGTCTACTGTCATGCCTTTATTCTTGTTAATTATTGCCTTTTGCTATATTAGCAAATATTTTAAATATGTATTGTACAGTGTTATGAGTCTTAATCTCAAATGTTATATATATATATTGTCCTCAATTTTAAGTTATATATATTTTTAAAATCTATTTATTCATTTATTAAATTAATTATCTCTTTACAATTATGTATATACTGTAATGATATAATGGACTAGATAAAATTTATAATACTGTAGATCTAAAGTTGACATTTAACAATAAATTGATAAAAAGATAGCAAGCAATGATAGATTATCACTGATGTTGAAATGATATTACTTTGTTAATAATATTTTATTCCTATTATTCAATCATTCTTTGAATAGAAAACTTAACATACCTACATACACATGTTTTAGAAGTATGACCTACCCTACTTCAAATGTACTTATTTGTTTGTTTGTTTTTTTTATTTTTTAATAGCCAGCTTACTTCTACTGCCTTGTAAACTGACATTCTCTATTTTGTGCCGATATTTAGAATTCTTATAATGCAGCCGTATGTTAAAACAGTTAAATTATAGTGGTGAAAAAATATTCTTTTTTAAAAATCCAGTTTATTTTACTATTTTTATATTTATTAAAGAATTTAAACTATTTTTTAAAATCATTTATTTCTGCCAATAATATCATATTTTAAACTTTAATCTTATTTATGTCTGTTACAAATTTATTTATATTTTCAGTTTTTATTTTGATAGAAAAAAAAAATTTAAAGTAGAATGGGTAGGATGTAATTTTTTAAATATAATTCACAATAAAGTCTCCACTTTCTTCAATTCCATCCAGCTGAATAAACCTGACGGATGACTAAAATATTTTATGAAGCTTGCTTTTTTTAGATTTAAATATGTCAAAAAAAGATAATTCTGAAATAATATATTTTGAATACAATAAAATACAATAATAATTTTATTAATGTTTACTGATAAGATAATAGTTTAAATTTTACTTTCTCTATTATGATGAATCATCTTAGAAATAAAACTATCAGTAAAAAAAATACGAAACCACTTAAACTGTGTTTAAGTTATAAATTGAAATCACTTATCTAAGTACAGAATGAATAAAGAACTAAATAAAGATTTAATAACAAAGTTTTATGTGTGTATATACATGTGCATAGTTTTAATACATCAAGAAATAAGTACTAATAATATCTTACAATAATTTTTACTATTAGACTAGCTCATAATTTAATAATTAATAATATATGGTTTAATTAAATAAATAAATAATATAATATACTAATAATAATCATGAGACATTTAGCGATAGTATTTGTATATTAAGATCCGAGCTTAGCCAGAGGATTATTTCTAAATATTACTTTTAGAATAATAAAATACAAACTCTAATAGATAATAATGTAAGCAAGTCTAAGACAAATATCAAGCAATGTTTTAGGAAAATATTTTTTTTTACATAAAGGACACATCTATCTTGATTGCTAAAATAGTATATTCTTAAAATAAGAATAAAAGAAATTATTTAAAAATATGTACCCTTTTTAGATATAAAGTGCAATGCAATGTCCAAAACATCTCATAGTTGTATACTTTAAAAATAGTTCATCATAGATTGGCTTTAAAACAGTGTAGATAGTGTTATAAAAAAAGTATATTTAAGTATAAGTTCTAAAATATGTAGAAAAATATGAATTTATTATTTTTCACTTTATTAAATTTTTTTAACCTAATCTCCACAACAGAAATATTCTATGCAATGTATTTTGTCTAAATCTCAATTTCTTTTTATAAATTGTCAGACCAATTTTATTTTAAATAGTTAGATAAAAGAGGTTTGAAAATTAAAGACCACCTTCTATCCATCAATTTAGAAAAGAAGAAAAAATTAAGTTAAAATTCGCAATAAACATTCCCAAACAATTTACCAGCAGGTATCAACTAAACAAAAACTTACACAGTTGTACATATAATTTAGAGCTCTTCTTTTTTTTTTTTTTTACTGTAGAACTAAAATTTAAGTAAAATGATAAACTGAAATTTAATAATTTAATAGGAATACCTTTTACTTCTGATATTTGCTACTAAACTATTATAACTATTTTAAATGTACATAGTCAAAATATAAATAAAATTATGGGTATCATTAAAGTTATTTATTTTAGTTTTTAGTCACGAGATTGTGTTATTTATTGTATTTTTATCTAGATTTGAGGTGAATATGCATCTGGATACTTCTACATAACAAAATGTTAAAGATATTAGTAAACGAACAAAACCTTTGCCTTTTTGAAAATTATGAGAAAAAAGAAAAAATATTAAAACTCATTTATTCAAATAAAAGAAATAATTTCAGTGTATTAGCAGTCATTTACCTGTCAATTACTTACATTGAAACATTGCAAATGTATACTACTTTACTATTTATGAAATATAAATAATGAAATAAAATAAATTTAGTCAATAGAATTGATTATGAAAACTAACATGATACATAATGCCATTATTCATTAGAAATCATTCATAAGATAATTATGTGTGTTGTCATAATTCTAAAAAGAAAAAGGGAAAAAAAATTAAATGATATTGGTTAACAAATAAAAAAAATGAAAAAGATTAAGTCAAAATTGCTAAGAATGTTAATTAAAAAAATTGTGGTGGAATAAATATAATTATTGTCACAGATAATGCAAAAAAAAAAGCTCATATATTTATCTAAATAATATATACTACAGGCCTTAAAATAATCTAAATAAATGAAGACAGTAAGATGGAAAAAAAAAATATAATAAAAAGATCGCAAAGGACTAAAAAGATTTCTATCAGATGAATATCAAATCTTTGATGAACAAATTCAAATTACAAGGCATAAAACGTTTTCTTTGTATTAAAAATGATCTGGTATATAATGAAATAGAAAAATACAATACAAGAAGACATTAATCTTTTTTTCCATGTGTCATAGCATCGGCCGGGACGCGAACCCACAACTGTCTGCAACCAACTACTTGCTTGCATGGCAGCTGCGATACCTCTCGGCTAACAACGCAAGACCATTAATCTTTTTTGGACTACTGATTATTGATTTTTGTAATTTCAAAATCCATTTTCAGTTGAATAAATTTATTTACCAGCATTTGAATGAAGATATTGTGTTCAAATTGAAGTAAAAAAATCATGTATGAACATGATTTTTCATTAAATATTTTTATTAGTAGCAGGATAATGTCAGATCTAACACATATATATGTATGTAAGGATATTAGAAAGGTAGAATAATTTATATATAGATAAAATTAGAGTAAAGACATCTTCAACAGTGGCTCATAGAACAGGAAAACAAATACAATACTTGTCAATTTTTGGATGATTAGATTTTAGTCACACACAAGCTTGTTACACCCTCTAAATATAAATTAATCATCCATTATTGATGATTATCTAGATTAGATATAGGTCAGTTACTATAACCTTTTAATTTTTTTTTGTTTACTTGCTTTAGATTTAAACTCATAGTATAGACATAACAGTAGATATTTTGCTATTGCACTAATAGATTTTTTAAAACAAAAAAAAAAGATTATAAATTTATTTAAAACAAAAATTCAATATATTTAAGTATAATAACATATTATTTAAGACTTTCTATTACAAGAAAGAGATTCTGTATTTAGTGAAGCCACAAACTATGCTATATCTAATTATCTGACTTCAATTATATGCTATCCAAAGAAAAATGTAAATAAAGAAACAACAAAAAACCTATTAAAATACATAAATTTTATGATACCCAGCAGCCATTTTCCTTCTCTATTGTTGTATGTGATCAAAATAAAATATTTTCTAAAAATAATGCTAAGTTTTACAAAAATTTTAAATGTACTTTAAGTTAATAGTTTTATAAAACATTAAAATAATTAGAGAGATCATAATTTTTTGATAAAGATATTAGTATAATATGTTTCTATAAAAAAAGTTATTGAAAAAAAAAGAATATTATCTAGAGTGTATTTTAAAATAAAAATATGATAGGAGTTAGTTTTTTTTCCTCTTACTTTTATTGCCTTAGCAAATGCATGTGTGAACACACACTTAGTAAAATAAACTAAATATTCATTCAATTTATTATTAATAACTTGTTTTTAATTTTTTTTTTTTTATTAAAATCTTCATATATGAATTCTATACATGTAAAAAAGTATGTATATTATATATATATAATACATTTTATGGGTTCATCCATGTAAGATTTTAATTTAAAAATTTCAACTCAGAAATAAAAATTATAATTGCAGAGGTGCTGTAAACAGAGTTAATAAAAATAATTGTAGATGCACTGGAAATTCTACAACTGAAAAATAGATGAATAAATTGATAAAATATTAATAAATAAAAATTCAGGAAAAATTGTTTTTTAAAAAATATATAACATTTGCAGTTCAATAAATAATACTTATTCTATTTTAATCACTATTTATCAACAAAACACGAGCTCTTATATGCTATATACATATGAATGTGAAAGATACTTGAAACAAATATACTGAATATAGCATAATTTGTAAGCCTCATATTGAATCATTTAGACTCATGCCATAATAATAAAAAAACTGTACATATAGAATTGATTGATTGAAGGTTTGTAATTATGGCACAAGTTAATATAAAGATCAATATTTTAAGTGATACTATTCTTACTTTCATTTTAGTCACAGCTGGATTGTAGGAGATTTCACATAGTAAATGAACGAGTGACTTTTAGATTTATGAATAATGAATTTAAAATGAAGGTCTAACTATCTAGATTATTTTGTCAAAAACAATAATAAAAAAAAATTATATACTTATCTATGCAGTTTCTATTGATTTTTTTTCAATTTTTTGCTACTACTAATAATAAAAAACCACTCATAAACAAGTGTGGCCAATACAATTCTAAAAAAAAAAAACAAATGAGAGAGAGATAACAAAAAACTACTTTAGAAATGAGTTTTGCAATAATTATATGAAACAATCTGTGATCATAAACATGCCCACCAATAGAACATAATTGTTCATTTTTCTTTTTACTTGATATTTCATGATGTTATCTTTTACTTTCCTCAGCAGAAAATTTCTTTCTGAAATATTTCAACACCATATATCATTGTAGCTCTCCAATATATTGTATCCTCTGCCATATTTTCCAATAAAGACAACTGACATAGTACATCTTTAAAATGTTTTTGCAATAATTCTTATAATGCAAGTGGGTCTACCTCTCTATTGAAACCCATTCTTATGTTCACAAATAAAATATCATTTTAGAAAGTCTTCTATTGGTTATTCATTTTTCATATCTAATATACTTTTATAATGGATTCATAATCAAAAAAGCAAGTCATATATAACGTGCCAGTATTCCATCTGGTATTCAAAAAAACATATTGATTAGTTTTACAAACTTGCCATTATATTTTTAAAATTTTATCTTCATTAACAATAACTTAATATCTTTTTTATTACTTTAAATTTACCATTTTATTTTTAATATATTTTTAATTTAAAAAAGATTGTAATGCATAATTTCTTAATTTTTTAAAAAATTCCAATCATTTGATATCTTTTTATTATTTATAATGATGATTTTACATGCACAGAACTATTTTATATATTTTACAATTATTTAAACAAGTTAAATATCCTTTAACTTTCTTGACACACACACACACACACATATATATATATATATATATATATATTGAAACAGTCAGATATGGCTATCCTACTGTTTCACCTACTATATGCTATAGTAGTACTTTTATTTACATATCTATATACCAAAATCCTCATATATCAGACTAAATTTAAAATTAATAATCATAGTTATATATGTGTACATATATTATAGCATACAATATGGAAAGCATATGTATATTTATGATAAATCAACTTATATGCCCACATATATATTACTATGTGCTAAATAAATGTAAATCTTGATGTATGTGTAATTATATATATGCAGAAAAGAAATAGTGTGATAAGTTTAAACATTATATGTTTTTTTTATTTAAATAATTTTATAAATGTAATATTTGAAATTATAATATTTCTGCATATGTTAAATTCTTTTTATGCATGTTACACATATATAATAAAGATTGGCTAGATTTTATAAAGGTGCTGAATTTCAGATTTGTTTTTCATAAAGAAATAATAAAATTGATTCATCTCGCTATATTTTGACCTACTTATAAAGAGTATAACTTTCAATAGTTTTCTGGCTTTGAATACAGTTTCAGTAGTTTATTTATTTTAGAATGCAATATATATTTTTTATGTATATATTTTTAAAGAGAATATAATTTTGTTAAAGATTATACAGTTTGAGATTTAAAGGAATCTTCAGATAAGAAAAATATGTTTAGAATGTTTTTTTAAATATAAAAATAATGCTCACTTAAGTAGCATGTCAGACACAGCATCTGATTCATTGAAATTTTTTCTTTTTTTAAATTATAAACATGGCATAAACAGAAATCATGACATTCATTGCTGCTTAAATCAATCTTTAAATTGGTGTATGACAAATTGAAATTGGTTAAAATTTGAATTTTTTATTAATACTTTTATTAATATGTGAATTTAATTTTTTTTTTTTTTGGTCAGTTTACTAGATTACAGGAAGATGACAACGACAGAATTTCTTTATCAGCAAGACTCATTACAAAAATGGATTAAAATATGCTGGTGATTTGCATTTCAAGGCTTTCAATGCAATAAAAACATAATCATGGATATATCAGTCGTAAGTATTCAATTGACATTTTTTAATTATCTGAATAGTATTTAAATTTTTTTTAATTAGTTGAAAAATGGTGTAAATTATTAATGTGTTTGGGTTTGTATTGGTGTGTCTATATAATATTAAATCATTTATGCTCTTTATTATACAATATATAAATCTGTATTTAAATATAACAAAAGTGGTTTGTGTATAATGTAATTTTTAGTCTCTGATCCAAGTTTGAGGCAACCTTATTTTATAGACATTATGATTTTCAAAAGGTTTAATAATTTATTAAGGTGTTTATATTTGTATTAATGTATTTGTGTTTGCACTTGCATGTCTGTGTTTAACAAGTTATAATTTACATATATAGAGCAGTACAATGTAAATTTTAAAACTGATTATCAGATGCACAGAAAAGTGGTAGTTGATAAAGCAATCACAAAATTTACTGGGCATAGTACCATGTGAAAATATAAACACTTAAAGCCAGTAAAGAGAGATTTCAAATGGTGTGTGTATGGTGATAGCCACAGTGGTTATGTATATACCACATGGAATTGTATGCAGGCAAATAATCAAATTCTGATTCTTGCCTATGCCTTGATACTCATGCTGTGAAGTCAATAGTTTTGTCACATCTTGCATCACATTATTTTCAAGTCTATAGCTAGCAAATGAGCTATATGCAAATAAATTATATCTCTAAGATAGCATTACTGGTGTGCATAAAGAATATAAACATCACTGGTGTACACAAAAAATATAAAATGAAAAGATGAAACTCATTTTATCATTGATATAGACACTAGTCTACAATTTCTAGTTTTAGATAGACATAAAGCCAATTGCTATGATGACAAATGCATATACACCTTCTGAAAATGATTTGTTTTGTATCTTTTATTAGGATGCATATTTTTCTTATAGACACCTTGAGATTTGTTAACTTTTGGAGTATAAGATAAAAACAAAGAATTCTTATGCAACTAGTTTTGGATATCCTGAAGCTATGGATTATCTCAGATAAGAAATATTATAAATGGTTTGAATGAGAATTTTATGAGGAATACAAAGGAATTATCGATGAAGATATAATTTAAACTTACTTAATAATAAATTAGAAATTATGAACAAACATTAAAGTAATAATTATTTTGGATGTTAAAATTTCTTTTTCCTCCTTATTTTTAAATAGTAATCACTATTTGTCATAGCCATATTGTTTTTCTTAGTTTTTCTAGTTTCTATTAATGTAAAGCTTTTTGCGATAACATTATTAAAACTGAAGTTATTGTGAAAATTGTTTATCAAGTCAGTTTTTTTAAAATTCAATATGGCGCATTGACCATCAACTAATTAAAGATCAGAAAATGATACATATAATATATAATTATTATTTTAAATAATACTTTTGTCTGATTGCAAAATATTGTATTGACTTAATTTGTGATTTCAATTTTTAGAAACTCTAGAGCTAATAAAAATATTTCAAAAGTTTTAAGATAAATAAAAATTGTTTCTTAAAAAAATTGCCATTAAAATACATTTACTATATAAACTGTTTGATCAAATAGTTTTTATTCTGTCTGTATACCGATATTTTCTTGAGCATTTTAATCAAAATAATTTGTATTTTATTTAATCTTTTAAAATCTTTCCTTACATGATTTCTTGTTAGTATTAATCTGCTATTATTCTGATTTCAGAATAATGTTCCTTACATGAATATAAACAAGAAAATAACATAAAGTTTAATAATAAAAAACACAATATAAAATAATGCTAAAAACTTGACATCGGCAAGGAATTCTAAAACAAACAAAACTATCTTAAGTAAAAATTATATCAATAGCAGATTAGATAGTGAGGATGGTTTCATATAAAAAATAATTATTTGCAAAAATGCGAGGATGAAATCAATATCTCAATTAATATTATACAGAATGTCATAGTTATCATGAATGACAGCGAATAAAAAGAATAAATTCAAAACAATTAATAAAAGCAAAAAAATTCATCATGATATATAGGTTAGCATATCAGCATACAATATGAAAATTTGGTGTTTGAGTTCAGATTAAGTGAACTTTAAAATTTTATTAGGTCATAAGAAAGTTTAGAATTTTTGTCTTAAGTGACTCAATATTCTGCCTATCCAGTATTGGTCTGTAAATGGGTATCTAATAAAATATTCCAAGTTAATTTTAATAATTCAAGAGGTAACAATTCATTGATATTAAAATGAACAACACAATTGTAACATAATGTAGACTAAAGGTTGGCAACCCAAAGGCTGTGGGCCACATCTGGCCCATGAGATTTTTGTCCAGCCCTCCAGTTTAAAAACTGGACATCAATTATCTAGAGGTTAGATAACTAGTAGCTAATGGTTAGATATCAGTGTACTGGCTAAAAAAAATTATTCACAATTATTAAATTTCATCAGATATGCAGTTGCATTTGTTTTTATTGTTTCTTATTTCTTATACTGATTTCTTTTTTCTCTTTCCTTTTCAGAAGTTCTTTTTTCTGAGCAAAAACAAACTCCCATGGATACTATGAATAGAAAGGTAGATCTTGTGCCACAAAATTTTAATGAAGATTGGATACTTAGCAATTTTTTTATTGAGCACTTTGGGAAATGTATTTATTTGATTTGTCAAGATACCATTGGCATGAAAAAAGTTTCAAATATTAAATGGAACTATGAAATTTGTCATAATCATTATAAAAACTTCAATGGAAAATACAAGAAGCATTCATAATTTTCCACAAGAAAAGTTGAAGAAATTGACTGAAACACTTATGCTAAATTGCAGAAAAGATAAAAACTTTTACTGATGGAGAATTCTTCACAGAATGCATGTTGAAGCTAGTGGATGTTGTTTGTCCAGAAAGAAAGAAATAATTTTCTGAAATAAGTTTATTGATAAGAACTGTAACAAGACAAACTGAAGAACTGGCAGGAAATGTCAGAAGTGGCTTAAAAGGTATTTTAACAGATCTGATGTATTATTCCATTGCTATTGATGAAACCACATTTATGATGGATACTTGCCAACTTGCAGTATAAGGGTGTAATACTGATTATTGATATTGTGGAAGAATTTGTACAATTGATTCCTATGAAGGACACTAGCATTGGAGCAGATATTTTGTGAGGCATTGTAAAATTATTCCTGAAATAAATCTTGATTTATCAAAGCTTATTGGAGTAACCACAGATAGAGCACCAATAATGATTGGAGACAAAAAGGGGTATGTTTAATTTCTTCAAAAGTACATTGGTATTGATTACAAACTAATTAAACTTTTTGTGCAAAGTCATTGAATTTTAAGAATTTTATGGTAGTGATTGTGAAAACAGTAAATTTTATATTTTCAGGAGGACTAAATCATTGTCAGTTTCAATAATTTTTAAAACAAATTGAAGCACAGTATGACAATCATACCTATTTTAATGTTTGATGGCTTAGCCAAGAAAGATGCTGGAACCACTATATGCATTGAGAGAAGATTGTTATGTTTTTAGAGAGCAAAGACCAAGATAATTCTAGCTTTCAGAATCCACAGTGGATTGTCAAGTTAGCGTTTATGGTAGACATTTATACCCACATGAACAATTTGAATCTTGAGCTTCAAGGATGAAACAAGTTAATATTTGAAATATTTAGTCAAATTACAGTTGAAAGAAAACAGTGACTGTGGGAATGATATCAGACAGGAAACTACTCTCATTTTCCAAATCTCCAAAATCACAAACTGGATATAATACCAGATATTTTTGTTATCTCTATTCAGAATTTGAGAAGCACATTTTCCTTCCATTTTATGGATTTCCAGCAATATAGAAATCAATTTATATTATTTGGTTCTCTTTATGAAGTTGATGTGGAACAAGTGGCAGAAAAATATCAGTTGGAGTTAATCAACTTACAAAGTGACAAATTTTTTAAATCAAATTTTTATTTTTGAGTCCACTGCTAACTTCTACAACAAATATGTATTGCCAAGGAGAATAATACAAAAATGATGGTTACATTATTTGCAAGTACATATGCTGTGAATAACTTTTTTCAAAAATAAAATATTCTAAAAATTGCTTAAGAATAATGTTGCATTAATGACCACCTGAATGATGTTTTGCTTCTGGCATCAACAAACATTTCTTCTGATCTGGAGACGTTAGCAAACAATAAGCAGAAACAAGTACCCCATTAATTAATTTGCCATTTTCAGAAAGTAATATGCCATTTTTGTTGTGTTTTCAGTAAGTAGTTGTTTTACTGTTATTCCTACAGTAAAATAAGTAATCTTGTTTAAATAAAATTACATTGATTTCCTTGTTGTCTTTAAATATCCAGACCAAGACACCTTTCTGAACAGAGCAGTCTAAGGTTGAGATGATTTATTTGTAGTACATTTAATATTATGGACCTTCTTCAAGACACTGCAAAGCAATATGGCCATCTCTCTCCAAAAGGTTGCCAATCCTTGCTGTAGATTTTACCATTGTTTGATAATGTGTTATATGAAAGTGCTGGATAATAGTTAACCTTGTCATTTAATAAAATAAAAGATCTGACAGAAAAAAGCAAAAGTATATATTACTAATTAAAAAAGAATCATTTTTATTGAGAGCAAAAATGTTTTCTTAAGAATAAAGTGTCTCAGAATCCTGGGCAAATTTAAAATTTGTAATTAAATATGTTTTTTTTTGTTGTACACTATACATTTCTAATAAACAAATAGTAAAGCACCAATTACAAATACTTTAGAAATGCAACAATATTTAAGAAATTAGCCTTATTAAACTTTTTGCTGAAAATAATGGAAAGCAAACCTTAAATCATATTTACAATAACTAGCTAAAATACATTTAGAAATGCCATATGAAATTATGCCTGATATGCAATGTGAAATCCTAATGTAACTTTTAGAGATTTAATCTACAAATAATGAAAATTAATATAATAATTGATAATATATTTTTATCACAGTTAAAGAGAGATAAAATGTTTATGAGAAGTCATATATATTTATTAAATCAAAGATTTTCATGGACTACAAATATAAATGAAATATCTGGATACATTTGTATATAATTTATTTAATATACATATAAATCGTCATTTTGATCAGGTTACACTGGTCATCAATTGAGTAACAAATATTATAAAATAATTGTAGAGGTGCTGTAAACATTGATGAATAATGAACATTCTGTTAATAGAAAATAGAAATAATAATTATGAGAAATTATTTAGATTAATTACTTTTTTAAAAAAAAATTTAAATAGAAGGTAATTTACATATATCATCATATTTGTTGATACATTCTGGTAAGATCTCAATGGCTTCTCTGATCTGACATTGTTGGATGGTGTCACATCTGGATAGTATTCTCATATTAAAAAAAATAATACTATGACCTGTACTTATAGACTGAAGAGATAGTGCTGTTGATGATGGATGTTTTAACTGTATTTATGTAAAAGAAGCTACAGGCAATATTGGATGTATTCTAAGACATTATAATATAAAAGCAACATATATCAGTCATCAAAAAATTAATAGCATTATAACCGAACTTTAAGACTCAACAACACATGAAGTTTATAAAATTCCATATAACATTTGTAAAGCTTCCTTTATAGACATAAGTAATTATCATGTCAATGTTAGAAAAGATGAAGTTAAGATAATAGTATTGATTTTTTAAAAATAAGAATACTATCCAGATGTGACACTCTCCAACAATGTCAGATCAGAGAAGCCATTGGGATATTTAAAAGGTCAGAATGTGTTAACAAACGGGATGATACATGCAAATTATCTTCTGTTTGATTTTTTTAAAAAAGACATTAATCTAAATAATTTATTATAATTATTATTTCCATTTTCTATTAATAGAATATTTATTATTGTTATACATCAGTGGTGACAGTGTCTCTAAAATTATTTTATAATATTTGTTACCCAGTTGATGACCCAGGTAACCTGATAAAAAACATCAGTTTATATATATATTTATATATATATATATATTAAATAACCTGATAAAAAATATCAGTTTATATATATATTTATATATATATATATATTAAATAATTACACATGAATGTATCTGGATAATATTTCTTATATATATTAAATCGAAGATTTTCACAGGCTGCATATAAATATATATACATATACTGTTGCTTTTAAATGAAGAAGTGTAAAAATTGTTTTGAAAAATATGACCATGTATATGTTTTTCAATCATAAAAGCAAAGATAGCAGTAGATCACCTAGACAAAAAAAATGATCTAGAAAATAGAAGTAATGGTAATAAAAAAATGTATGATAGAGATATAATTAAATCCTCTTCTGATAATGAACCATATTTTATCATTTTGGATAGTATTTTTATTAGATTTTAAATTTCTTCAAAGTTTGTAAATATGTGTAAAAAAGTTGGACATATTCATTGATCTCGATTCATTCTAGTCCACAGATATTTTTTTTAAATCTCAGCCTCTTTAAATCAAAGTAAATATTTTAGTAATTAATTTTATTACTATTTTATATAATTTAATTTGCCAAAAACTAATCTTTGTCACAATAAGCAAGCAAGTATCACAGTTCCATTAAAAGATTTAAATAGAATATTAAAATGCAATAAATTCTAGCTTTATTATTGTAACCTGAAATGTTAAAGAACCTTTTATTCTCAGTTTCTTTGTTTCATGAGTAATGTCACCAATCTTATTTTGAATATTGCAAAATATCCACAAAAAATTTATTTTTGTATCTATTTTCTAAGGATTTTGATCTCCCATATAAAAGGTTTTTAGCTTTAGACAACAGGAGAAATTAGAAAAAAAAACCTGATTGTAGCATATGTACCTACAAAATATAAAATTTCTGGAAGAGTTTTATTTAATATACACAAAGAGTAGTCAAACTTCCTTATGCTTTTTATTTTACAAATTGAACCACAAAAGCATGCGCAATCTATCAAGTATTTATTATTTCATTATAATTTGTAAATGGAAAAGATATGTATATACTGTTTTTTAAAATGTTAAAAATGTAAAAAAACTTTGAGCAAGAGACAAATAATATGCTTTATATTTATTTTATATAAATAATAATAAAAATGGTTAAATATATATAACTTTTTTTATTTTTGAAGATATACATTATAAATTATATTTATTGATAATTTATACTAATAAATTATCTGACTGAAGAGTTATACACACACAAAAAAAATTACAAACAATTGAAATCACTGCACTAAAGATTAATGTAAATGGTAAAATTGATATATATATATTGTACCAATATTGATAATGGCACATGATAATTTATCTAAAAAAAAATTATTAAAATAATCTTTCATAAAAAAAATGTATCTAAAAGTTTAATAGTTTTCTATCATTAGTTTTTGAAATAAAAGTTAGAAAATAATTGATTAAAAGGGGGGAGGGGGAGTTTTGGTTAGAAAAGATAAACTAAAAGTTTTATAAAAGGAAAGAGCTTAATTATTAGTTTTATAAAAGGAAGTTTTAAAAATACAAATCTTTTCATTCAAATTAAAGAAAAAGTAATCTTAAAACTAGTTATATATGTGCATATATATGTGCGATTGTAAATGAATAAAAAATGTATGCGTAATAAATATTAAAATGAAATAAAAGAAGATTATCATTAAAAAAACACGGCAATCGCTATTAATTAAAATATAAAACAATATGTCTGCATGGCTATTACTAATTAAATAATCTTCCAAAACATGTCAAAGGATTATCAATGGAATTTTGACAACAGATATTGCCGGAGGATAGTACAAGGACAACACATCGCAGGTATAAATAGACCTTTTTTTTATCAGACAATTGATTGAGTCAGTTAAGTCAAGAGAGGACAATCAGTTGAGTTAATTGTATCCAGAAACAAAATGCAGTGCTGAGCAGCTTTTGGGAACACACATTTTTCCACAGCCTGAAGTCCGATAAAAATAGCAAGATCTGCCCATGAAATAATGTCAGCGTAACAACTTGGAAATCTCTGTCAATATCTAATTGTCTCCAATAGTAATAATCATGAATAATAAGGAAACTCATCAAGGAAACGTCCCAGCCGGCTGGAAGTATTCGTAATGGAAGCAGCAAACAAAAAGAAAACAAAGTTCTAAATCTACATTCAAAATCTTAGGTAAAACATTTGCTTATTTTCATTTATATGATAATAGCCATTGCATTAATTCATAAAGCTTCCAGAGACAAGTAATTTGAACTCTATAATCATGCATAAAATGAACTATTGATGTGTGTGTGAATGCTATATGATTTTATAAACGTCAAACATTATTTATGCTTTTCATAAGATATATATTATAGTGTGTTAATTTAAAATGTGCGTGTGTTATATTAGTTAAAAAATTATAAAGATGTTTGTTTAAATTTAGTAAATTAATGTTAGTTAATAAATTGTCTTAAAACTTAAACTCTATTTGTCGGTCAAATCTTTTTATCAACTCTTTTACCAATCTCGCTTACAATTCTTTTCACCACTAATTATGTATAATCTGTTAGTGATTACAAGTAACTGAGCTAGTCTATGGGTAAAACTTAGGCATTGAGTTAGTGGCAATTGTTCAAAGTGCATTATTTATTCATTCTTGGATAATTAACTGCCACCCATGTTTACACGAAAAAAAAAGTGCTTTGAACTCTGGTGTTGAACTCAACAGTCGAGAAGAAGTTATGTCCTGGAAATGTAATGCTAGTTATATATTTTAGCTATCGTTTGGGCATACACACTCTCCAAGTATGTTCTTCTCTGCCTAAGAGGCTGGTGTTTCGATAGACCCATATTAGAACCCAGTACAATATATATATATTGTTAGATGTTAGAATAAAATTAATATTAACATTTATTAAGATAAAAATAAACTTATACAATATTTTTGCAAAATTTATAAATTAACTCATGCTTGATTCATGCTAAGTACAAATTTATTAGTAGTAAATATTTATAAATATAAATGTATTGCATGTAAAGTATAGTTGTAACTTATAAGGTATTTGAACACAGACTTTCAAGCTCCCCTCAGCTATTTTCTCTATCTCATACAACTGATACACATGATCACACACATGTGAAAAAGATAAATGATGTCTAATATATGCACTTTGTGTTGAACAAGCACTCATCTGTTGGTCCAGATCATCATCTCCCATACATCTGTGCAACCAGTGCTTGGTTTAAAGTTTTAAGATTTGCTATCTTAATATAAACTGAGCACTGATTATATATATTATAAATGTGTGGGAGATGCTAATTTGGACCAACTAATGAATGCTGGTTTAGCAATAGATTTATTGAAGATCATTTATCTTTTTCATGTGTTGTGTGTCCATGTGCATTGTTATAAGAGATGAGAGAATAGCTGAGGTGAGTTTGAAAGTCTGTGTTCAAGTCTTTTATAAATTAATCTCAATTATATAAAATTGTACTTGTATTCAATCAAATAATAATAGTTTATCATTAAAAAGCTGTATATTTATAATAATTAAAATAAGTAATAAGTCAAATACTTTTTACATTCTGATAAAAACAAGGGAATATTTTTTTTATTTGACTGCATAAATGTGAAAAATATATTCTTTTCTTTATTTTAAAAATAATATATTTATGGCATAATTATGATTATTTACAAATATTTTTACTGCGTAAAATTTATGACATATTGACATTCAGTCAGATTTAAATATTTTAAAACAGAGCATGATCAAATACATCAATCATTTATTTATTGATCCATAAATATTTATTTTTATAAATATTTTATTTGTTTATTTAAAAAAGTAACATATTTATTTTATTCAATGATAAATAAAATAGATCAGTATTGGACAAAATGTCATATATTTCTGTTATCTTGCTAAAAAAAAATTATACTTATAAAATAATTTGTATATTTTTAAAAAAATTTTGTTCATGTTAGCATAAGTAAAACACTCATTTATAAATATTATTTGATTATTTACAAATATTAATTGATTATTGTTTACTTTTGCTGTTATAAGAAATTATTTTTTTCCAAACCCAAACTACTATATAATTTATACAGAGAGTCTTTGTTTTGAATATTCTAATATATACTTCATTCATTTACTAAAAAGTAAATAATAATAGGATTAGTATGTATAAAATTTATAAATTAACTCACGGAGAGAATTCCATAAGTAATTTATATATTACCATAAATAATTTATATATTTCAACATGCTGACATAAATTATTGTTTTTAATAAAAAAAAATTAGGATGTTATAGAGTTTGAATAAAATAAATCATTAATTTAAATGAGCTTCTGAGAAATGTTTATTCAAATGGTGTTTGGCAGTTAATGTGTTAAGAAATAAATATAAATTTTATATTTATTTGTTTTATAACCAGTTTAAGTGCTACCATAAAAAAATCAATGGTTATTATAAAATGATATAATTTTTTAATATAAAAACTCTGTTGGTTTTCTTTTTAAATATTATTTATTGTGATACAAATAAAAATATTTTATAAAATGATAGTATACACCTATGTTCATATATATGTTAAACTGTAATGAAGACTTTACAAACAATATGCCATGACCACAGAAAAGCAAAATATAATATATGCAAATATAAAATCTAATTTTTCTTTCAAATCAAGAAGAAATAAATAATATTCATTTTGTAACTAGATTTGACATTTGTATAAAATTAAATCAAATTATTTTTAGTATTATATGAAATCTTTTCTGATATTTTTTATTTCACCTTAACCCAGTATAATGGATTTGATTGCATTCTGAAGGATTATTGGTTACAGTTTAAATAACACTACTTTATAATATAACTTCATATATATGGATATAAAAGATAAATTGAATTAAAGAGTTTAAAATTTAAATATAATCAACTAAATTTATAAAACATTTCTTTTATTAAGTATCATTACATATTTTTTAACATAAGCACTATATCTTTTGTGTTTTCATCAATTTTAACATCTTTTATGCACATTTATCTGAATTTATTATAAATATAAAATATAAAAAGAATAAAAGTGAAATAAATAAATTAAACTTTTAAGCAATAAATATTTATTTTGCTAATGACATTTGCCACATGAAAATATTAGTAATTGCCTGTTCTGTTACAAGGCTGTTGAAATAAAAAATAAAATAGAACACTTATGTAAAATTATCAGTTGTCTAATAAAAATCTAGTAAATTTCCATTATTAAAAATAAATCTACTGAGAAAAATTAAATTAATCTCTTAAATGACACAGAAGAAATTAAAAGTTTACATTGATGAAAAAATATGAATTTACAAAATAAATTTTAACATCGTTATATATATGATGACATTTATTTTTTAAAAAAAGAAAAAAAAAATATTTCTTTGAATTTTGATTCAAGAATTTTTAAAATTATCTTATAACTAAAATAAAAACATTGGTTTTATTTGTACCTTTCTCTTTTTTTAGATCATACTGTTTTATAAATATAAAAACACTGAAATTTATCATGTTTTAAAATTAAAACCTTTAAACCACTAATTATATTATTGGTTGTGTGAGTTAAAAATCAAAGCTTTTAATTGGCCAACTCACAAACTGAAGACAAAGCCAATTGTCAAAATATATTCACCTATAATATTAAATTCACTTCAGATTCATTTATAAAAAGTATATTAATAATTTGTCAGGTTATGAAAGTGAACGAAATTCTTTCAAAAATAAATTGCTATTTATTTATTATAAAATATTCAATTTCGGCAAATTTAAAAGCGAACATACAAATAAAGAGTTGCTGATGTAAATGCTATTTTTTCAGTTTTACGTTATGGAAAAGTAAATATTTTTTTTGCTAAAATCTTTAATATTTTTACTAAAATTTTAAATATTTTTCTAAAATAATTTTGTTTTTTAGCATATTTTATGAAAATGATTTGTAATTTCTCAAAATATACTTTTATAATACTTTAAATCATATTCGAAATGAAAATCTCAGCATTTTTCTTTATTTTCTTTGATCAGGCAGTTTCTTTGTTCTTTCCAGCCAATCAGAATGTCTTTGTCAGCTGAGAGCCGGCTGAGAGCCAATCACCGACAAGCTTACTTTTTTGTTTAGCTTTAGAGGCCATTTTATTGATTTTTTACTTGTAAAATAATTCAGAAGAGGGCAGCATCTTACATAACTTTTAAAAACCTAACTAATAAGTGTAAAATGACTATCCTAGCATTAAAAATAACGGAATTAGAGTGACGTCAATTGTAGATGAGAGGTCTCATAAGAGACAGGCTAAGAGTTAAGATAATATAAGTTGTATTAAAAAAAGAGCCAAGCAAGGACAAGCTATCATTAGTAATGATATAGTATTATCATTTGATCATAATTGTCCACTGTCTAGTTATTCTACTGATGTTTAAAAAATAGAGAACACATAATTTTATATAAAAAATAATCACAGTAATAAAAATTTGCAATCTAAAAATAATCCATAAAACAATGATCAGAAATCTGATTTATCATATTATAGTACTAAATTTATCTATTACTTAATAGAAGAGCAATACAAAGATTTTAGATCATATAAAAAATATGAAGATATATATTGAGTGTTACAGAAAGAAATTAAAAGCAAAATATATGGACGAGAGAACAAATATGTATTATTAACATCATTGAAAAAATTAAGAGATTGGATGAGAATTGGGATAATATCCTGGTAAAAGTGATAATAGATAAACAATTAGTTTTAAATTAAATCCCAGAAAATTTTAAATATCCAGAAAAAAACTACATGTGAAATAAATGGTTGAAGTAATTTGCCAAAGTAATATAAAAAATGTAAATTATGCATTGGAAGACCTAGATTAAATATAAAGAGACCTCCAGGCTGTAAGGAATTGATAATGGTTAAAAATGATTATAAAAAATGACTACTGAATATTTTCTCTAAAAATTTTGTGATATCACTATTATTTAAAATAATATTGTGAGATGGTCAATTATAATGACAATATTATTTATATATGATGCAACCTTAATAGAACACACAAAATATTTACATTTTTCAGTTTTATTATTGTATAAAAATGAGGAACTCTGTAAAAATATATCTTATAGTAATAAAATATATATAAGTTTTAGTAACAATTTTTGTAAACATAAACTGAAACTCTAAATCAAGGATTACGCTAAAGTTATTTTCAGTGATTGTAACATAATAGAAACTTCCAATTAGATAAATCAAAAGATGAATTTCAGACGGCCTGGAAACGAAGGTAGATTCCTGGATTAAAGTGATGGGTATGGAGTTGACCTAGCTTGAATGGTTTCTTATCTATTTGCAAGAATTGGTTGAATTTTCTATTATAAGAAGTAAAAAAGTAATGTTGTATTTATTCCAAATGTAGATCCCATTCATAAATAAAAGAATAAATATATAATTCATCAATAATTAATATAAGTGAAGTGTTCAAGGTCTAGCAAGATATATATATATATGTGTGTGTGTGTGTGTGTGTGTGTGTATGTGTGAAACAATAAATATATAAAAATATGTATAATAATTGTGTAGAATAAAAATAATAACTTTGTACAATAATTATTTATAATAATTGTGTGAAATAATTGTATATAATAATTATATATAATAACTCTAGATATATGTAACTATCAATGTGTAGCAATGCTGTTAGGTCATAGAGTTGCATATCTGGCCTTATAAGGTCATATAATTGTAAAAAAAAACTTGAAATATGGTGAGATACATAAAGAAAACCACATATATGTAAAAAAAACTACCATATATGGTAAGGTATATAAAATAGTGGTCTGTAAAGACTCCAGAAGTCTTTGAGGGGTATACAAACTCCCAAAACCTGGTATATGGGTTCTAGCATTTATGTAATTCAGAGATTTCTGCATTTTTAAATCAAAAAGCAGGACTAGGGTTTATTATGTGCATAACACCACAACCTTTTATTATTTTTAAGCACTTTAGATAGGTTATGTAAACTTGTAAATATTTTCATATGTTATTAAAATTAACCTACTTGCTTACCATCTCAATCTTGTATTTGTCAATTATTTACTTGTTGCTAACAAGACACAGCAATAAGGTGTATAAATTTGATAAATATGATGATATGAATTATGTAATTAATTATATTTACTAAAAAATTCCATTTCCATGCAAATAGCCATATTCCAAAATTGCACTTAAATTATAATGCAATCTTAAAGGAAAAGGTAAAACTTACTTTTAATTATCTTATATATAAAAACCATAGTTTCTCTGTTGTTGGATCAGTAAATAGATGTTTGTCCAATGACATCATAATTCCTACACTTAGACAAAAAAGTAATTTTGCCATTAAATAAAAAATTCTGGGGAAAAAATCAGTATGAGTCCTCTTAACTACAGATATAGTATATATTTTATGGTAAAAGTTTCCATCCAGATGTAGAAACAGCTGAAAATGCTGATTCATAATTTGACATTATGGCACTCCATGCTTTCATGGTCTGTCAATCCCCTAATATAGTTCAGATGAATAACATGTTTAGCAATGTTAACCAATTTTTATAAATTAGCAATGTTTAATTTAAAAAAAAAACATTTACATTAAATTTTAAAAAAAAATTGTTAAAGCAACCAATTAAAAAATATTACAAATATTATATTTAATAAAAAATATTACAAAAATGACTGGCATTTTGGTATTCCTTTTCAGCCAGCTGCAGAAAGCACCACAAATGCTTATTCATAATTCAACATTAAGACACTCCATGCTTTCACAGTCTGTCAATCCCCTAATAAATAGTAACTATTAATTCAGAGGGGACTCCAGGAAATATATGTTTGAAGCTGTTAGCTATCAAATATAACAGATATATTTAAAAATGTAAATTTTAATTTAGCTTTATTAAAATTACAAAATTTATTTATATTATACTAAAATGTTTTGTTAAATTTAAATTACTTTTTTAAAAAAAATTGATAAAGAAACTAATTTTGCAGTAATAATGATCTTGCCATTAAAAAAGTGCTCAGACAAAAAAACACATGCTTTTAATTACAGAAGTATAGTATTTAAACCATGAAAAAAATGTGATAACAGATAAATTCATGTTTGAAATGTGATATTTAGTGAGGGGAAAAATTAGATGATATAGTTATCTAAGTACATTTTGGTTAATTTATGCAAAGAATTAATAAAAACACTTAGAAAATAATCACTACAAGGGATTTGAACTAGAGAGTATAGTATAAATCACAAAGAAAATGTGATTGCAGTACAGAAATTTACATTTGAAATGTGATATATAATAAGGAGGAAAATGTTTTAGTACCATATTTACATTTAGCTTTCATTAACGTATAATTTAAGTTGAAATGTCAGTCTTTCAGGATGGCTATATTTCTCATGTTAAATATATAATATCAAAATCTTTTGTTAATTTACATTAAATCTTTAAAAGTTTTGGCTAGTGTATAATTGAAGTCGAAATGGTGGACTTTTGGCAGGCTACATTTCCCACGTTTAATATATAATATTAAAATCTTTGGTTTAATTTACAATAAATCTCAATAAATAAATAAAATAAAAATGTTAAAGCCACTAATTAAAAAAAATACTGGGCTTTACATAGCCAGGGTGCATTCTGGTTTTTAAATAAAATCATTAAAATAATCCATTGGAAAATAAGAATTCTGTTTTGAAAACTTTTGATGAATTATATAGCTTTTTATAAAATATTTTAATAATTTTAAATACTAAATCATGTTTAACTCGTTTATTATTAAAATTAGCACTTTTTTATCTAAAAAAAACCAAACTGTAATAACTAAATGAAATGAATTTACGTTTTTAATCAAGACAACGAATTATGTCATCATTATAAATTTGTTTTATTATAACTGCTTTAGTACACACGCACACAGGGCATATTTTGACTTAGTTGTGAGTTTGCATGAATGTTTGTTTAATATTGGCAAACCATTCTTTTGTTAAAAAAATTAAAAAGAAAAATTATATATATTTATCAGAAACTGTTTATTATCCTATGCAAATTTCCTTAAAAGTTAAATTCCTATATTTATATATATAATAAATTGAATCTTCTGCCAATATTACAAATAATATAAAAATACTGTAGCAGAGAATAAGAGATTAAATTAACCTAAAAAAATTCAGTATACTTTTGATATGTTGCATCATAATTATGGTATTCAAAAAAATTAAAAACCTAAAACATTTTAAACATTACAAATAAAAATATTTTGCTTATTTTAAATGTTATTGGCTATATAATTCATCACTTATTCACTTTGGACAATAAACAATGCATTTTTAATATTTTCACTTTTTATCATTTTCTTTCTTCACAAATTACCTCAATAATATCAGGATCAAAACCATGATCATATTTCTTTTTATTATTATAAATAATGAAGCATTTATAAAATTAGTTTTACTCTTTGGTTACAAAAGCTAATGTAACTTCAATTTCATTTTAGTTTCACCATAGCATATTTGCAAGCAATCCCATTGGTTACATCCAACTGCATATGTAATATTATACCAAATAAATTTATATATTTTACCTTTTATATTGTTAATCAAACTATTAAAATGTATAGTGTCCTAAAGCCAACATTGAACCTATCTGCATATATTGTAATGGTATGAAAGTGGGAAAGGTTCTGGTTTGAAAATGCTTAAATTGTAATAGTATGAATGTGGGATGCCAACATCTCAAATTGTCATATAGATGTGAGAGCCAAATTGTAATAATATATAACTAGGAATGAGACAGAATGAGTAGACAGATTCTTTTAAAATATGTAAAAAAAAATTCTTTATTCAAATGCTCCATTAAATTCTTTAGATTTAGATTATAATCACTCAAGAGATGGATTTTTAATTAGTTAATAGGTAGACAGAAACCAAAAAGCTTTCTCAGTTATGTGTCAAACTCTACTGGCAATAGTTATGAGAATGGACTAGTTTTTGAGATGATATTCTATATCCAGACAAATCAGACTCACTAATGAGACTTGATCACTTGCTAAATATAAACTAAAAACAAAAGGAATATTTTATTGAATTTAAATTATATTTACAACCAACTAAATATAAAGAATTTATTTAATATTTTTAAATCATTAATATTAAATAATATAGCTGCTTATTTACGTTTGTACAAGTAATCAGTAATATTTCAATATTTTCATGTTAAGTTATCAAAATCAAGTATTGCTCTGTGATCCATTGGTCCACATATCTAATAAAATTCAAAAAAATACATAAAGTCACTTTAAGTAAAACAAATATTTTATCTTTTTATTTATGATATGTATTTTCTTTTCTTTTTAGATTAGCAGCAACAACAAAATAAAAAAGTGTAATTTCCATTTTATTCCATGGGTTTTTCAACTAATTTCTGCAAAATTCATGTCAAGCAACATTTTCTAATGATATATTTGTTTAAGTTGCATTTGCATTTGAATGAAAGCCATTATAAGGCATGACAATAATAATAATAGTAGCATTTTCTAGCAACAAATAATCCAAAATCAGAGATTCATTCTTTGGGATAAGATTATACTAACTCTGAAATTAAAAAAAATATATCAATATTTTCTTTGGACTATATATATATATATATATATATACCATTATATATATATATATATATATATATATATATATATATATATTATAATGGTACAGAATTAAGGAGTTACCTGGGGTGATGGAAAATAATCACCAACCCCAATTCAAAATAAATATAAAATTAACTATCAATACTTAATATAAAATATAAAATAATGATATATGTGTAATGAGCATGATAGATCTCAGGAGATCACTCTAAGATCAGCCCAGCTAACTATATTAATATAATTTACTATACATTCACCAGCATTATAAATAAGTACAAGTCATTCATCACCATGAAAGATCAACAATAAAATAAATCAACAGTCAATCTTGTGACTGGATTTGAAATAGGTCTACTATAGACCAAGCCAGTTATTTAGCCTTTGCCAACATTGGGAAATTATTTAAACATAGTTTGGATGCACAAACTAAATGCTTATCCATCAGAATACATAATAATAAAAACAATAATGCTGGGATATTAAAACATGCTGATCATCATCAATACTCTGTCCATTTAGTGCCATTAGTGTATTGGCCAACTACAAACTTAAATTCTGATAAAGACCAAATTAAAATAAATGTAGTGTATGAACTTTAAAAAATATACTCTTCATGCCAACCCAGAATTCTTATTAATTGGATGCCCTTACACTAATATACTCCCATTTTATATAATAGACCATTATGAATCTAGTTCAGAGAAAACAAGCTCTATAAGTGTTATCTTGAATGAGAGATGATGCAATATATATCCTAAAAATATTTAGAATTAAATCACTGGAATAATTTTAACAATAGAATATAAGTTTATTAATAACAATAAACAAAAATGACATTAGGGTCTTCAGAATATGACTATACACATATGAATTAAATCTTCTGATTCTGATTAACATAAAAACAAAATTCAAGTTATAACATTGATTTACTTATATGTTTCAATATAAAACACCTATATATCCCCACTCATACACCCAAACTAAATGTTCACTTATTTTAAAGTAGCAAGTCTTACAGTCCATGGGAAACAAGTACTTGGTACTGAATCCCATGAGTAACTGCATATTCAGGAAGCATCTCTTACTTATTTTATGTAGCAACATAGTCTTAGAAGTTATGCTACAAATCACCAGTTCAGCCTCCATAAAAATATTCAGCAATGATTTGAATCTCCGACCTAACTTATATTATGTAATCTGCATAAAGAGCACATTGACTGCTCATTACATAATGTTAGTAGATTATTTATATCTGTTATCATTCTCACATACTTTAGCTATTAGAAAACCTTGTTAAGGCATGATTGAAAACTGTAGAATAAACTTGTAATCAAGAATAAAACTTATAATAAAGAAGAAACTTGTAATAAAAAATAAACTTGTAATAAAAATGAAATTGTAATAAACTCTTCAAAGAGCATGATAGATGAGAACTTGTTTTGAAATTCTCTCATTGCTGTAAGACACCTGTGTGTGTAAACCCAATGTGCTTTTTATATCTTATCTGATATTTTATAATTAAATATTTTAAAACTCATAAATGTCTCATGTGTTCTTTGTAATCCATCCCCAAATCTTATCCAAATTTATGTTTATTTAGTATTAATTATTGATATATGCATTATCTAGCCAGCCATAAATGTGTGTGTATTTAAATTAATAGTAATTTAGTTAATATTCCCCAAATCTCTGGCTCCACACTTTGCTACTGCTGGCATACAAACTAAGAAATTCTGAGTGTAGCCTCATATATGTCATTCATAGGGTAGTAATTCATGGAGTGTTGGTGGAGCTGAGGTGCGATCAGATCTGAAGTCTCAACCTCTCATTTGGATCAGCCTAGGTATAATTTGTCAGGACTCTGGATTTTGTTGCGTGAATGTATAAATCTGACCATTACAAAATATGGCATTCAAAGCCTTAAATACATTCTATAAATCATCTAATAAACTTCCAAAAAACCCACAATCCAAGATGAAGTTATTTTCACTTTTAATTGATTTAAATTAAAAATTCTGCTATCAAACCTACATTGCATTTTGATTACTCATTCATTAAGCCATCTATTACAAAATGACAGCCATAAAAATTTAAAACAATGATGGAATAAATATCTATCCTTTTTTAATAGCAATTTTCATTTCAAATGTCTCACATTTTTCATCTGTAATAACACTTCATATCAGTTGATCAGATTGAAAGTGTATAATATGAATAAACTTCGATGGAAAATATATACTTTTAAACAATTTCACAATCTGTTTGATTAATTAAGTTAAATGCCTTAATTAAATCTATAATATCAATATATAAATCACTCTTTTGTAGCCATTATTTTTTTGGCATTTGCTTAGCAACAAAACTAGAAGTATTCATTAAATCAGACAGCACAACTTTATGATTTCATGCATTAAAAAAAAACTAATATTTTTTTGACAATATATCATCACAATATATTAAAATTTTTCCAGATATTATATAAGGATATACAGATATCCATTTTTAAGATTACAAGAAATTACTTGACTAAACTGAATATCTTTATCCAAATCAAAATGAGTATATAAAGTGAATACATCATTAAAAATAATCATTTTGATTTTTGTATCATTATTCAAAAGACTATAAAAATATTATTTCCACTTATTCAAAATATCATTGTCTTCACATAAGATAATGTCATTTCTAAATTTAATAGGATTATGATACTGTTTTTAGGAGTATATATTACTTTCAATGCATCAAAAAAAAATTAAAGTGTCAATGATCAGTAAATGTCAACATCTTTTTTTAAAGTTTTAATTTGCCAATTGTTTTTAAGCCTTTTTGTCAGCCATTTAAGTTCCATCTTTAAACCTCTATTAATTAATTTATTATTCTACAGATATAATGATAAATTAAAAAGTAAAGAGAAATGTAGGATTAACATTAAACATTATGTTAGAGGTATTGATAATATGTATTTGATAGTAAAACATATTAAAGTTTATTCTTTACTCTTAATTACTGATGCATTACTTTAAAATGTGTGACAAGCAATTATCAAATGCTATCACTTCGAGATGGTGTTATATTATCTGGTCATTTTCAGACAGAGAAAACATGTAAGATTATTACAAGCCTAAATACTATTAACAGATTTTATAATTTTATTATTAGAACAAATAAATTATATAAATGGAAAAAATGATAATACACAAATAAACATTATAAAACTTAAATATAATTTAAGTATCTGCTGAGTATAAATAACAAGATTTAAATACAATTTTCATTAAATAAAGAAAAAAAACTAATGTCAAAAGTGAATGAGTTTTTATTACCATATTACATGTATGCAACCGCTTTGATTATTATCGTATTAATGTAAAATATAGAACAGTCTATTTAATTAAAAGTAGGTTATGTTTTATTAAAAAATATAAAATATTCACATCCAACCAACAGAAAAAGTATATAATACTTTCAAACAAATTTTATGTACCCTAAACTGTGAAAAAAATGCAAATGATTTTATTGGACAGAAATAAATAAGAACAAAATTATAAGTATTGATTACATGAAGATTTTAATTATTATAAAATTGATAAGTAACATGTTTTAAACTGTAGACTTTATATTAGAAATAGTAATTCCCTCTATTTAATCTATTCCAGAACTATCTATTATAAATTTGATACCAGGTTGTAGTGTTTCTTCCAAATCTCCAAACGAGTTTGTGGCTATTAATTGTTGTCTGATACCCATTGATTATTCAAGCTAGTAAATGAAGAGAAATGTACTCCTCATGCAGATGTTGAAAGTACTCAGAGAGAGACATGTCATGGTACTGTTATCTATAGGTATTATGATTTGATGTAGCCGAGTGGGTTTAGAAGTTATACTATTTATTGAATATGTAGGAGAGTAAAGGATATTAGTTGCTATAATTACATAAAATATTTTTTTTATAGAATTAGAATAATTTCATAATTTATTTAACTTTATTTTATGTATGGTTATTTCGTTTTAAATTAGTAATGAGGTAATATTTTATAAATTACGATTTTATCTTATATTAAATAACTTTTTTATTATACATTTTTATAAATATTTTATTTAAATTGATAGTTTTACTTATTTTGTTTTATGTATAATGCTTTACTTTCAAACATTTAAAAGGGATTTGATTAAAGGATTTTTAATTATATCTAAAAACTAGTTAACTATCTAATATTTGAATACATAGCTGTGGGGAGCTTGAAAGTCTGTGTTCAAACCCCTACAATTAACTATCTAATCAAAGTTTATTAAAAGTGATTCTACTGCTGCTAAAGTCTATTTATAATTTGGTGCATACTAATAGCTTAAAAATTATTAATTGAAAATTAAGTTCATTCATTTACATAAACAGTTCTTTATTATTTAGCATATATATATATATACATATATATATATATATGTTAATGAATTTGAGATTACTGAATTGAAACTCAATTATCATTTCTGTCAAAAAAATAATCTGACATATTAAATAGCTAACCATTTAATTACATTTTTATTAATTTATATCAAAAATACTTTAGTACTGTAAAAACTTTGTAATCACAAAGCATTATTAATTTTACAAGTAAACAATCTAATTTGTTTGGAGTAATTCCAGAATTAAAACATTCTGTGATCCAAAACTGAAATAATTGAAAAACCTCCCAATTTTCACATGAATAAATTTTTATAGTAATTACTTAGTTGAACTAGAATGTTTAAATCATCTTACTTTGTAACAAAGCAATTAGTATATGACACAAATTATTCATCAACCAAAAATAATGTACTGTTGTTTGTTCTGATAATTATTATAAATAAAATTTAATTGTCAGTGATAGATAATTAAGATGTTCAAATGTTGATAACATCAGAAATGATAGAAATTCTAAAAGGAGGCTTTATTCTGAAACAAAAGCCATAATTAATATTTATTTCTATTTTTATTTCTTACTATAACTTTCAAGATAATATTAGAATCAAATTCATTTTATTGTACCCAAATAAATACCATATTACATTGACCTTCATAATATACTTTGCCCAAATCACATAAAACATGTATATGGTAGTTAATAAATATGACTTTTGAACTGTCCATTCTTTCTTTAAAATACCATAATTAATTTGATGCTTTAAAGACAGCACTTCAAAATTATTTAACTTTCCAACAAATATAGAATGATAATATTTAATTTTATTATTAATACTTTGAATATTGTCAAGAAGTTAAATTATTTTTACTATTTCATTTCTCAATTAGTTTTAATTACTAGTTTTATATAGAAAACTGTTTTCCAAACTATCTTTTAATTTTTTTATTTATTTTTATATAACTACTAGTATTAGAAATTTCTGAACAAATACTCTTTACTACAGTTTCATTTTTGACATTTCACTTTCACTAATCCTGAATTTCTACCATACTTAAGCATGGTTATAAAATTTAAATTTCTTCTGTAATTTATAAATCACAATGAATATATATATATATATGTATAACATTTTATACAATTGTTTAAATAGTAAGTGCTATAGTAATAAATGAAACATTACCTCCATTTACCATTCAATAATACATTTAGTTATAAAGAAGATTGTCTTGAATGACTAAAACAGGAGGTGTAAATTATTAAGCAATTACTGCAAGATATTTTTAAATAGATTGATTTGGATATAACAATGTAAAGGAATTTCTTCATATTTTAACATTTTGTAACAAATATTCAAACATAAAATATGTAAACGGAATGAATAACAACATGAATATACATATTATTATTTGAATATTTGTTATAAAGTTTTAAAATAAAAATTTCTTTACTTTGTTAAATCAAAATCAATCTGTTTAATACATATATTATAATAAATAATTAGAGTGATTCATATTCACACCCCTTGCTTTAGTCATTTCAATCAATCTTTTTTATAACCAAAGAAAACTAAGTAAAACAATGGACAGTTTTCTTATTACACATATTGTCAAATACTAAGTGGAACTTTGGTACATTTACTACAATAGCATTTACTATTTAAATGATTTTATATATATATATTGAATTATATATATAATAAATTACCCATTAAAAATATATGTACATTTTAAATTATAATAGGAGTAGATAATATATGTATATATATATATATATATGTGTGTGTGTGTGTGTGTGTAATTATAGGGGATTTGAATGCAGACTTTCGTGCTCTCTTCAGCTATCCAATCTATCTTGTACAATCAATACCCATGATCATGCATATATATAAAAAAAAAATCTCCAATAAACATATTTCATGCTAAAACAGCAATAATCAGTTGGTACAAACCATCATCTCCCCCATATATATCTATATATACATAAGCACTGCTTGGTTTATATTAAGATAGCAAATCATCAAATTTTAATGGAGAGGCTTAATGTACTCCACACTCCAAATCTTCAGCCATCCATACCATTGAAAATCTAATGATGCCAATTATTGTCATCCATGTTGACTTTAAGTCATTCTGACCCCTCATGTATAGGACCTTACCCAATTAAATACACAGAAGAGGGATTGGAAGGATACAGGCTGAATAATGTCTAAATACAGGTATACTTTATATCTCTGGAGTATTAAATGAACAAGATTCTATACATGAAAGGTCAGAGTGACTGAATGTCAACATAGGAATGACAGTAATATTAGCATCATAATGTTATGGATGGCTGAAAAATTGGAGAATGAAGGAGATTGAAGTCTTACCACTGAAGTTTGAAGATTTGCTATCTTAATATAAACTGAGCACTGATTATATATGTGTGTGGGAGTTGATGATCTGGGTCAGCTGATGAGTGCTGATTTAGCATGAAATACATATACTGGAGATCATTTATCTTTTTCATATGTGTGTAGTCATTTGTATTGGTAGTATGAGATAAATTGGATAGCTGAATGAAGCATAAAAGTCTGTGTTCAAATCCCCTATACAACTGCACAAAAATATCTTTTGATCCAGTTATTTTGAAACTGATGTTTTCATCCTGTACTATGCTTTTCCTTCTTGATCCTGATTTATTTATTGTAAAATTTATTTTATATTTTTTTCTAAGGGGTGGTAAGTTATTGTTGCAACCACATCTAGAAAAACAAAATACTTGTATGATAAACAAATGAATTATAAAATTTGCTAATATTATTTTTTTAAATAATTATTATAGTGGAGTAGATGCTTATATGGTTGGTAAAATTCATTAAGAAGCATTTATTTATTTTCATTGTCAAATAATTCAAACACACCAACAAATAGGATGCAATTTAAAACAAAGAAGATGACATACACATTGATAACT
This sequence comes from Epiperipatus broadwayi, assembly GCA_028023455.1. Classification (NCBI taxonomy): domain Eukaryota; kingdom Metazoa; phylum Onychophora; class Udeonychophora; order Euonychophora; family Peripatidae; genus Epiperipatus; species Epiperipatus broadwayi. The sequence continues at coordinate 5,652,290 of JAQFVV010000074.1, forward strand.
GAATAATAATAATTGTCCATCATTGGCTCACATGCTGTGCTGACACAATAGCTACTTTTTAGATGCATGTGCAATTTTTAAAATTTATTTATTTATATGACATGTTAAAGTTAAAATACCTGGTGAGATGCGCCATCACCAAATCACTTGAGAGACAAATGTGACTGATAATCCATAATTTGTGCATTCCTGATCTAAATGATTTGAATAATCTCCACATACTTTATTCCCTCAGTTTTCCATTTTAATTTTAGTTAAAAGTTTTGAAAATATGGAATCATCCTGTTTTATATACTTTATCAATCTTATATTTCTTAATATTTCCATGTTATGTAATCAAGATTATATTTTGGAAAATAGTTTTCATAATATGGTATCATCCAGGGTCTATATCTTGATGATTCAAGCTTTAATCACTGTAAAAATACTTATAGAATCAATAATTTACAAATCCAAAGCATAATGACAACTCCTAGTCATGGTCTTTTCTATCTATTCTCAATATTTACATGCAATCCACTATGGTTACCCACTTTAAAATCCTACTTGTTTTTTTACTTATTTTGATTAATATTTTGTGTAAAATTGATAGAAGATTGATAGGTAGTGCAATTTCTAATAACTCATTAAATTTCAATATTGCTATTTCAATCTTTCAGTTATATGGTACATCTTTATCAATTAAACCCTTGATATATAATTTTGGCAATAATTTTTCTATTCCTTCACCTGCTCTTTTCAAAATATCAATAATAATTATTTCTTAGAATTTTTCCCTTCTTCACAGATTTAATTTCTTGACTTACTTTTATTTAAAATGCTTGACAAATCAGAAGATGTGGTTAATTGTAATGGTTATTTTGTTGCACTTTTTTATTACTTTATAATTTTTAGTACAACTCTTCTATATACTTCTCTTCTTCTTAATGCTGAAACAACTTTTATTTCAATACTAAAATGTTCTACAATTTTAAAACTTTTATTTTCTTTTATAGCTTTCTTTGCCAAATTACAACTGTAATAAGTGAAAATATACTGAATTGCTGTTTTTTGTACTATCTATCTTTGTCACAATGCTTAGTAAAGAATCAATTACCTTCTTATTGATCTCAGTTAAGTTTGAACCATATTAATAGTCTATCAATATTTAAAAACTATTTCCAAACTCTAATTTAAATTCATTATGGTTCTGAAGATTAGGAACATTAACCATTACTAATACCTTTTTTAATAGTTTCTGTTTCTTTAGCTTTCCATTAAGATATATTTTACATCACATTAATCAATTTCTGTATTGAATGTACTAAGAATATTATATGATCTTAAAATACAATTTTCTGTTAAGGCTGCTATATTTTCATTTCAATGCTTTCATGTCTATTTTCATTTAGTGCCCCCCCCCCCCAATTCATAATATACAATTTTTTTTCTGTACATTACATAAGCTTGTGTCCTCTCTCATTTTTGTCACCATACCAAATTTATCCACATAATTTTTCATTTCTACCATTACAGTATCCCTTAACAGTTTTAAAATATTCCTTGAGGTAATCAAAAGTGTTTTATATATCTATATAAAATCATCTATTTTTTATCACAATGAAAACATGATGCAACATAAACATGATTTATTTGCACTTAATATTTTTTATTAATGAATCTTGCTTCTCTATCAATCATTTTCCACAATGTCATTTTGTCACTCATTATTTATAATAAATCTCATTCCATTTGAACCTTCAATACTTAACTTTTCTGAATAAATTACGTTTTCACTTTTCAAATCAATTATTTCTTCACCTTTTGTTTGTAACATCACAAAATCTAACAATGTACATTCAATATTAAACAGATTTTCCAATTTATTTAATTGTCTTTTATTTGAAAGGGATATATATTTATAATAACTAAATAAAAGATTATCATTGAATGGTTCCTTCTGCCTCCAATTTCCAAACACTACCTTAGTTGATGACTTTATAGTTTTCTGATAAAGACCATAATTTAGTTTTGTCTTACTTGTTTTTAAATATTTGAAAAAAAATCATTCACTCATTCATACATCCTCTCCTCAAAAAACTCAACTGATATTTCAGTTAAGTTCTATCAGTCAATTAATTTTAATCTCAGAGATAAAAAGCCAATAAATTTATCCTGCTGAGTAATGTGCATTGGTAAGCAACCTATCCATGTTCATTTACCATATGCATAATCAAATAGCAATAACAGTTGCAGTAACCAAAAACACATAAAGTGGACATTTGGAAATTTCTCTTCTCATTTTCTTTAAGATTATAACAAGGAATCAAATCTAAAAATGTTTGCTTGCATTATTCTCAAATTAATAATGTAATATTTACTGAAGGTTTGGGATGATGATATTTTAGTTGTATTTATATATTGGATTATTTCTATTATCTAATATTAAGTATTGAATGTCTTTAGACAAATTAAACCATTTAAATTTTCCAATTACACTCGAATGTCAGTAATAGCACACAGGTTAGTATATGCACAGGGTTTTTCAAGATATTCTTCTTCTCCCTTCTTTAAATGTTTCTGGCCTTCCCAGTGACAATACTAGCATGGAAGTTAAATATGTTCCCTAAGAATTTTGAAATTTTGAATTTAAAGATAATGCTCCAATCAACTGAGACATCTTGCCAAATTCAACAGTCAGTAGAAATTATATATACTTACCTATGAAGTTTCTCCTAATTTCTTCACTTTCTTACTAAGAGTGAAATTGATTAGTGGTTTCCATATACTATGTATAGTCACATTTAGTTGACTTATGGGGTTATTTTCCAGTGTCATGTGAGCAGTTTCCTTAAAAAAAATTTTTGTACCTTTTCTTTTCTATCCAATATTTTTGCAATTTCCCAATGGAACAGATATGTCTAAAGTAGCAGACCATATATGTACCAATAAATATATGATCAACTGAGAAAATACAATAATATTGGATGGGAGGACAATGGTGAATAACCCCACAACTCAACCTAGTAAAACTATACATAATGTATGAAAACCATTAATCAACTTTGTTCTTAGGAAAAAGTGAAGAAATAAGGAGGAATCTCTACTAATACCTTTATCAGGATAGCTCAGTTGGTTAGAGTGTTACGTTAAAATTCAATATTCAAGAATGTAAGGGTCTCAATTTTTATGCTTGTAATATCACTGGTCAGGCCAGCACCACTTGAAGAAGAGAAGAGAATAATACCTCTCGAAATGTCAAGGCGTGTTATTACTGACAGTAGAATATAATTCGAAAATTTAAATAATGTTTAATTTTTCCTATAATTTATAGCTTCATCCATGTGAGAAAAGTTGTAATGAAATTAATTTATGACTTCTACTAGTCATTTCATACTAGTCCCTTTTCCATTACTGAGTTGATAATGTTTTTAATTATTTTGGCACTGCAGTTCTTTTTTGTGCGAACAAATTATTTTTGTATGAGTCAGAAGTTAAAACGGAAAAGTATAATCAATCAACCATGTAAATTTATCAATCGAAAAATATTCATTTATATATTTGAAAGTACAAATTTTTCTCTAATCCACATCTCAAGATATTTCTTTACTGTTGCTATCTTTTTCTTTTTTAAATTAATTTACTTTCACTACTTAATTTGTACAATATAATTTTTTATCGTTTATACAAGTGAATTTAAAATTTATTTAATTACAGTTTTAATTTTATTCTGTCTCTGAATAAATATTAAATTTCGAAATGATTTTAAAATGCTCAATTAAAAAAATTAATTTAGTATTAATATGCAGTTAATCAATCAAATTTAATTGATTTTTTTTATCCTCGATTCATTATTGTTCAGAATGACATATAATATTCTGGTATATTTTTTTTATTCATTTAATTAATATTTTTTGAAGTATTTTCAGCAGAAATGACATTTTATTTTGTTTTTTAAGATTTTATCATACTCGCAGAAAAAAAAGTTTTACATTGTAAATTAATCACACTCTACCTAACTAATTCTTTTTTCGGCATATCTATTTGTTGTTATGTATCTGAAGGACTTGAGTAGTTAATTTGTAATTGGAATCTGACTAACATTTGGAAATATTTTTACCATCCCTTATTTAAGCCAGATTGACGTCCATTTGTTGATGAATAAATGGATAGTTCGTCATATAAGAGAGAGAGAGAGAAAAGAAAAATCATATGTCCTTACCACTTGGCTTTTACTTGCCTGTTTAGCATTGTTTTTTTCCTTCACTAAAAAGTACTGGAGAATGCGTGAAATGTAGTAGCGATTCAAAGATTGCTTGGTTTATTTGCCTGCCTGCCTGCCTCCCTCCCTCCCTCCCTCCCTATCTATCTATCTATCTATCTATCTATCTATCTATCTATCTATCTATCTATCTGTCTGTCTGTCTGTCTGTCTGTCTGTCTGTCTGTCTGTCTGTCTGTCTGTCTGTCTGTCTGTCTGTCTATCTATCTATCTATCTATCTATCTATCTATCTATCTATCTATCTATCTATCTATCTATCTATCTATCTATCTATCTATCTATCTATCTATCTATCTATCTATCTATCTATCTATCTATCTATCTACCTACCTACCTACCTATCTATCTACCTACCTACCTACCTACCTACCTACCTACCTACCTACCTACCTACCTACCTACCTACCTACCTACCTACCTACCTACCTACCTACCTACCTATCTATTCATCAACAATCAATCTATCTCTGTATGAGATTATTCTTAAAGACATGATCTGTTTTTAGTCCAAATAATGCAGTGAAAAATTAATTTTTTTATAGACATTCAGAGATATCGATTAATTTTATTTGAAATGATATAATATTAATAGGAAAGATAATTAATCCTAAATAACTATCCAGTTTTTTTAAATCCAATAGATTTGTCTTGAAAGAGATATTTTTATTTGAAGAATTAAATATTTATATAGATCAGTGAGGGGAGGCTATGTGGGTATAATGAATACATATTTCATTTTTATTTCAAGAACTAAATATTTATATAGATTAGTGAGAAGAGGCTATATGGATCATCATCATCATCAACCATTATCAATCCACTGCAGGATGAAGGTCTCTCCAAGTTTAATCCATCTTCTCCGATCTTTAGCTTCTCTTTTCCACAACACCCCTGCACATTTTCTTATTTCATCCATCCATCTCACATGTGGTCTCTTTCTGGGTCTTTTACAATCTCTTGGAATCCAGTTTAAAATTTCAATTGTCAATCTATTATCATTTCTTCTAGAAATATGTCCAGCCCAACTCCATTTCAATCTTTTAATTTTTTCAATAAGGTCAGTAACACCTGTTTGTTGTCTTACCCATACATTGCGTTTTCGATCTCTTCTTGTTACTCCCAACATACATCTCTCCATACTCCTTTGAGTGGTCTGAAGTCTCTGTATTGCTCTTCTATTAATTGTCCAAGTCTCAGATCCATAAGTAAGAACTGGTAAAACACATTTGTTAAAAACCATTCTTTTCAAACACATAGGCATATTTCCTTTTAGTATCAAATTATTTCTACCAAAAGTGCTCCAAACAAGTTTAATTCTATGATTAATTTCCTCCATGATGTTTCCATCTGTATTAATAATATAACCAAGGTATTTGTAACTGTTAACTTTTTCTAATTCTTCATAATCAATCTTTATTTTCATATTTTGAGCAAATCGATTAAACATTACTTTAGTCTTTTTAACATTTATCTTTAGTCCTACTTTTCTACTTTCATCTGCTAACTCCTGCAACATTTCCTGAAGCTCTGAAGCATTATTTGCAAAAACAACTACATCATCTGCAAAATCTAAATGACTTAAATACTCTCCATTTACTTTCATTCCTTTAGTTTCCCATTTTAATCCACAAAATACTTCTTGCAGCACTACTGTAAAAAGTTTTGGAGATATGGAGTCACCTTGTCTTACACCTTTCTCAATGTTGATTTTTCCAGTATCATTATGTAATCTAATTGTTGCTGTTGCATTTTTGTAAATATTCTTTAAAATATGACAATATCCTGGATCTATACCTTGATGATCCAATGCTTTAATCACTGAAGAAATGTGTATAGAATCGAATGCCTTTTCATAATCTACAAATCCAAAACATAATGACAACTCATATTCATTTGTCCTTTCTATGACTTCTCTCAATACCTGGATATGATCTATTGTACTAAAACCACTTTTAAATCCAGCTTGTTCTCTTGGTTGGTGGAAATCCAAAGTTCTCTGTAGACGAGTTGTAATTATCTTGGTAAAATTTTTTATATAAAACTGATAAAAGGCTGATAGGTCTGTAATTTCTAATATCTTCTTTATCACCTTTTTTAAATATTAATATTATTACTGCATTTTTTCAATCTTCCGGTACATCTTTATCATTTAGACATTTGGTATATAACTTTGCTAAAATTGTTTCTATTTCTTCACCTGCTTCTTTTAATATATCAATTATAATTCCATCATTTCCTGGAGCCTTTCCTTTCTTCATACATTTAATTGCATGTCTCACTTCTTCATTTCAAATTCTGGGCAATTCGGAAGATGTAATAGATATAGGAGGTACTTGTTCTTTATTACTATATAATTCTTGATAAAAATCTTCTACCAACTTCATGATGTCATCTCTCTTTTTAGTAATAATTCCATCTTTTTTTCTTATTGCAGATATAAATTTCCTACCAATACCAAAATGTTGTTTAACATTCTTGAGACTTTTATTTTCTTCTACAGCTTTCCTTGCTATTTCACAGTTATACTTTCTTATATCATTTTCAACTCTTTTCCATACCATTTTACAAAATTCGAGATATTCAATTCTTTTTAATACATCATTTTTGTATATCTTCATATTCCTTCTTTTCTTCATAAATTCTCTAGTCTCAGTAGAAATTTTATTAATCAATTGCTGCTTTTTTCTACCAGCTATCTTTGTTGCAGTTTTTAAAAGTGTATCAGTTATTTTCATATTAATTTCATTCAAATCTGAATCATGTTCAAAATCTCTTAACACTTGAAACCTATTTGTAAGTTCTAATTTAAATTCATTAGAATGTTTTTGAAGATTAGGAATATCAACTGTAAATATTGTTTTTCTTAATAATTTTTGACTCTCTAGTTTTACATTAACATGTAATTTACACCTTACTAATCGATGATCACTTCCTGTGTTAAATTTATTAAGAACATTACAATCTTGAAATATGTATTTCCTGTTAGTCAAAATATAATCCAATTCTGATGTATCTTCATTTGGATGTTTCCATGTCCATTTCCTTTTAACATTTTTCTCAAAAAATGAATTCATAATATAAAGTTTTTCTTTTTCTGCAAACTCCACAAGTCTATGTCCCCTCTCATTTCTATTACCATAACCAAAACTACTTACAGCAATTTCATCTTTCATTTGTCTACCAATTCTAGCATTAAAGTCTCCCATAACAATTTTAAAATGTTGTTTACTCTGATCAAAAGCCTTTTGTACATCCATATAAAAATCTTCTACTACTTCATCACTATGAGAACTTGTTGGGGCATAAACCTGAATTATCTGCATTTGGTATCTGCTATTAAGTTGTATAACTAATCTTGCAACTCTGTCCGATACACCATCAATCTCCAAAATATTGTTCTTCCATTTTTTATTTATAATGAATCCTACTCCACTTGTATTTCCAATATGTGTGCCTTTATAATAGAGTATATGTCCACTTTTTAAATCAATTGTTTCTTCACCTTTTCTTCTAACTTCACAAAGTCCAATAATGTCTCATTTAATATGACAATTCTTCTTCTAATTCTTGCAATCTTCCTTCACTTGAAAGTGATCTGCAGTTGTAAGTACCTAAATAAAAAGTCGTCATCAAATGGCAGCCTGGGTCCACAATCAGGGGATTCTTAGCACCCTCTGCCTTCGGCCACCAACCACTGCTTTGGTTGGTGACTTTACAGCCTCCTGGGAATAAGGGCCATGCTTTATTTTTATCTGTCATAATTATATATATGTATTGGAAAAATATTTATCATTTACACAAACATTCATTCTGCCTTATCAGGCACTGAGAAGAAAGACCATGGTGTTTCTTGATCTTAAACTCAGAGGTAAAAAGCCAATAAACTCACCACGCTGGCTAATGCGTGTTGGTGAGCAGCCCATCCATGTATGTATACTATATGAATAATCACATAGTAATAACAGCTACAATGACAAGAATGTATGGAGTGGACATTAGGAATTTGCCTTGCTCGGTTCCTTTAAGGCCTCCAAGAGGAATCAATGGGTCTCCTTTCAGTTAATAGCAAACTCCTTTCTGAACACATATTTCAACTATTCATACATTTGCTTCTTATACTGACGCATCAAGTGGATATTATCAGCCATTGACGGGGCAGTAGAAATCACACAAAAATGTTACAAGGATATCCTAAAACAAAATTATTATTTAAAAATATTTTTGAATATGTAAGTTTAATTAAATTATTTTTTATACTCGTGACTGCATATTTTACCCAATAAAATTCCAAAGCAAAGTATAGAATAGAGTAATGAAAATGAGAAATTGGATTTGAATCTAATGGACTTTTTACTCATCAATATATCTATGAAAATTATTTAAATATAATAAAGTAATTATTACCCAATAAAAACCAGCAGTGATTCATGTAAAAAATAAAAAACAATGATGAATGAATATCTAGAGAAAAAAAATGTCTATCAACAAATTAGCAAGGAGATAAATATAAACATTTTCAAATTTTATGACTACCACTGATAAAATTCTGATTTTGATCTGGATTTGAATATAAAATTATAACTTTTTCCCAGATAAGTAAGAATTTTTGAGCCTAGAGATATTTAAGATAGTTAGCCTATAACTAATCAGGTTTGCCATTTAATTATAGATCACTAACTGGATATCTAGTTATTATTGGCTACAATTGAAAACCACAAATTAATGTGCATTATATAGATAAGTGTTGATGTTCTGACCATAAATTACAGATCTTACTTTTGGTAATGAAAGAGTCACAGTTCTGCAGATGATAATTCTGTGGTATATCATTTATCTGGTAATTATTCTGAAACATTTTATCTAAGGAGAGAATGTTATTTTTCAAAATATGATGGCAGAATACTATTTTGTTAAATAATGTGTTAATTTTTTTTTCTATAATATTACAGTAATTAAACTAATTTTGGTTCACTTTATTAATATATTTCTCTATGTATAAATATATATTTTATTTTTGGCACAATATGAAAATAATATCTATGCCTGATGTTTACATAATGTATTCCTTTTTGGAAATGCTAATGTTTGGTGACTCCTGATTTTAAGTGCATAATATTTCAGAAATAGGTTTTTGAAAATGTGTTTACTTCTATATTTTTTATTCCATTCTAAAAGATAAAATGTATTTATTAACAAGTCAATGGACAGCACCATAGGAGTGCAAACAGATTTCTGGGATTTCATATTCTATATTTGGTCCATTTGACAATGTATAATTTCAGAATTTTCAAAATGATCTTATTTAAAAAGTGATATAATTATAAATTCAAATTTAAAATCCAAAATTCAAATTCTAAATAGCAATAATGATATCTAACCAGTTCGTGCGAACCGGTTCTTAAAATTAAAAAAAATTATCGAATCGGTAGTTAAATTATCCGAATATAAATTTTATTTATTATTCTCCTAAACAAGAGTTGAATTAATAAATTGTTTCTAACAATAATCTACAACATTTTTTTTTGGTATATCTAATGTAACAATGATTCTTTTTGAACAGATCGGGTTCAAAATGCTTTCCCAGAATAATTCGACAATATGATATTGCACTTGGAACACGTGATACGTGCGATGAAATTTGAGTGATTAAGAATTATTCTGCAAAAAATAATTCACAACAGTTTTGTTTTAAATAATTAAATCCATTATTTATCGCGTTCTAAATTAGTTTATTTAAAAGTATACAAATAAAAAATATTATTTTATTAGTAATAAAGGAATCCATATTTAATTTTACAAGTTAAGTAAGAAATTAATTAACTATTAGTTTACTTACATTTAACAGAGGCGTTATTAAAGGTTTTCTTGGTGACAATGGTTTTATGCTACTGTTTATTTTCGCAATGATAGGTCCTTTTGAATGATTTTATTTTTAAAGTAAAATAATTTCAGCAAGAGTAAATTTCATTAAAAAATTTATAGTAATAAATAAATACATTTGTGCCGAATTTATTTCTAATTTTTAATTTTAATCATGCATCAGTTATATTGTTTTTTTGTTTTGAATAATAATATAAACATTTGAAACTGTTGCAACAAAAGTAGTTTTTAAAATACTAGAACAGGTGATTCAAAACTAATATTATTAAGGCACAAAACATCTAATAACCATAATGTAATTTCATATGAGGAAAAGAAGTATCACAATAAAATATTCAGTTGCCTAATTGGTTTAAATCTTAATAAGGGATTTATTTTGTATTTCATTTTTAAATAAATACTTATTTTAATATTAATTAAATAAGCAACAACAATTCAGTAACAATGCAGTATCTATTTACTATCCCAGCATACAACAATGATTTTATAGACTTTTATAATTCATCATTACAAATCTCAAAAAAAAAAAAAAAAAACAACAACACATTATTAATAAAAAAATCAAAATAATGTTTTGATTAACAATTTTTTGTATACTAATTTATGATAAAATTCAGGGTAATGCTATTTGATTTGAAAATCATTATACAAAATGTCTATTTAAAAAATTGTAGTATCTTAAGTTTAAATCTGATACCAATATGTAGCAAATTATTAAAATAACATGTGGGCAAAGTCATATTTTTTGTTGTGACTTTTCCAATTATAATCTTATTCATATCTCATTATCCCTTTTTTTGTTTATCAATTATTCACATTGATTATTCATGACCATTTATCTTTGATATATATGCAAATGAAATCTATAACTATAAAAACCCAAATTTGATTCATTGTCACATAGAACCATTAAACTTACAATTACAATACTGAATTAAAATGAATATAGATTTTGGAATAATGATTAATAATAGTTATGAATTAGTAATAATTTACAAACTAAACAACAATACTTTTATAAAAAAATAATGAAAGATATCAAAAAAATATTTACATCCACCATGAGGGATTTTGATTTGAACCAGTCTTATTTAGACAGCATGGCTTATTGCATCATACAATATTTTACTGATACATTTTAATTAATACTTTAAAAAGTTTTGAAAAGTAAAATAATAATTTAAATTAAAGAATGCACAATACTAGATGAAATCTATATAGTAATAAAATGCAACTAATTGCTATAGTTGCAATCATGTTAACTTTGTTTAAAACTCCAAGTCTGAATCACACACCTTTTTTTATTTAAATTTTTATCTATATATACATAAAATATCTCAATCAATTGTCTTTCTAAATACAGTAGTTCATTTAAATGCAGCTTAACCTAAAATTAGAATTGTCTACAATAAGAATTTTATAAAATCAAATACAGTATATAAAACTTGTAATCTTACAAAAGATAACCACATTTTGTTTTTATATAATTTTATTAAAAAAAATAAATTACAACACTCAATTATTTCCATTATACTTGCAATACAGGAAAATAATTTTCGTGTACAGTGTTGTAGATTCCATTCTCACACAACTTAAAACAGGCAAAACTCACTATATATATATATATATATATATATATATATATAGTTATATATATATATATATATGGAAATATATATATATATATATTTCCACACACATCAAGCTAGAATAATCAATGGATGCCAGAAGGCTTGTACATAAAATCCACATCTAATGCCTACTCATCCAATATTCACAGACTAGTTTCTAGCTTATGGCCTTCATCAGTGAGGAGCCTTGGATCTGAGAGCACTGCACTAAGATCTTAGGATCTAATGCAACCCTCCAGCAACCACCTTTTATCCCCATTTAACTACAAAACTATGAATCCAAGCCCATTAGCTTATATAGTCATATGGGTCTGAACCCAGTTCAGTATCCATACATTTTGGTGTCTTTGGTTCTTTAATAACCGTAACCACCACTATCCTATTAGGCAGAATTGGTTTTAAGCCAATAAACATCACATGACTACCACCTCTTATGCTTGTGTATAACTGTTGTTAAAACAGGCAAAACTCACTATATATATTGCCACACACAGCAAGATAAAGTAATCAATGGATGCCAGAAGGCTTGTGCATAAAATCCCCATCTAGTGCCTACTCATCCAATATCCCAGACTAGTTTATAGATTATGGCCTTCATCAATGAAGAGCCTTGGATCTGAGAGCACTGCACCTAGATCTTATGAACTAATGCAACTCTCCAGCAACCACATTTTATCTCCATTTAACTACAAAACTATGAGTCTTAAACTGAAAACACCTTAATGTTTTTAATCCAAGCCCATTATCTTATATAGTCATATGAGTCTGAAAGCAGTTCAGTACCTCACATTTTGGTGTCTTTGGTTTTTAATAACCATAGCCACCACTATCCTATTAGGCAGAATTGGTTTTAAGCCAACATACATCAAATTACTACCACCTCTTATGCTTTGTATAACTGTAGTTAAAACAGGCAAAACTCACTATATATATTGTCACACACTGATAAAGGCCATAAGCCAGAAACTAGTCTGCAAATATTGGATGCGAGGCACTAGATGGGGATTTTATGCACAAGCCTTCTGCCATCCATTGATTACTCTAGCTTGCTGTGGGTGGCAATATATATATATAAATAAACAAAAAAAGACTTATAAATCCAATAAATAATATTATATTTCAGCCAAAGGACTGGTTTTCATCATAAAGAAAAAAATATATAGTAAAATGGCGATAATCAAAAACTACAGAGTTGGTAAAAGATTAAAAATTTAACAAAACCCCCCTGATTGGTCACAAAATCTAACACAGAATATCTACCCAATCAATGATAAAATTCAAACAAAAAAAAAACAACTACATTCCCTCCTAATCGATCTTAAATTCTATTTAAATTAAAATAAATATAAAAATAAAAAATCCAAAATTAAAAATTAAAATATACATATGTGCATACATAGAAAAATTAAACTATGCTCACATACAAAAAATAGCTGTGCTCACATTAATGTTCATTAAAAACTAAAATACTTATACATTTTAATCAAAAATTATAGTTAGTGCAGAGTACAATAATTTATAACTAATTATTTATCTATAAACCAATTAAACACAGATATTAAACATCCATATAACCAATCTTTACATAAAAAACCTCATATAAGAAAATTTTCACATAAAAAACACACATGTAGAAATCATTTAGGAGACCAGGTAACCCAGAGATGTAATAGTTCCAGTGTTCAAATTCAATCCATGTGGTTCTAAGGTCTTGAATTTAAAAATAAAAAAACTCTCCTTTTGTTTCCTCTGTCTTGTAGAAGAAAAACCTTCCTGAAGAATCACTACTTTTAAATCATCAATTGAATGATTCGGTAAGTTAAAATGTTTTGAAACCGGTCTATCTTTATTCTTATGCAAAATGTCAAATCTATGATTAGTCATTCTGACATGTAAACTATTTGCTGACTCACCTATATACTGGTTTAAACATCTACTACACGCTGTCAAATATATCAAATTAACACTTTTACATTTAACATAATTAGGAATATACCATTTAAAATTACAATTCTTAGTACTAAAGACCACTTTTGTCACAACAATATGTTTACATGTAAAACATCTTTTATCTTCACATGGAGAACATCCTTTTTCCTGTACAGAACTACTAATAAAATTTGTTTTGACAAGTATATCTCTAAGTGATCTATGTTTTCGATATACAACCTTAGGTGGATCAGAAAAAATAGATTTTAAATAATCTGTGGACTGTAATATGTTAGAATGTTTTGCCAATATCCGGTTAATATTAGGTAAATCTCTATTAAAAGTAAGAACCAATGGTGGAACATCTAATTGTTTTTTACTCTTTTCAGATAAAAGAAGTTTCTTTCTCTCAATTAAAGAAAATCTCCTTACTGCATTATCCAACAATGTCTTAGGATACCTCATATTGAGCAATCTATTATATAAAATACTATTATTTTGTTGAAGAAATTTCTCATCATTACAAATCCTCTTCATCTTAAAAATGGACTATTAGTAATATTAGCCTTTAAATGTTTAGGATGGTTACTATAAAAATGTAGATAGCAGTTATTATCAGTTGGTTTTCTATATACAGTAGTAGTAAGAACTCTATTAGTGTAAATAACTTCAACATCAAGAAAATGAGCAATTGATTTTGAAAAATTCATTGTGAAATTAATATGTAATTATTTAAATAACTTAGAAAATTATGAAGTTCAACTTCACTATGTGGCCATATCATGAAAATCAGTAAGTAGAATTAGAGAAGACATTGTCTCTCCACCAACAGGAATGTCACATCTGTTGGCGAGAAGAACAATAAACATAAAACTCCATAGGAATGGATCGCAGTCCTTCGCCATCTTACAAACCCATCCATAGGCAAACAGAAGGTGTGTGGCATATATACACAATCCTGCACATAGCGGATCTCATACTACATCTACTAATTACACAAATATATCCAATCCATTGAGCCAATTCAACTACGAAACGAATAACCTAAGATTACCCTCCCTTATTAACTATATATATATATATTGAGTTTTGCCTGTTTTAACAAGTTATACACAAGCATAAGAGGTGGTAGTCATGTGATGTTTATTGGCTTAAAATCAATCCTGCCTAATAGGATAATGGTGGCTATGGTTATTAAAGAACCAAAGGCACCAAAATATATGGGTACTGAACTGGGTACAGACCCAGATGACTATATAAGCTAATGAGCTTGGATTGAAAACATTAAGGTGTTTTCAGTTTAAAACTCATAGTTTTGTAGTTAAATGGAGATAAAAGGTGGTTTCTGGAGGGTTGCATTAGATCCTAAGATCTAACTGCAGTGCTCTCAGTTCCAAGGATCCTCACTGATGAAGGCCATAAGCCAGAAACTAGTCTGGGGATATTGGATGAATAGGCATTAGCTGGGGATTGTATGCACAAGCCTTCTGGCATCCATTGATTACTCTAGCTTGCTGGGGCAATATATAGTGAGTTTTGCCTGTTTCAACAACAGTTATACACAAGAATAAGAGGTGGTAGTCATGTGATGTTTATTGGCTTAAAACCAATTCTGTGTAATAGGATAGTGGTAGTTATGGTTATTAAAGAACCAAAGACACCAAAATGTATGGATACTGAACTGGGTTCAGACCCATGTGACTATATAAGTGAATGGACTTGGATTGAAATCATTAAGGTGTTTTCTGTTTAAGACTCATAGTTTTGTAGTTAAATGGAGATAAAAAATGGTTGCTGGAGAGTTGCATTGGATCCTAAGATCTAGGTGCAGTGCTCTCAGTTCCAAGGCTCCTCAGTGATGAAGGCCATAATCCAGAAACTAATCTGGGGATATTGAATGAGTAGGCATGAGATGGGGATTCTCTATGTGCCTATATACATATATATATATATAGTGAGTTTTGACTGTTTTAACAACAGTTATACACACGCATAAGAGGTGGTAGTCATGTGATGTTTATTGGCTCACACAACTTACATTTCACATTAAATTTATGTTTTTTAAAAAATGAACAACTTTTAAATACTCCATTGTAAGGCAAATGAAAAACATTACTCATTAAGATTTTCATTTATCAGTTGGGGAGGACTGAAGTTGTTTTTATTAACTTTCTTTTATTCTTTAGATAAGAAATCAATATAATACTTCTGTTAGTACAATTTATAAAATACAATATAACAATTCGTCAATTGCTAAAACAAAGAATTATTAATATAAAATAAAATAACTCTTACTAAGCACTTTCAACTCCTACAAGTCATTATCAAGGCAGTAAAAAACACCTATTTTTCTCCTATGTGATAAATTCAACATTTCATTGCATTGGCAGAGAACAACTAATCAGAAAACAAGTTAATTTTGAATTCATAGGACAAGATGAATTTTGATAAGATATGATTCTTTAATCTTGCAGTTCTTATCATGTGTTTCATGAATTAATATTGCAAAATTCTTTGGTCTACATATATGGCCTGTACTATTTTGGTGATCATAAAAAAAACTGAATAAACTCTATCATCTTCCCTTGCTCTAATATATTGTAGTGCAATATATATTGGAGAAACCAAGATAAATATTAAATATTGCCTTCAACAGCATAAATATACATATATTAGAGCAAGGTAAGATGATGCAGTTTATTCAGATTTTTATGTTCACAAAATAGTACAGGCCATATATGTAGTCCAAAGGATTTTGCAATAATTAATTCATGAAACACATGATAAGAACTGCAAGATTAAAGAATCATATCTTATCAAAATTCATCTTGTCCTATGAATTCAAAATTAACTTGTTTTCTGATTAGTTGTTCTCTGCCAATGCAATGAAATGTTGAATTTATCACATAGGAGAAAAATAGGTGTTTTTACTGCCTTGATAATGACTTGTAGGAGTTGAAAGTGCTTAGTAAGAGTTATTTTATTTATATTAATAATTCTCTGTTTTAGCAATTGCTGAATTGTTATATTGTATTTTGTTAGATAAGAATAAAAATATTTACTTTCTGACCAATATTATGTGGCTAGTGCTAACATTGATTGGAACCTGGATATTTTCAAAATTTAACACATATAAATTTATATGTATAATTTATTTTATTTTTATTTAGAAAAATTATTGAATTTTAATGTCTATTTTTTATAATCTTTTATTATTAAATTTATTGATTTTGCTTTTTAAATTTTCATTTACAAAAACTAAAATAATGCTATGCAATTAAACTTAGTATAAGAAAATGATTGGATTTGAATATCTATTTCCTTATGTTATATATAGAGTTTGTTTTTACGTTCTCTATATATAACATTTGTAAATACGAGCTTTATTAAAATTAGGTCATATGACATCTGACTTGATTTTTTATCAATTAAATCTATTTCCTTATATTCTTTTATTAGTAAATGTATTGATTTTGCTTTTTTTTTTTAGTTCTTATATACAAAAAAACTTATAAATATATGCAAATGATTTAACTATTATACATAAACGACAATACTTAGCAAATCTAAATCTAAATCACACAAAACATCATTATCACATTATTAGAAAGACTATGCAAATAATTTAGCTTTTTAATCAAAGCATATACCTGATTGTGGTCACGCTAGATCTTTTTTGATGTACTGAAAGCTAAATATCAACCTGAGAAACAATGTCACAATTGTCTTAAATCTGACATTAACACTTTTTTATATGATGACATATATTATAACAATCAAAACATATAAAAATAATTTATTATAATCAAATATAAATATTAAAATTTAATATTTAATTGGATTTGTGATCCACATCAACTAAATTTAAATATAATTAAAGCAAATAATTCTGACTCTTAAAAGAACAAAATATACTACTATCAGCTTTATACTTAAATAAGATTAATTTCAGTACAATACTAATCCAGTCAATAATAATTTAGATAAAATGTGCAAATATTTGACTGCGATTATCATATAAAGTTTATAAGTCAGCTAATAACTATGACATTTAATACAACAACAACAACAACAACAACAACAACAATAATAATAATAATAATAATAATAATAATAATAATAATAATAATAATAATCATCATCATCATCCTCACTGAGATGGGGATTTGATTTCTGAATTGTGTGATATTGTTATTCCAAATAAATTTTATGATATTAATAGTTTATCTTGTCTCAATTGAATGTTATTAATCAATGAATTCATATTACACAAATGAACAATAATCAGACGTTTATTTGTTTAAGTTAAATTAAAATTTATTAATAAATGAATATAAATTATATAATAAAATATGCATATAATGAATAGAGCTAAACAAATCAATATGTATACATATGATCTAATTGCATGTACAATAAATCATTAATTGACATTAATTTCATATTTACATATGTAATTGACTGTTAATCTCCAATTATTTAATATCAAATACAAAACATATATATCTATGTAATACAAAATATGTTGCAGGACATTCCTACTTTCCAAAATACAAGAGAGTGTAATATATATATTTTTTCTCATAATTTATATAAAAAATATATATACAAAGGTGAATTCAGTTATTTATTAATGTGAATTTAAGAACAAAATAAAGTGAATACTTATTGTGATAAAATCTGTTTTGAACTTCTAATATAAGTGATATACATGAAGTTAATTTTAAAATCAATCAATAAAAAGAGAATATTTTAAATATTAAAATAACAATTACTATACTATAAGATATGAGTTTAAACTTAAGAAAATGTAACTCTCTTATATTTTTGTCTGTGACTAGATTACCATTTAACTTAATATTATAGAAAATTACCCATAAACACTATACATTTTAAATAAAGAGAGACATATATATATATATATATATATCAATAATAATGATAAACACAAACAAAGAACATAAATGAGACTCTTTAAATACTATATTTCAGAATGGCATCACAGTTCAGATGTATATTTCAAATTATAAACTAAGTATATCCTTGTTCAGGAGAAGATATATTCACAAATATCTTTAAATTCAAAGTACATTTTGTCGATTCTGATGTTATATATATATATATATATTCAAATTTGTCGATTTGATATATATATATATATATATATATTCAAATTATTCTTTCATATAATATTTATTTGGTTTATATGATATTATACACATAAGTACTAGTTTACATTCATGATGGAATGAAGAGATATCATTTACTGAACAAATATTATTTCAAAATATTGTGAATTAATACATGCTAACTTTATGTAGGATGACATAATAGGAAATTAAACTTATTTATATGTTAGAAAAATTTGATCACTCAATTTAATAAAATTATATGGGCAGGTATATATGACTCTTATATACCTTCTGACATTTGTATTCCATTTTTAACATATATGTAACATTCATTTTAAAAGATAAAAATATTCTAATGGTTTATAATGTAATGAAGCAATTCAATTATTTTTTTCCTTTTATAATAAATTGTCATTTTTCTATAAAATTCTCTCAATAGTCTTCCAAGTACATGGGCAGACATTGTTTTTCATTATTCCTTTATTTTATTCAATTAATTAAATACTTTTAAGATAAATAAAAAAAAATACAAAGAAATTGTTTTAAGTAAAAACAAGAGAGAGAATGAGTTCAAATTATTCACTTTTATTTACAATATCTTATTATTGATGTCAGGGTAACCATATTAATCCTCTATATTCAATCATTAAATGATTTCTGATAGTGTTTCTGTAATTAAAAATTTGTATTATTCAACAAATAAAAATAAATATTTTAGAATTATTACATATAATAAAAAATCTCATTTTACAATGCCAAAATTATTTTTCATTCTAATAAAAATTAAACACTCTACATCCCATTTTCAATACAATAGACTGAAAATATATTTATATATTTCCTTAGTATAATATTATACAAACAAAAAGGATAAATATATTTGAAAGATTAAACATTCATTTGTATTGTTTATAATTTACTATCATGAATGCAATAACTAAAATGAAACATATAACAAAAAATAATAATTTCATCCAAACAATATGCTTTATTATTTACATATTCACTTTCCTTTTTAAAAATGAATAAAGTGAATTTACAATCTTGCAATACAATTAATAATAAACAATTTTATATTAATGTTATTGTCATCAAGCATCACAATCCAATGTTTCATAAATTAACATATTTACCAGCTAAAAATCAAACAAGAAAGAAATATAAAAATATATGAGTGACATCTTACCACATACTGAAATATATCTTAAATTTCATTAGGCACAATATATATAGATATTAATTTGAAGATTTTCATGGGATACAGATATAAATGAAATATTATTCAGGTACATCATGTATAATTTATTAAATGTATATATTTATTCATAGTAGTATTTCCAGGAGCTTTTATGTAATAAAAATATAATAGCTAAATAACTGATGTTTTAGTATAATAACAAGTACTTTATTCAATGGTATACACAGAAAGCAAGCACACAGTGGGAGTTATCTACATTTTTATTCTCATCACCATCCAGCACAATTATTTTCAGTGGCAAAGACATTGTTAGATAGAACTAAGAGACTTGCTGATGCTATCCACTTTTATCAATATATATATACTAATAAAAAAGTGTTTCTTTGCTTATATAATTAGAAAGTAGGTTGAAGATAAGATGGCTGTTTTTATCTTTATAAAGTCATAATCTTCTGTTAAGATTTGTAGAGGTCACTCTCATGGTAAGGTTAAAGTCTTATATGTATTTATGTATTTAATAAAATAAAATAATCTTTTTTGATGTTATCTTAACACCAGTAATGCAATTTTAACTGCTTGTGCTCCATGAATGCTGTGGGAGCTCTTTGAGCACTTGTTGGATGACATGTTGTTTTCTTTCTTTACTGATATAAAAAGTATAAGCATGATGTCAACCAAAATACAGACATTTGATAGCTCATTGACATAGCCTTCAGAAAATGTTTACCTCAAAAAAATCGTTTGAAATTTGGATTTTTGGCAACAGTTTTAATCGACCAGAGTATTTAATTTTTTTTCTTTTTTGATAATTTTTGTAATTACCATGAAGTGATAAAAGAAAAACAATGGTTTACTGAATGCAAGTTAACATTTTCCATATATTATTCACAAACAAGGCCTACAATAGAACTTCAATGTAATGACTCGTAAGTAAAATTTTAATTTTTTAAATATTTAAAAATTTTTTTTAAATTTTTTGAAAAAATTATGTTTTTTATTAATTTTAGTTTGTAACTACACTAATCCACTTACTTTTATAAAAATAATGATTTTTAAAAAGTTTGATTATTCATTATTTATAATTATGTTTATATAATATGTTTGTGTTTACAAGTAAGGAGTTACAAAACTAATAATCAAATGTATACAAAGATTGCATACACAGACATATAATCAAATTCTGATTCTTATTTTATAAAAATAATGATTTTTAAAAAGTATAATAATTTATTATTTATAATTATGTTTATATAATATGTTTGTGTTTACAAGTAATGAGTTATAAAATTAATAATCAAATGAATACAATTATCGCATACACAAGCAGCATAAAATCAAATTCTGATTCCTGTTTATGTTTTTGTTTATTCTTGTTAATGCTTTGGAGTCACTCTGGTTTTGCTATATGTTTCATAACATTATTTTCAAGTCTATACATAAAAAATGGATTATATGCAAATAAATTATATCTATATGATACAATAAATATAACAAGATAGCATCACGTCTGTGCATAAAGAATATAAACATCACTTGTGTGCATAAAAATATAAACATTACTGGTGCCCATAAAGAATATAAACATCACTGATGTACACAAAAAAATATAAAATGAAGAGATGAAACTCATTTTATCAGTGATATAGGCAGTAGCCTACAATTTCTAGTTTTAGATAGACAAGAAGTCAATTGCTATGATGATTTCTTTTGTGTATTTTATTAAGATAAATCTTTTTCTTTATAGATGCCTTTGATATTTAGAACATTTGGGGTACAAGATAAAAATGAGAAAGTCATATCCGACTTCTTTGGAGATTGTGAAGCTGTGGATTATCTCAGATAAGACATGTTATACATGTTTAGAAAGATAATTTTGTGAGGAATATAAAGAAATTATCACTGAAGATGTAATTTTAATTTTAATTAATGTTAATTTCCAAATTATGAACAAACAATAAAATAATATTTATTTCAGATGTGAAAATTTCTTTTTTCCCCCTTGTTTTTTATATAGTTATCACTATTTATTTTATGCTTATTGTTTTTCTTAATTTTTCTAGTTTCTAGCACTGTAATTGTTTTTGATCTAAGATAATTAAAACTGAAGTTATTGTGAAAATTGTGTCTCAGGCCAGTATTTTAAAAAATTCAATATGGCAGCTTAGTTCCAAGTAGTTAAAATAAAATAACTTTTGTATCATATTTTTTATATTCTTGTACTTTTAATACATAAAACAAATATAATTGTGTGGTAAATATTGTTAGATTTCTGAAAGATGCAGATAATGATAAAGATAAATAGGCATGAATTAATAATTAAAATATTTATTGACACTTAGAATATTTAACAGACAAATATTAAGCTTTTTATAACTTTATGAAATACAAAATAATTAAAATTTCCCCAAAACAAAATAAAATAATATGATGGAAAATTGTGTATTACAATTTGGAAATAATAGCAATGATATCCAATAATTAACTAATTTTTGTATGGCTTTGATGAATTCAGTTAAGTTCTCACATTTAATATGCTATCTTACAATTATAAATTCCCTAGGTGAAAATATTCAATACCTTAAGTAAAATATAATCTTTGGTTGGTGATAAATAATAAAGAAGATGTATACAATTTTATGTAGCTAGGATGCACAATTATAAATTTAATATTAAATATTTTGTCAGATTTAAAACATCTGGATACGATAGCAAGGCATATCAACAAGATTTACACATTAAACACCCTCAAATTGACCAAGAGTGCAACTGAAAATAAGAGTGACATTCTGCAGTAACTCCAAAAATAACATGCCAGGATAAAATCAGGATAGTACATTACACATGGCTTTAAATAAAATATATCACTAAGAAAATTTACATTAAGGAATAGGAAAGTATAGGGCAAAATATGATGATGGTATGAACTCAAAGAAGCACCTACACATAAGGGAAATAATGAGCTAGGACTTTGTCTCTAGTCAAAAATATAGGAATGAACCATCAGCAGAAAAGGAGTTTGCCTAAATAAAGCATTACATGCTTAATATTACAAAATGAATAAGAAAACTCACTGGCATAATAATAAATTAAGAGATAAATTAAAGCGCAAAACTGATAAAACAATAAATATAGAAAAATATAGCTAAATATAAAATTATGGCATAATAAGTATACAACAAATGTTTTTGAACTCTTTCAGCATTTACACCCATTCAAAATAACTTCAAAAAGGGACAATAATAATGCATTTTAAAAATATTATTACTCTAACTGTATTCTGAGAATGTAGCATGAAATACTTGTAAAATCATATCTGAAAATTATACAGGAATGCATAGAAATAAATGTATGTCATTTAAAATAATATAAATATTAAAAGTAATATTTATATTCATTACCAGTAAAATAAAAAGAAAGAGTCCTTCATCTTGATAATTGTGCTGGATGAAGTCAATAATAGAGTTCTTGAATATTTGACAGACATTCTGGGATATCAAGGTAACATTAAAATTAAATTAACACCCACAGTAATTAAAAAAATGATGTAAATAAATTTTTGAAGTTATTAATATAAATAAAATATAGTTATTCTGAATAGATTACTGTAGACAAAATAGTTAGAATGCATAAACATTATACATTTCACATAGCACATTAGATAAATAAATTTAGCATATATTTCAGAAGCATATTTTGTTATTTACCGATGACTATTATAAATAGAAATTATTATGAACTGAGCATGAAAATGTTAAGGTCAATTTTAATTAATATTTCTGTATACTAAATTTTCCATAGCAATAAATTAAGATTAATTTATTAAAGAGCAAACATATTTAAAAACTTAGAGAAATATGAGGAAAATATCCTTCATTCTTTTAACCCTTTCGACATGCTGCCTAAGACTCTCACATTTCAGCATTTTTTGATGTTTTACTTTATCTCACAAATCAATGTAAAATATATGATTAAATGATTATTACTTATCTGAAAATAATAAATTTGACTTCATTTGATAGATATTTTTGTCTCCTACTGAAATAAATTTTAAGTGTTCACATTTTGTTTCTGTAAATATTAAAAAATGAGATCATAATCAAAACAAAGAGTTTACACATCATCACTTCTAGAAAGATTATTTTCAGTTTACAAAATCAATGAAATATTTCTTAATTCTTATTATTTTTAAAAATCAAAATGAGTATTTATTTATTTCTCATATCTAACAAATTATGTTTTAAAAGTTTAAAATATTTGAATATTTACTGCAAAATTGTGATATTTTCATACTTGTAAGTATAAGTAGATTGCTTATGTAGAAGCTAAGCTTGTAAATTGCTTCAGGCCAGGTTTAAATTCACTGCTAATATAATGTTATATGTTTGAAAATAAAGTATTTCAAGTCAAAGTAAGTTATTAATAATTTATATTTTTTGATATCTAATAAATATAGTGTAAATTATTATAAAAATATCTAAAACAGTAATAAATTCCAAAATAAATACATTTTGGTCATTGGAACTATTTTCTTTAAAAATTGTCATAAAATGTCAAACATTTTGGCAACAGGCAATGGTTGAACATGTCAGAGCAGGGCTTATGTCTATTGTAAGAGTGGAAATTTTGAATTTCCCACCTTCTAGTGCAAATTTTTCAGTGAAATTTATATATAATAAAATATACCGTTTTACCCACATTTTAACATATAATACTTATGAAAAAATTCACCAGGGGAAAATTGGTCAAAAAGACAAAATAATTCATGAGAATTGATCCAAAGTTTAAAATTAATGTGAACATAATAAAATCACTTGTATAAAGTTATTATTTGTAATACCCATTGATAAGTGAAATTAACATTTTGCAAATATTAGCAATTAATAAATGAATTTTATATTTTTTTAAAATAAAGCATTTTAAATAAACATACTACATAAATTTAAATCTTTTATTAGTGGTATGCTGTTTAATATGCATAAAGTGGGTTTTATTTTCCATTCAAATATATTTTCATTTAAATAAGCAGATATTATATTATGCATTTAGTGATATAAGTTTCATTAAATATAACAAATGCATAATATAGTCTTTCCATTGTCAATTAATTTCATGGCATTAAATATAACGATCTTAAAATGAAGCTTTTTAAAATTCTTTTATCATCTGAAAGTTCCTGCAATTTTATCTAAATAGTTAAATAGTTTATTCCATATAATAATAAAATTATACCAAAAGAGAAAACACTTGAAATACAATAAAAATATTTAGCTTAACTTAAATATAACAGTTTCATAAAGTTCTATAGAAATAGACAAAATCAGTCTAATATTAGAACAAAATATTTTAAAAGTTATTGCATATGACTTAGAAACTATCCTTTTTAAAATGAAGTTTAAATATAATAAAATGAAATTAACAAAACTTTTTAATTTTTATAAATTTTATCATAGAAAAAATATATATTTGATTTAGTTTTATTGATGCAATAAATTTCCAAGAAAACAATTCACCCTATGAATTATTCCTTGTAATATTTCCCATTATGTAATCCTTGTCAAAGTTTAAAGTGTTGAGATATTTTCAGTTGTAGAAATAACCTGGTTAGATATTTACTGTTTAACAATACATACTATTACATTAAGAAATAAAATTAGTTTAAAAAGTTAAACTGAAAAGCACTGTGGATGAATGAGGTGTGTGTGTTTGTCTCACAACATCCAACTTTTATATAGCAAGTCATATGATTAAATTTTATTGATATGATTGATAAATAAAATTCATCCCAGATAACCCAATTAACAAAAGGTTAATTTTTTTCTGGAATCTTCTGGAAAACTCTAAAAATTATTCCAATTAACATAATTCTAGAACTTTCTAGAATCAATCAAGACAGAATGTCTGAACAGATAATCATTTAACTTTTATATCATCTTTTTAAATCAATATTTAATAAATCATTTAGTAAAGTGAAATATATTACAATAAAAATACATTCTTTAAATATATTAAAGACTTACATTATTTAATAAAATAAAATTATATCAATAAAATATTAAGAATATTTATTTAAACATTCCTTTGTAAGGTTTCAGAATATATTTTTAAAATAGACATTTTAAATATTAGCAATTTAAAATAACTTTGAGTGTTAAGTTTCAACCAGGAAGTATTTTAATAATTATTAGTTTTACACATGCAGGCATACTCACATTACACTATTAAATTCTTTTCTTAAAAATATTAACTTAAAAATATGAGCTAATTTTTGATTTAACCTTTTATTTGACAATTAATTTTATTGGCCAAGTGAGGTAAAACTCTAAACTTTTAATTAGTCAATTCACAAACTTAACCATAAAAATATATTCATCTTTTAATATTATATTACTATAGTTTCATTTGTAAAAAGTATATGAATAATTTGTCAGGTTATAAAAGTGAACAAAAGTTTTTTTTAAAAATAAATTTTTGTTTATAATTATAAAAATATTCAATAGCGGCAAATCTTAAATGAATGTTAGTAACCAACTAAAAAGTGTTGCTGACATCAATGATTTTTTTCTCAATTTTACATTGCGGCTAAGTAAATAATTTTCACTAAAATCTTAACTATTTTTCTGTAATAATTTTATTTTTAACATATTTTATCAAAATAATTTATAATATGTCAAAAAATACTTTTAAAATGGTCTAAAACATTCACTTATCACTTTCAAAATGAAACAAAAGAAATCATAGCGGTAAAAATTATTGATAAGCAGTTTTCTTTGTCCTTGACAGTTAACAGCCAAACAGCATCAAGGACAGACTGCCCTCTTCCATTGTTAAACTTAAAATTTGAATATTATTGATTTTTTTCTTGTAAAATAATTCAGAAGAGGGCAACATCTTATGAAACTTTTTTTAATCTTTAAAAAGAGCGCAAAATCTTAACGGTAGCATTAAAAATGACTTGAAGCCGGCTCCAGTTTTGATTGGAGAACCTCGTCAAAAGGTTAAAGATTACAATTTTTTTAATTAGCTAAACATTAGGATTTTCTAAACAAAACTATTAAATTAAATATTTTTTTACTGGCAACTAACTTAAGTACTAAGACTAACTTTAAAGTTTAAATTCATTTTAAAGTTCTTTTATGACATTTTACTTCAATAAAGGATATTACAGCTAAGCTAAAATTACTTTAACTTTGCTTCTGCAAAAGATTAAATTCATTTTTCATTGATATCTTAAATCAGTAATAACTCTATGGCTAAATATTTAAAATTATAAAAAAGTTAGCTTGTCAACTTTAAATAAAAAATTACACTTATAAGACTGTTTTTAAGCTACTACCATCTTATAATATACATTATGAAATGATAAATCAATTACAGATACACTTTAATTATTATTTAACAAATAAAATTTATTTACTAGAAAATAAGACTATTTAATGTTTTTTTAATAATGTATCATCACAAGACTTGGCTTTCAGTTTTACTGCAAAAGCTGATGGTCACAATATATATTGTGACAGTTGTGTTACATGGCACACAATAACATTGTCCGTGTGTATAAATATATATAAAGTTGAAAGAAAAAGTAAAATAAACACAAACAAAAAAAAAAGAAATAAAAAAATCTTTTTAGATTAATTTAAAGATGTAATTAATTAATTGAGAGTGACCTGTCCAAAAAAGGAAGTAGTCTTACGTTTAATAACTGATTCATATCCCTTTTTTATATACATACATATATGTGAATTTTATATATATTCAAAATGGAATTAATGGTGAAAGATGTTAATAATTTTATTATTTTGATGAATTTAAATAGGTTAATAAATTATACTGTGCATCTAGGTGCATAGCATATCAATGCATGTCAAATAGACACATTTATGTAAAAATTAATTATTTTTTTAAATTATTGAATGATAATTCAAATATATTCATTTGTAGTATATCATGCATCTGTGCACTGATATGTATGTGTTTTATGTAAACTTAGTATAGGTAAATTTTAATTATTTATTGTATTTTTATACAACAATTCAAATATGTTCAGATGTTTAGATTCTTAAGATATCTGGTATTTTTCAATTTGGCAAATTAACTGAGATTCAGTTTTTTCAAGTCAGATTACATTGTTATTTTTCTATTTTTAGTCATCTAGTATTGTTTACATAAAAACATTATTAAATTTTTTTTTACATATTATTTTGTTAAAATTAAAAAGAAGTATCAGTCAGAGCAAATTTAAAAAATGTGGACATACAGACAGAAACATACACAGATATGACACTTTAATAAAAAGGCATATAAATAGAACTAACTATTGTACTTTATAATCTATTTATAATTATTTTATTTATTACAATTTATAAAAAAAATTAATTGAGAAATTTAGATAAACTTTAGTAACTTTTTTAATAATGTTTTTAATGTGATGTAAATATAAGTTCAAATCAATATATTTTTCATATTTATGATAAAGTTGTGTTTTGATTTAAAAAGACATTTCAAAACTAAATTTTTAAATTTTATTTTGAAAAATATATTTGTAGTTTCATGCTA
Organism: Epiperipatus broadwayi; assembly: GCA_028023455.1. Lineage (NCBI taxonomy): Eukaryota > Metazoa > Onychophora > Udeonychophora > Euonychophora > Peripatidae > Epiperipatus > Epiperipatus broadwayi. The sequence goes on from JAQFVV010000074.1 coordinate 5,680,878, forward strand.
AATTTTTTATATTATCTAATTGAATTATTAAATGATTTTAGAAAACTTTATACATTATATATCCTTTTCTAAATGCATGAAACTGTCATTAACAATATACTAGTATAAAACACATCATTTAGAATGCTATTTTCTTCTCATTTCTTTTGATCTAACAAGTGGTGAACTGATAACTTTTAGATTTCTGAATTTGGAATTTGAAGTGACATTCCAACCAACTGGGTTATTCTTTTATAGACAACAATTAGTAGAAATTTTATAACTTAACCTATGAAGATCCCATTGTTTTATTTTTTTCTTATTTTAAAAACAAGATTAATGCATGGATTGAAAACATTATGAATTATCACTTTAGAGTGACTTATGTAATTATTTGCCTCTATCATAAGAGCAGATACTTTACATTTCTTTTTTTTTTACATTTTTTCTCTTTATTCAGTATTATTAGGTTTTCCAATCAAAAGAAATTATTGGAACATGAACAATAAGTATTTTAAACAGACAAACACACACATATATATATATTGTAATTTTATGGGGGGGGATCTTCACACATACATTATTAGATTAAATTTAGTTGCACTCATCCATCAATGGGTGTTTTAAAAGCATAAATTTAATACTTATGCTTCTTAGGCTTATTTTTATATAAATCAACTATATTGACCATGTTTAAATTAGGACTTGAACTTATTATGAGTCTGATATTTTAATTGATAAATTATTTGCAAAAATTGTTTATATATCACAGGGAAGATCATGTTTCTCATTTTTAAATACCTGCAATTTTGAATTATATAGGCATACATATGTGGAATGATTTAATATTTTTATATAAGGATATGTATATTTTACATAAAATATATATTTTCTCTCTTGATTGAGGATTTGAGTAAAAGTCACTATTATGCAAATTATTTTTAAATAAAAGCATGACTAAAAAATTGCAGGCATAGAATAAAATAGTAATACAATTATTTGTGGTGCCTTGATTAATATGATAAAAGGTCAATATTTGAATTAGAAGATATATATATATATATATATATATATCTATATTCAAATATGTTATCTAATTTTATCCTATAATATATATATATATATATATATTATAGGATAAAATTAGATAACATTTAGTCAATATCTAAAAGATGATGAAACTATTCCTCATGAACAAAATGTTTAAGGCATTTTTGAAATACTGAAAGATGATGTCTATCATTTACAATTATTTTCAAAATATTTAAATGCTATAATCGTATATCTTATGAAAAATGTGTAAAGTAATTCTCATATTCTTCAAACCAGATTATATAAATTGGGGCATTGTAATTAGAAAAGATGGTGTGGTTGTAACCTTTTTAAAGTAATAGCCAGACATAAACTCTTTTAGTGGTTTGAATTTTTTTTTTAAAATTTGTCTGATCATTTAATGTCTTTTCAAGTATCTTTTATCTAATTTATATTCTTGTAATGTTATGGTTTCTGTGATAAGAGTATTTAGATTAGTGAACAGTGCTTTTAAAATTAGTAACTTATAATAATAGATGTTCAATATATAAATCTTGTAATAGAATATTTTGATAAATACTGAAGTGTTCATATATGTATTGTCATCTGTAGTGGTTTGTTCAGCTATCTTTTTTTTGGCTATAGTAAATTGTAAGTAACAAGTTTCTCTAAATAATAATAATAATAATAATAATAACAACAGCAACAGCAACAGCAGCAGCAACAACAACAATAATAATAACAATAATAACAACAACAGCAACAGCAACAGCAGCAGCAACAACAACAATAACAATAACAACAACAACAATAATAATAATAATAATAATAATAATAATAATAATAACAGCAACAGCAACAGCAGCAGCAGCAGCAACAACAATAACAGCAACAACAACAACAACAACAATAACAATAATAATAATAATAATAATAATAATAATAATAATAATAATAATAATAATAATAATAATAATAATAATAATAATAATAATAATAATAATAATAATAATAATAATAATAATAATAATAATAATAATAATAATAATAATAATAATAATAATAATAATGATGATGATGATGATGATGATATAATAATAATAATAATAATAATAATAATAATAATAATAATAATAATAATTCAATTCAATTCAATTCAATATCCATTTATTATGTGCATTTCAACATTTACACTTTAACAGAAATACACAATAAATAAAAAAAAAAAATAATAATAACAATGATAATAATTAAAATTTAAAAAAACAAAAAAATAAAAATAAAAAACAATAATAATCAAATACAAGCTAAATACATAAAATTATATATACATATATGTTCATAATTATACATTTAGTTGTTTTTTAACATTCATCACAAATTGATCGCAAAAAATATCAATATTATTAAAAGTTAGATTATATACCATTTGCAATCTATTAATAACTGATTTACCAAAGAAAGTATTTTTACATATACTAATCTTGAAAGTTTGCATTTCTCTTAATAAACGACAAGGTACTTTCAATTCTATTTTTGATATACAGTTACTGACATCAATTTTCCCATCAATCAACTTTTTCAGTAATATCATATCCTTCAACATTTTCCTTTCTTTCAATACTGTTTTGACAGTTTGACATTCACCCATTATTAATTTATTAAATCTTTTTTCAATATTATATATTTTAGACTGAATATTAATCAGATTGAAGTTCCATATACAAGAATTATATTCTAAAACTGTAACAACAAGGGAAAAAAATAACCTATATTTTATGAAAATAGATAAATCTCTCCCATATCTCAAAATACAGCCCATCTTTCTGTATGCTTTATTAATAATACATTTAATATGCACATTAAAAGTAAAATTGCTACAAAATATAATTCCTAAATCAGATATAGTCTCTTTATATTTAATAACACCATTCTCAATTTTATATTGATAAACAGATTTTTCAGTTTTATTAGTATAGGAAACAATGCATGTTTTATTAATGTTAATCTCCATGTTGTTATACCTACACCATATAATAAAACTATCTATATCCTTTTGAACCTCAATATGATCACTATAAGTAATAATTCTTTTAAATAACTTACAATCATCAGCATAAGTAAGTATCATACTATTTTTTATGCTATAATAATAATAATAATAATAATAATAATAATAATAATAATAATAATAATAATAATAATAATAATAATAATAATAATAATAATAATAATAATAATAATAATAATAATAATAATAATAATAATAATAATAATAATAATAATAATAATAATAATAATAATAATAATAATAATAATAATAATAATAATAATAATAATAATAATAATAATAATAATAATTTATTTTTAAGTTTGACTTTATAGTATATTCATATTTTAATTAATAAAAAAGGGTCATAAATCTTGACAATGTTTGGCTTTGAACATTAAATAATGTGTTTATATTGATGTTTCACTTAACTGTGCACAATGATAATTTATTTTAAATTCCAAAAAGCACAACTTAAAATCTTCATTCAAGGTTATACAAGCAATGGTAATTTCATTGTCAACATTCTTTATTATTTCAATAGTAATCTATCTGTTAAAAAATGTATTTCAATTTTTCTGCTATATTACATCCAAAATATAGTGTTAATATGATAATTATTCCCCTTATTGTGTTCAATTTATTTGCATGTATTTATAAATTAAAATAAAATGTTAATTGTTTTTAATATGTATACCAGTCTTGTAAAAATCAAACTAAATTGTTTTTATATTACCCCAAATAAGCATTTTACAAACAATCATCTCTCAACTACAATTATAACAATGTCCTTTCTTCTTGGCTTGAATTCTAATGCTCATAATTCATGGTTTGGCTATCAGCTCTAATACTTCTGGTGCTTCAAATGAATTCCTAAAAATAATTCTTTTTTTTTGCCCTACTTGAATGGCTGCAAGAGTAAAGTAGTAGAATCTGGAGCTTATGATACAGCTTTGCTATTTCCAGTGTTTAAACTTTTTACAAAATCCTAATCACTAAAATATTCAGTTATTATTAAATAATTGCAATCTTAAACAATCACATCTAGCTAAAATGATCTTTACCAACATAGGTAATCATCCCTAATGGCACTAGTATAAGTGCTTATAATATAATAATCAAAATGGTTATGATAGTAACCAAACGATTTAAACTGACTATATTTTTAATAAATAACATCACCGATATAGTTGTGGTATTTTAACCTATTCTTTGGTAAAAATGTATACACATTATTATTAATTAACTATAATATTGTTTTTAGGTTAACATCGGCTATGTTAAACTTATATTGTTGAGTGTAATAATTTGGTATTAATTATTAATAAAGATTTATACTTTTATATTGTATCTACATTATTTGCAATCACAATATTGAGCTTACTTTTCACAAACACACACACACATATATATATACACACACAAAAAGGAAAAACTTTTTTAATTTCACAGAGAAAATTTCATTATATTTGCTCCATAATTTTCAGAGAAACACCTTTTTATTTTAATGCATTTTAATTTCCATTTGAATAGAGCAATTATTATTTCTTTGTCATTTTTATATTTTAGTTTTCAGAAATGCATTTATTAACTCGAATATTTACTTTAAATTATAGTTCTAGATGAGAAATCATTATTTAATTAAACTTAATCTTACTTTTCAATTTCAAGTAATGACTTTGCTGCAGAGAAGTAAATATTGCTTTAGAATTTATATAAGTTACAAAATTTAAAGAACCCTTCACTTTTATTTAATTTTATGCATCCAATTTTTTTAATAATACATTTATTCCAATTGTTAAAAAAGCACTCTATATTTTAACAATGGTTTATTTTTAAAATATTCTTCATTACTTGTTTTGCAACTATGTATTTTAAAAAGTGACTTTTACATTATTTGCAAATAAGATTATCTAAACTTTAGATTGCTACAAATACTAACAATTATAGCATAAATTATAAATAATTAAAAAATCAATTTAAACATTCTTTTGAAAATTTAAAACAAAGGAATTTTGACCAAGCTAAATTCTTTTTAAACAGTGCTTTAGAAACTCTTATTTGTATATACAATAGTCTCATTATATTTATTGCATTTGGTTTGCAGTTTCCATGGCTATCTAAAAACTACGATATTAGCAAATTCTATGTATCATACAGATTAAAATGCACACACACACAACCTACTATCAATTTAATTTTTAAATGGTCAAACAGGCGAATTTGATTGATTTGAGTAAACTAATAAAAGTATGAGATGCTCACCCTACTCAAGAGACAAAATAATAATATATCACTCACTAAAAATGAAAGAAGTGTGTTCATTGGGAAACCTAAAAGTGGGGTCTAATATACATAAACATATTAAAAAATTTAAATATTAAAAAAAATTTAATGTATATAATATTTTGTAATCATTTTCACAAAATTGAATGCAATAATAATAATAATAATAATAATAATAATAATAATAATAATAATAATAAGCAATCGTTAAGTTCTCCGATGTAAGTATTTATTTTTTACTTTTGTTCCAACTTGTTATGCGAAAAACAAACATAATACAGGAAAAATCGAATTATATAATAGATTAATAGTGTTTTTTGAAAAATATCGGTGTGTTTTAATATCTTTTTTAAAAAAAATACTGACTTGAGTCAGAATAAATCATGGCTACTGCCCAGTCAAGCGTGAGCGAATTAAGCACCAATACAAAATTAACAACATCGTTAGTTTCAACATCGCCTATTTCGTATGCAAAAGTACTTAAAAGTAATAGCAATACTACAGCACCAACTCAAATACCGCGCTTCCGTAGAACAAACACAAATGATATTAAAAATCTTGATCTAAACACTCGAGAGGAAAATCAACCCCCAGCCGCAATCTGGACAAAAGAAATGCTTGAAAATGTGACGGACCATTTCAGTAATACGGTGCCTTGGACGTTATTTGAAACATTTTGCAGGTTTTTTTCACCAACTTCGTTAGTACTCGCAGTAACTGATAATCAATGCTCATTATATCGTTTCCCAAAAGCTTTATTATATGAAGCAATCACGCAAAATGCACTATGGGAAACAATCTCTTGTATCGCCGACCATCCAAATTCTCGATATATAACCATTGATTTTTATACTCAGCAGCAAAAAGAACGGTTTCAATCCACTATTTTAGCACTTGATAATTACGCACTCGTAATTATAGATGAAAACCGGAAAAATATAATTACTGGAGTGCTTAAAAATACTTATCTTAAATACAACGTACAAGATTTTCAAAAAATGATAAACCCGTTTGGAAAAGTAATTGCCCTACAGCCTATATATTTAAAAGACACACCTATACCGATATGTAGTAATCGTTTTGAATTTAAAATAAAACTACATAAAAACGTAGATGCCTCAACGATTCCAACACAGATTACAGATCAAGAAGCGACACTCTCTCTTCACATAAGAGGTCTAAAGCCACTTTGTTTTGGCTGTGGACAGAGAGGACACCTAGCAACTCAGTGCGATAACACAAAAAGCAATCACTGTGAACAAACTAAAATCCTCTCCCCAGAACAACCCAGTGATGAAAATAAAATTTATAATAACACTACATCCATTGGCAACCCAATAATAGAAACCGGAAAAAAACAGGTTCAAACACCCACAAACAAAAATAATAATGGATCAGAATTGCCTATCCCAAAGACCAACCAAAAAAATAATAACACAAAAACTAACACAGAAATCCAAGATTCAAACGAAAATAATTCTCAAGAAACCACAACACAAAATACAGCAATTACATCACAGGATCAGCATCTCAATAAAACAAAATGTGTACCAAGTAAAAATCAACAAACAGAAAGTAAACACACACAGTTATATAATGAAAATATAAATCCAGATAATATAAAGATATCAATAAAAAAAAAAACTACAATTATAAACAAAACTGCATCAAACATAATGGATGCAATAGAAGCCCCTCTTCCACCTATTCAAGAGAATACACCAGAGGGAAAAAGGAAGCCAGGCAGACCAAGTAAAAATCATGAATCCAAAAAGGCAAAAAAAACAGACCAAAAGCACAACTCATCAGACATATACAATTTAGAAAATGATGAAATAGAAATGGATGTAAGCCAACAACAAATGGACACCTGTTCGGTTTCATCACAAATTGCCTGTATAGAGTCTGAAGCAATATTAAATGAAAGAAAAACTGATAATAAACCCAACAATGTCTTAAATATGTATCAGCATCCATCTACTGCAATATAAACAAAAATTTAGTATTAAAAATAAAATAAAATCAATACCCTGTTAAAAAATTATTTAAAACATGAAGATAAAAATTGGATCTCTCAACATTAGAGGCTTAAATGCCACCAAAAAACTTTTTGATCTCAAAAAATGGTTACATACAACACAACCACACATACTGGGGCTTTTGGAAACAAAAATATACAGCAGCTCTCAAATTGATCCATCAAAATATTTAGTCAGCCAAGGTTTTTGTGCCTGCTCAAGGCAATCATCATCACCATCAGGTGGCACAGGCATAATTATTTCCCACAACTGCCCTTTCGATTCTTTTAAAATTATATATATTGACTCTAATCTTATCATATTAACACTCCATCATAAAAATATCACACTTAACCTAGTATTTGTATATATACCACCAGGCCCCGTCATCATCTCCAGAATAATAGCAACAATAAATTCAATGCTTACAGCAACACCAAATCCCATAATACTCCTGGGAGATTTCAACATGACCTACCAAACTTTTGTCACCAAATGGATCCATCAAATAACAATCCCACTTATGAGTGCTGAGGGTTTTCTCCCATCAAACTCAATATCTTTTAATAACAATAGATATAAGTCACTTATTGATTTGTGTTTCTACTCACCAATGTTACATCATTATTTTAATCTTGAACTCTGTCCATCTATAATCTCAGATCATGCTGCTCAGTTCATCACCCTCGACCTAACAAAAATACAGAATACAACAATAGCCCTCCAAAAGACTATGCGAATACTTCTTCCAGCACAAACAACTGAATTCCTATATTCAGAAACATATATAATGCTCCAAAAACTTCAAAACATGTCACTCGATCCAGTACAAAAGTATATAGCATTCACCAATATACTTTCTTTCAACATCAATCATATTACCTGCAACTCAACACCCCCCACCAGATTATTAGCATTGGCAGATGAACTACATAAAAGAATAACCATTTCCAGACCAACTACAGATAATCAAACACAAATTAAAAAACTTACAGAAATGTACAACAATACATGCAATACACTAAAGCAATATGTAGCAATAAAAAAAGAAAAAAATATGCCTTACACAACAACATACTTGGACCAGAGCATACATACGGTGGGCATTGGGATATCCATCCACAGTCAGAGTGCCTATGGCACTTGAAATAGATGGCTCTATAACAGCTGGACATAACATGATAAACCCAATATATCAACACTTTAAAAAAAAACTGCAAAAACAGAGAGTGTACATACCAAATGAAGACATATTTGGAGACCCTGAAACAGACACACCAATAACAACAACTGACATTGTATTTCAACTTGCAACAATAACAAACACATGTCACCCAGGACCACAAGGAATTCCCAAATTTGTGTTCAAACATCTTAGTCACTTCACAGCAAAATACCTGTGCGATCTAGCCAATTACATATCCCAAAAAATTTACAACATACAAAGTCTATACCCAATTGCAATGGTTCCATTTAACAAAAAACCAACAGCAATATCATCTTTATCTAATCTACGACCAATTTCAATGGGACCTTTAGGAATAAAAATTCTTGAAAGAGTGATAAAGGAAAAAATAGAACAACACATACTCCCTGTGTTATCATCAGCACAATATGCCAAAAAAGGATCATCCATTGGCCAGGGTGCCTTAATGTACAAAACAATTATTGAAGTAGTAAAAAAAAGAAAGAAATATGCACCAATTATAGTTCAACTAGACATTGAGGCAGCTTTTGACTCAGTGCCTATAGCCAAATTATTAGACGTGCTGAAAAAAACAACAACACCTCCATCCCTACTATATATAATAGCCAATCTGCTACTCAGCCGTGAAATTCACATCACATTGAATGGAAAAAAATCACCAGCCTTCAGACCGAGTCAATCCATCCCACAAGGATCCCCCTAAGTGCCTTGCTCTTTACAATATATATAAATCCTCTATTAATAGAGATACAGAAAAAAATAAAAGGCATTCAAATTCCAAACACTGCTTTAAATATATCATGCATAGCCTATATGGACGATGTAACCATTTTCCTCCCCTCTAAAAAGAACCTCCCCATATTACAAGAGATAATCAAGAATTATACCTCAAATTTTAATTTAAAAATTAACACAAATAAAACTGCTGCATGGTCAATATACACAGGCAAGCACTGTACAGAGATGTTTAATGGTAAACCATCTGCTTTCCTTGGTTTCCCATTCTACCTTGGAACCAATGGAATGAGGCAAAAAATTCAAAATAAATTAAAAATAGATGCTGAAAAAATCACAGCCTCACTTGAAAAGTCATACCTGTCAATATATGCAAAGGTAGCACTATTTAATCAACTTATAACTACAAAAATTACATACTATACACCTATAATCAAATTTGCAAAAACATTCATATCTAAAATCTCATCAATCTGTAACAAACTAATATGGAAGAGAAAGACAGTGGCAATCTCTTTAAAAAATCTGAGCAGACCACCACATAGCAATGGACTTGGACTCCATACAATCAATGTTTTTACA